>JAWWEE010000122.1:13435871-13574375 GCA_035221455.1 Xenops minutus | reverse complement strand
TTTTCCTCGGAGCTGGCCCTCATTGGCTCTGCTCTATAGGATGGAGGGAAACTTCCAGAGGCTTTCAACAGAAACCAGTCTTAAACCCATGACATAAGCTATTAGGCACTCAAGTTTATTTCAGAAACACTTTCTTCAAAAATATTTCCCTTTTTTTTAGCAATATTTCCTTCAAAACCAAGTTAGTATGCTTGACACACTTTGTATGAAAATGTAGGCCTTCGCAGAGGTCAAATGGGGTGGTTTGCTGCTGACTTACTCTTGCACTGAAGAGAAAGTCATACATCAACCTTGCCAAATGAAAAGGAGAGCAGTTATGCTAACAGTCAATTATTTTCTTGAGAAATTTAATATATTAAATAATAGAGCTTCAATCAAGGAGAGTAACTCAGAGATAGGCGTTGTGTGATTTATTTTGTACTGCTCAGGAAAGGAAATGTTCCAAACAAATATTAAAAACTTCACAGTCTCCTATACTTCCATGTCCACTGAAATTTTCAGGTAATATACCTAACTCACAGACTATACAGATTTGGTGCAATTATGCAAATCTTTCTCCCCGAGAGACAGAGGTGTTGTGCATGAACATCTATAAAATGTCTCTTTCTGTCGTCAAAGCAGAGAAAATTAATGTCACTCCACCATTCCAGGAAAACAGCATCTGCCTTGTAAGACAGAGTTTGTTCTCTAATCTCTGAAGGCCATAAAGAAAAACTACCAAAAAAAAAAAAAAAAATACATTGGGATGCAACATCTTATTTAATGGGTGAGTGGTAGATTTTCATTTCTCTGAAATGTCTACTGAAGGGAAAGGAGGAAAAAAGTCCATATATTTCTAAGCCTTAGGTATGAAAACAGTCACTTAAGTCCAACTTGCACTATTGTGTTTCAATACATGGTTGAAAACCCATACCAATTCTCTTTTCCCCAGCTTTTTCTCATGAGCGAAGCTATTTTCTACTGTACACACTTGACTAATCTTAAATATATCCTGTGATGAGATGGCCACCTCTTATTCTGGAAGAGGAATTTGGAGGGCAATGGGTCAAACCAAAAGGGACTTTAGATGAAACTTTGCATTGTAAGCTGTTTTTTACTTTCCTTAGTATCTTCATATAATCCCTGGGGTGATCAGGACTACACAAACAAAATCCTCCCGAAGAATGCAGAAGGGAGTGCACAGAGCATCTGGAGCTAAAGACAGGCAGTTTGGGTATTAGTCAGCTATTTCCTCTTCTTTCAACACTTCTCTGCTTATATATCAGAAGAAGCAGCCCTTTTCTCTGTGTCTTCTTCATATTGTCATTTATGCTTCTCCTGTTTCTTGCTCTTTATTGTGTATGCCCATGAATTTCCTACCATACAGCTGAACAATCTTCTCTGCCACACTTGCCTGACTTTACAGTGAGCTATCGATCTGATGGGGAAACAGGGGAAACAAATGCAGGTATAAAAAGTAGTTACATGAATTAAAAGCATGGATAGCTCAAAAAATCTGCAGGGGCACCTTCTTTAAAGAGGTTCTGTAGACATACAAGTTCTTATTTCATTATGGGAGATGTGTAAGTGCTATTCATTTTCCACACAATCCCCCTAAAATACAATAGAGCAATAATACTACGGGGAAAAAATCTTGGCTAGAATGATGAAAAGGATAAACTGTTAAGAAAATTGAGATGACAGTCAATTTTGCACTTTCTCACCTAACATGTCATTACAAATCCTCCTTTCTGACAGTTTATGACACTGCCCATCATTTCATGGTTAACAGAGTTACAGACTAAGAACCACAATACAATGACAGGATCACAAACTGCAGCTTACAAAAGATAAAATAGTTAATAAGAAAAGTTATTTAAATAACCCCATCTAGTTATTGATTTATTAGTTTATTTTCTTTATTTACTTTTTATTTATATAGAAAGCAAAAATTAAAATATTAATATTTCAAAGAATTATTTCAGTAAATTTAATTTATTTACATAAACTTATAAAGTGACCAAGAGAATCTCTTCATTCAAGGTAAACCCTACAGTTCTATAAAGCTGGAACGACACCTAAGAAATGCAGCTGTATGTATGGAGACATTAAATCACCCTTACACCAAAAATCACTTTAAAACAATTGGGTTGCAGACATGGAAAATCAATTCAGACTAGACAGAGTGCTGAAATTAAAAGAAAAGATAATTCCATTAAAAATGGGATGACTTACATTTTTCTCTTGTCTATCCACTCCTGTAATTCAAAATACCAAAGTGGTGGAGAGATCCAAAACACCAGCTTGACACCCAATGCAGTTCTAATAGTACCTTCCAGCTGCTGGTAGGGATGCTTCATAACTTGTAGACTGTAATTACAGATGTGTTTCATTTTCATGACTATCAGAAATAAGTTAAGGTTGACTAAAGAAACAGATGAGAAGGTGGAAGTAAGAGGTATACATGGTACAAGAAAATCTTAAAAGAAAGCAAGAACATATTCCATTCATGTACATTCCTATAGACACACAAACAGGGTCACAAAAACAGTTACTCCAAAGTCCTGATAAGGGATGATCCATTCCAAAGGTAATTGGATAAAACTACCTTGGGATAAAAACATTTTATCCCAAGATACAGAAGTCGATGAGAAACCATATGAAATGCTATTGCACATAATCAGAGTCTTGGGGGAAAGACAAGGTTCTGTACCACAGAAGGGGAAAATTGGAACACTAGAACTTTGCAGGGTGAGAAAGTCTGGGTTCAATATTCCATTTTTTATTAAAAGTATGCTGTGGGAAGAAAGAGATGCATTAGTTTTCTACAGCCCCAGGTAGATATCACACAATTCTGTCTCACCTCATCATTAATTGCATCAGCAGCAATAACTTCCTCTCCTCCACTGTATAAAACAAAAGAGTATTTTTAAAGGTTGATGATCACCAAATAATATGACCTGATTTTGATTACCCTATTTTAGGATTCTGGTAAACTAATAAAATAGATTCTTCAATGGATTACTTAGTTCCTACTTGACCCACTTCTTCGAATTAGGCATGTTTCCTTACAGCATCCTTTTTTAGACAGGAAACTTAGCCATTATCAAATATATGAAGTGATGCAGCCTCCATAAATACTCAATCCGCAGCGTGTAAAAGCTCTTTTAATTTGGTAAAACTTTGTGATAGAAGACAAAAGTGCATCTTACAGCACTCTGGCATGTCATTTTTCAGGAGCTGGCATTTCATTTAGCAATACTAGAGGATGTACAAAAAAAACAGTAATTATCTTACAGAATACATGTTTGAGTATTTTTTTAGCAATTGAAATTTAAAACAACGTGGGAGAAGGAAAGTGAAATAAACATTCTGTTAGTTACAGCCGGTTTTGCTACCTGAAAAACTGCAAGCCCCAGGATTAACAGTGCAATATGCATGTACACCAAGACTCTCTGAAGGCAGAGGGACCAAGTGTCACATTCTTATCCAAACTGAGGGAGAACCTTCTTGAGACCAAGTGATGGAAATGGGTCCCAGCCCAGCACTCGCTACCACTGACTTCTCCCTGACCTTGGAGATGCAGGACAGCCATGCCAGTCTGAACAAATGAGTTTGTTTATTGACAAACTAATAATAATCAAAATAATAATAATCAAGAATTCTTACACTACTAAAATATAAGTGCTGAACGGATTAAACAATCAAGATATATCCTTAACTTTTACTTTCTTGAATGTCCTATGTTCAAATCACCTTCTCAGGTATATTAGAATGCAAATGAGAGCTTTAAGTGCTTCTCTAAAGCCAGGATGTTTTCTACTATCTCGAGAAGCCTCAAAGCCTTCCAGGTGAGGGACATCTTTCTTCCAAGTTTGTCACTGGAAATTAATGTACAACAGATTTGTTTCTCAGCTTGGTGGACAAATGGTTGAACTATAAATAAAAATTTGAAAAGACAAATTGCAATGTGCACCTAAAATAATTGTAGACTCCTTTTATTTACAGGAATAGCTTGAAAAGATTGAAAAGGAACTGTTGGTCATTTACCATCTACAATTACAGAATTAGCATCCAAATCTGCTTGCCAACTGTTCTGCTGCAGCTGCGTAGATCTTCACAATGCCCAGGGCTTTGTAAACTGTAAGGTTTAAGTTGTTTTCAGATTTGTTAACATTTTGAATTCCTATTCAACTGTACAGGTTTGTTGGGGGTTTTTCTTACAAAAGAGAGAACACAAGAAGTCATATTTGTGTGTGCAAATACACTGTAATTTGAGTTAGACTAAAGAAATCAGTTACCTGCCAGCTCTTACAATTTAACTGGAAATACCAGCTAGAGCTGATAGACAGTGAAAGCTTTAAGTGTCTGTTCCATGTAAATGCAAACTTCCATGGATTTTATTCATGTGTATTCATCAAAGTTGCCAAGAAATTTCAACACACACACACACACAAAAGATTTTAAGAGACCAGAGAAATTTAAACCAATCCTTTTCATAAGAACAAAGCAGGAAAAGCTGTATTGGAGATTTTCCTGTCAAAACAAGATACCACAAATACCAGAAAAGCCAAGATATTCAATATCCTGGACTATACATGTATTTGCTACAGTAAAATTACTAAAAGTAATTTTAAAACCCTGAAAGCTCTCAATTTCATCTTGGTACAGAATGAGTAGAAAGGAACTCTCTGAAGTTTCATCTCTACAGTCCTCCTGTGTGATTATCTGACTGTGTCCCAGACGAGGAAATGATCACAATATGATCAAAATAAATCAAAATAATCAAATCAAAACAATCAATAATAAAAATGTTAGATTTTGCATTTCAAGCAGCATAACTGGCAGCAATGTACACCAAACCACAGTTGAGGATTTTTCATCAACCACATTTAGAATTTTCTATTCTGATGGTACAATTGTAAATAGAAATAGTCATTTTATAGCTAAGGTCATAAGTAGCTGTGTGCTGTAAAGCCAGTTTTAATTTCACTTAACACATCCAGATTGTGCCAACTGATCTGCTTGAAATATCATTGAATTGAGAGAAAAATAGTTTTTGATGTTTGGCCTTCATTAAGTAAGGTGCTGGTCAGATATACTGCTTGAGAAATTGAGATCTGAGTTTTTATCAAAATATTGTCTTTTGTTTGTTTTTGAGGTTATAATATATTGATTTAAAAAAAAAAAAAAAACAAAAACAAACAACTTAGATGATGAATTTCAAACTGATTACTTTCTGGTGTTCTATGGCACTTTCCCAATCTAGCCAAGAGCCTGCAGGATTTCTCATCAGACCATATTCTTATAATTAAAAAATATCATTTGCACTTATTCATCACTCCACTCTATGCCACAAGACGAATCTGTTCCATCAATCTTGATCTCTCTACTGGCTAAAAAATCTTCCAGGTATTTCATATAACCTCACAATATGGGGCCACAATTTCACTATTCACTTATAATCTGATATACCCTCTAACCTTTCTCACTGAACAAGGAACTGAACCCTCTACCAGCTTCATTCAGCTCCACATCAGCAGAGACTGTGCATTTACTGTTTTCCCCAGAGATTCTATTAGAGAAGAACAGCATTTTAATTTGTTTGTAGGGTTTCAAGGAAATTGCAGTTTCATAGGTTGCACAGGGAATACCCTAAGTGGATACTCATCACTACAATTCTTTCTAGACTAGTCTAGTGAGATCCAGGTGATGTATATCTACTCTGAGACTCAAGAATGTGCCAAGCATAAGGATATCCAAGGGCTAGTCTATCTCTAGACTGATCAAATCCACTGGCTTCAAAGACCCAGGAACAACATTACATGAGATGGACAGGAAGGGAACTACCTGAATGATTAGCTACATTGCTATATAAAGCATACACAGTATTTCTACAGGTTATTTTTTTCCAAATTTTGAGAAAAAGCGTATCAGAGATAATTATCTATGTTGGGAGGGCAGGTCCCATTGTGTTACATCACAGGAAGAAAAGTTTGAAATGTCCCCCTAACCTTGTTTTCAGATTTATTTCAGATTCTACACAAAGTTTGACTCTGCCAACAAGATTCTCAAATCACGATGTAAGCTGAGGCAGAGGTAGATTATATGAGGAAGGAGGGACACTTGGATGGAAGGAAAGTCTTCCTAACATCAACACATTTAATTACTTCTTTTAAATGAAAATGTATTTCAGAACAGTTCAGATTTTGCAACCATTACATTCTTTTGTAGATCCACGATAAAAAATTTATGTGAAAGATATGGACAAGTGGCTGTTTGAATGATCAAGTATACAATCAACTCCTCACTTAGGTACAGCAGCTGTCTGCACTACAGATGTCTTTGTAAAATCAAATTCATGATGCAGATCTGATGGGAATGCACTGAATGGCTCTTCCTACTGAATTATACATGGGGCATTTTTTTTTTATAATATCACAATTTAATTTCATACAATTTGCATATTCTGATTAATAGTGCTGTGCAAAGATATATTTAATATGCTCTTGCACTGCTGTATAAATAATGTCTTATATCAGTATTTTGTGCTGTTCTTAAAGATTAATTAATTTTATGGTTGTATTCAGTTACACAGCTCTTTCTCTTATATGCCACAAAATATGTATTCTAAACTACCTCTTGCTTAGTGTAATTTCTCTCAGTTACACTCTCTCTAATAATAACTTTTACATGCAAATTTGAGGGTTTAATAGAAGAATATAGCTAAACAGAAAGAAGTGGATTTTATTAAATAAGTGTTTAGAATATACTAGAACAGAACAAATACCAAGCATGATGTTTGAAAAGGAATTTCTATCAGTTTATCTGCATTGATATATTTCCCATCACTTACAAATTTCAGTTCAGATAATGCTACTAATTAGTTTTGGCTGATATTGGAGTATTTTGTATGCCCCATTTATAAAAGCTGTTTGCCCATCTGTTAATAGGTTGGAAGTGATTAAAGGACACTTATTTTGGCTGTTGCAAAGGCCAAATCATTCTAAAGCTGCAAATATGTGACAAAATCGGCTAAAGGTTTGCCAAGTTCAGGACCTGATTTTCCTTAAGTATTGTGGTGTCTGCTTCCTTTCTCTCCTGCCTAAAGTATCTATGAGTTTTCAGTAGACAAAGGCAAAACTTCAGCCTACTATGAGAGGCCACATCTTTTATCTATTTGTTTAAACATAGGTTTTAATAAACTGTCAATGTTTTTCTGATCTCTAGCTAAAAAGCATTTCTGCTGTTTGTCTATTAGCTTAAAGCGTTGCTTCTGAGAGCTTAACCTAAAATGAGGCTTACAAGAGCACTCAGCATCACTATATTTTAATACCTGTGCCTTCTCTTCCTGTCTATCATTTCATCAGTGTGCATAAGAGAACAGGAAAATCAGAAATAAATCAATATGGAAAACATCAGAGGAAAAAGAAAACGAAAGAAGTTAAAGAATGTGGATGAAAAGAACAGCCATGGACAGTGAACTGGGAATCAACACTAAACCAAAACCCCCAATGGCAAGAAAATTATGTGGGCCATTATTAAGATAATTACAGCCTTCAGTTCCATCTGGGGAAGAGAACTTTGGTCATAAGTTTAACTTAAATGAAGGTAAGAATTAGCCTTGTGCAGAGAGCTGGAATAACTCCTGTACACCATTTAAACCCTATGTCCTTCCTGAAGGCAAAGCTCACATTTAAATCATACTCTATTTTTCACTACATATATTTAATTTAATGCTTTACAGTATCAGGACAGAACCCAAGCTGACCCTTACTCCAGATGAAAAGTAGCAATGGAGTTGTGAAAAGAGATTTCAAACAGATATTCTAACCCTGGCGCATCTGAAAACCCCTGGAAATTTTTTTCTTGACTGGATTTGAACTGTAATACCAAAGGGAAAAGACCGATAACTAAGGCTAGACTTATTCACTTCATCTGCAAATTTAATTTTGTAAATGAGCAACATAAAGTGCTACCGACATACATTAAAGACGTACCACCTGCTTTGAACTGCTTTAATGGAAAAATCTGTCAAGCACTTTCTTTAATGACTATATGCCTTAAAAATTCAACAAATGAAAGGATTATCACTGAAATCATATTAATCTGCAAAGGATTAACAGCCTACTGTTGAAAGACTTCATGAACTGCAATAGGAGAGGAGCTGAAATAAAAATTGCAAAGAGCTTTTCACATAAATAGTGCAGAAAGGCTTTAGAGGTTGAAGCAGCAAAAGTGAAAATGGACTGAAGTGAAGAATGGTGATGTGAATCAGCCACATCAGCAGTGAAAATACAACAAAACCATAGAAAACCTGCTGTTGCACCTTTACCACCTGTATACTCACTCTCTTTTGCAAGTTGCTGTGACTGGCTGCACTCTCATTATAACTTGTGCTTCTAATTAGCTTTAGATACATTATTTGAAAAGTCTCCTTTAAATAATGAAATAGAATTTTATTGAACATTCTGAATTAATGAAACACTGTGAATGAAGTCTTGACTTCCTATGGATACAGTCCTTTCAAGGGTTAGAAAGACCCCCCACAGCTTACAAAATACTTAATCTTCAACAGTACACAGTTTAGCTTTCAGAATTTCAAGACACAAAAAGATTTTTTTATTTCTGTGTTATATCTTCCCTGCCTGCAGGACATTAATGAAATCATGGCCAGGCATTTCTTGTTATTTAATGGCCAAGAGAGTTCATTTCATCAAACCTCATTCAGTAGTTATCCATATTCATGAAGACACTTAAGGATGTGTTTGATTTTAGCTTTAGTAGGATTTAAGGATATGTTTAAAGTTAGGCACATACTTAAAAAGCTATGCTGAATTTGGATGGAGGCAATCTCATGCTTACCTGAGCTAAAGTTAAAATTAAGCACATGCTTAAGTGTTTTGCTGAATACAGATGGAGTGCTGAACTGAAGCCCAGTGATTAATCATAAGTGTCAGTATGTTCTCAATCCAGAAATCATCACTTTACAAATAAAATCTGAAGATATGTATATACATAATCAATGTATGGCTGAGTAGAATTTTGATGACCAGCTAATTACAATTCATGCAGACAGAAATTAATAAGGTGATGAAACACTGCTTAAACTCAAAGATACATCCCAAATTATTCACTCAGGATGTACATAAAAATGCGACAGTCAAACAAAATGGAGGCATAAAGACAAGCTATAAGGATGGGCACAGCAACAGCTTTTGCTTCCAGTTGGAGACCATTCTCAGGCTCAGTAGGCTCAGTTTAGTTGGTCTCAGGGCCTTATACTAAAATTTGCCTAGTTTCCTAAAGCTACAGTGACGTTAATGGCACGTTAATATACACATCAAACAAAGAGATCTCACTCATCACACAGAAAAAGCCAGAATCCCCTTTCTGATATTTGGTAACTCAATGACATTGAGAATCTATGGATCCTTCTTTGAAATAGTGTAAATGAATGCCTAAGACCTATTTATGCTTTCTAATTCCTTTGTCAGTTTTCGATAGTAATTTCCAATAGAGAAGCCTTGAAAAATAAGCTTGACAATAAGTACATCAGTGTCACCTACACCTCACATTCCTCCTTTCTGGCTTAGCACTTGCTGGAGTGCTTTTCTTTTCATTGGCTTAAACTCTACTGTAATCTAGAAAAACAGAAGAAAGACCTAGTGAATTAGATATGCAAAATCTAAGTCAGCTCATAACTGCCATATACTTCAAGAACTCTACATATACTTTTAAAAGGTTCCAAATTTAGACAAAACTTAGAGCTTTACTGAAGAAAACTAAAAAGTTTGAAGAAATAAATCCAATCTAATCAAATTTTAAGGATGAGACAAGCAATGCTTTGCTTTAAGGTTGGATGCCCAGGTTCAAAAAGGGAAAATATTGCTTTCCACTTTTCATCTCCTCAATGACTACTCGCTGTCCTGTGACAGAATATTCTAACAGTGTTTTCATTTAAACACAAAACCCACAAACTTTTATAATTTTTTAGATTAGGGTGTCTGGCTTCTACTGTGATGCATTTTTGAACTGACTATATCTTAAAAATTATATATCATCTGTAAAAAGTAAGAAAAAAACCCCAAAAACAAAAGCAACTCAGTGTGTAGTTGAAACACATCCTTGCCATTTTAATTCCTGTGTTCCTGAAACACAGCAATAAACAAAGAATGCTAAAGAACAAGTATCTGGTATCAACCCAAATACCACCCATCCTAACATGCTCCTCATAACCATGGCCAGCAAAGGAGTATAGGCAGGCATAAGAAACATGGCACTTTCAAGGGTGAATTGTCTCCAGAATAGACTTCTGATTATCAGCAGTTTAGTGACTGAGCTATAGGCAGCATCTATGCCCTTATTTTAAACAGCCACTGAACAACCAATGAGACATCAAATTGTCTAACCTCTATTTCCAGATTTTGCAATACCTGTGGTTGCCAAATTCACAATTCAATTATGCATTTAATGAAAAAGATTTTGGTACTTTTATTCTAAATTTGCTACCAGATGATTTCATCAGAGCCCTCTACTTCTTGAGCTAGAAAAACAATATATATTTTTCTTTATTAGCCTTTCCCCTCCTTTCAGGATTTTACTCCTTATCCATTACCTCTGTTACCTAGATTCTATGATACTGAATCAATGGGTGACAAAATGGGATATGATATCCATTATCAAAAACTATCCCAACACCTCTGGCAATCCCCTATACTACCTTCTAGATTTCTATTCTTTTTAGGATGGTATGACTGGCACACGATATTTGAGACATGGGTGTACTATGAATGTAGAAAGGACTCTATCCTGGTCAGCAGCCTGCTACTTTGATATTCTTAGTAAGTTCCAATTAGACTATCAGCACTACAGCTGCTCTCAGGAGTCTCCCTATCAGTTAAGGACCTGACACATTCAACCGCCTGAAGGAAAGACTTGCCTGACAAGTGACTTCCTCCTATTCATTTCATGAAAAAGTGAATCCTCTTGGTTGCTTGCTTCCCATATTTCTTGATACCTCATGCTTCCAATCCTGTTCCCTAGTCTCATTTACTCAAACCAGTCACATATTCAGCTGTACACCAGCTTGGCCTGTTTTCTACCACATTAGACCCAACTATCCTTTGTGGACTTCCAGATGTTTCAGCCCAGCTCCAATCCACAGATTCTTCTTCTGACCTGATGCACTTGGCTTCCGACTGTATCTTCTCTCCACGCTGTTACCTGCCTCAAGGTACACTCACACGGTGCTGTTTTCTGTTCATACTTAAGTTCTTTTCCTTTTCATACCCAACCTCTTACTGTGTTCTCTATTCCTTTTGATTAGCAATTTCATACAACTAAACACAACAATTCCAAGTTCCTGCCTGTGTGAAAATGCCAAATTCAGACCTCACTCTGGTGTATATGTGATTCTATCCATCAAATATTTTCATTATTTTTCCCATTACTAGAATGTTTTGATGAACAAATAATGTGATTTTGTTTGAAAAATCAGGTGTGGTTAGACTAATGTAAGCAATGCATCAAGGACAACTAAACCACTCTTTCAACCATTCTATTTAGCAAGTTTAGTCACTCAGTCTGAATTCAAATCGCTGATTATCATTTTTTAATCAAAGAATGCAAGTTTTAAAGGCTGCAAGTCAGTGCCCTGACATGTATTGCAGATTTCCAGCAGTGAGGTATGAGTTAATCACCTGTTCAAAAAAACCAACATTCTTCTTACAAAGCTGATAATGGAATTCAAGTAATTGCTATTGCAAATAGAAGACCTGGCTCTCCACAACCTTGTATATTTTAGGATCATCAGCCACCAGAGCAATTAACTGTTGTCTGGCTGGAGAGCTAAAATGTATGCAGATGCCCAGGAATAGTCCTAATTAGTACCTCATTTTATACATGTATTGTTCTTCGGTCACTTATTTAATAAGTTCTGTGATATCACTAAGCAGTCTTGTCCAGTTTGGGCGGGTTTTATACTATATTATATTTTGGTCTTCACTTCTGCTTGTGATCAAGGGATTTGGGTCCTGAAGTTGCTTCTCGCAGAACTACAGTGGCTAATAACTATCATTTAGGAACTACAGTGGCTAAAGACTATCATTTATCGTTCATCTATTTGGAAATCCTGTCAGCCATGTGAGGTACACGCTGAAAGACAATCTATGTTTTAGTTCATGTGCTCTAAAGCCAGGACAATGCCTATTAAAGTCACCAACTACAATTTCATATGAAGATGAAATTATGCTTCTTGAGCAATTGAGATGGGCCTAGTTATTTTAATGCAGCTGGTTGTTAACACCAGCTTTCTGAGAAGCATGAGAAAAGAGTGGACACAGAGGAGCAGTAGGCACACAATCTGCATAAAGCCTCAGGAGTCATTCTCTATTTTCTAGGCAAAGATCCAACATTACAGTAAGCGACTTTTGAACATCTCTGTAGATAAATGTATGAATTCAGGGCAAGACGGACACATGAAGTAACTCAGAGCTATGTAGCATATTGATAATTCACATGAGATTTCCCAATTGCTATGAGGACACCATCTGAGGCACTCATGGATTCTTCAGCTATGCTTATCAGTATGTGATTCTGGTTAAGAACTGACAGTAGAAACTAAAATCCTACCTAGGCAAGTGATCAGCATGTGCTATGATCAGAACTCAGAATATCTTTGATATTCATGAATCAAGTTTCAAACACATACGAGTATTGTTCACTTAAAAAATGAATATTTTGAGAAGATAAACCTATGATCAGTAGATTGTCACCCATAAGACTTAATACAGCTGAGTAAAAGCTATTTTTCACTTTACTTTCTTAAGCATTAGGCATTCTTTCTTAAATAAATTGTACCTTACTTTCTTAAAGTAAGTTGACCACGCAGCTTGAAATATGTTCCCTTTTAAAAATAAGGAAAATCGTATAATAAACCTCTGACAAGTGGGACTTGAGAAACACACACAAAGGTTCTTTACAATTTGCACTTGCCAGGCTATTTGATACTCTGCTGTAACAAAGGAGTCAAATGGCTTTATCTTCTCAGAATCTTCCATGTAAAACAGTGCAGTGAAGCATGTGTTTAATTTGGAATGAGCTGTTCCTACTTCACACCATGATGAGCCACTTGCCAATTGATTTCAGTCTCCTGCCTCCTGCTTGCAAAAGGAATTTAATTGGCTGTTACAGCAATCTGTACCCTGATAAGGTTGCTGAGGAAAAAAAAAAAGGTAACAAACCCATCTAGCTGAAAACCTCATATCATATATTTCTTCCACAGCCCTCTGTTTGAACTGGTCTGCCACCACCGGAGTGTGGTTTCCAGTTTTTACCTAGGGCGATCCAAAAGTTCACAATTCTTTTCCTTCACTTCCCAAACTACCTTTCAAGTCTCTAGTATGTGATCCAATAGGTTGGATATGCTTTCATGTGAGGCTACCTCCCCCTGATGAATTCAAAGCTTAATTCTGCCTGAGACAAGGGTGGCCTACAATAAAGACCTTGCTTCCACTTCACAAGCCACCTGTTATCTTCTTCACCAACCTGCCAACTCCTCTACTGTTTCCCAGTCCTGCTGCTCGCCAGCCCACTGTGCCATCTGCACAGCAGGAATTCAGAGATAAACTTACAAAGTGCTAGAAGTCTCAGCTTTGTCTCGGAGCCGGTGCTGCTTTGTGAGCAGAATAATTATTCTGGAATAAAAGTAACTTTCATTTAAGAGTAATGTCTGCGTGGAAGGCTACTCAGGAATGAGGGGTAACAAATGGATTTATTCCATTTTTCATTTATTCCATTATTTATTTATTTATTCCATTATTTAGAATGGATTTATTCCATTCTCGCTCTGTTAGTCTGCTTCCTCTCTTGTATAGGGCCTGAGATCTATTTGTGACTACCTTAAATTTTCTTACTAGGACAGGATCTATATGGATATAATAATCACATTAATCTACAAAAAGAAAGGAAAATTACTCATAGTATAATTTAAAAATATACAGCCATTTCAGAAAGTGACATTTAAAACACTTCTGAAATTGCAAAGAAGCTGAAATACAGCAATACGATTACTCAAAAGACTATTTCAACTTCTGTCCCAAAGGTAGTTAGAAACAAAACAAACAAGCAAAAAACCCAAACCAAATGAAAAAAAAATAAATTGCAAACCACAGATCACTGCAGCCCAGAAACTGGACTGAATGTCATATGAAAGACTGGAGGAGATGACTAGTTTGCAACCAGAGATAAAAATTCCACTCATCTAGTATAGTTACAGGTACAACACCACAGAAACTCAAGACCTTAGTATTGGTCCCAGTGTCCCAGAATGCTGGATGCTGCTTGAATACATAAAATATAGAACAATTACAATCTCAGATAATTCACAATTGCACTAAAGATCCAGAGACGACAGAGGGACACAGACAGATAAAATAATACAAAGACACAATGAAGTGAATTCAATTGACATGACATAAAGTTGTCACAGTATGTCAGGAGCTTAATGTTGTTCCTTTAGAGCTGACAGTGCAGTAAAAATTAACCTTAAGTGCATTAAAGAGGTTGTTTTGGACTATCAACAAAGAGTTTCTCCCAAGCCTGCAAGGTAGCACAGAAAAAAAGAACCTGCAGTTGCATGCTGGAACACTGGAACTGGCATCATTCATCCATGGGAAGAATAGAAGCTGATCATTCTATTGTGAATCAGAAATGATAAGAGTGGAAAAGATGTTTCATATTTTGTTCAGTTCAGATTATTATGGTATTCTGTCTAAACTGGTGAATTTGAACCATGGAACCACTTTGCATGATAAACAGTAGAACTCTTTATCAGCCTTGAATCATGGTGCAGAAATGGGTAATTCACAGCTAGCTTTGAAAGAGCTTTCAATTTAAATAACGATCTCCTGTTTTAGGTCAAGTGCAAAACCCTACTAAAGTGCAAATCACAAGCAAACAAAGCTATCTCAGCTCTTAAAACACCACAGTGACATTCTAGCTCATCCCAAAGAAAATAAATCAATAATTCAAAATAATGGTGTTCTGCACACCTTGTCTGTAACCTATTCTTCCTCATGGGTCTTTTGGGGAAAGATTTTACTGAGCATATTTTAAAGTTTAATGAACCATTCTCTCTTTTTTTGTTTCTGTTAATTTTACAGACAATACATGAAAAGTCATTCTGAAACAACAATACCCCCTGTGTGTAGATGTAAGCAAAGCTACAGGCGCTTTCCAAGCACACTTACTGTTTTATCCAGATTCACAAGCTACAGTGATCTCTGTTGCCTTTTCTCACTAAAGAAAATGCAATCAGACATGGAAATACTCTGCAAGGTGATTTTCTTTCACACAAAACATGCAGTAACAAAGATGTCTTTGTACATGACATTCTTTCTGCTGCTTCTTCACCATTTCTTGTCCGCATTTTAGTCCGGGTTAGTTTTTCTTCTTGGTAGTTAGACACTGTGGCTGGCTTTAATGAAATAAAAATGCCATGCAGCAAACACATAAGTTTACACAGGAACTTACCTATCAGGAACATGGGTGTTGTAAATAGCTGGGCTGATGTTGAAAATAACTTAAAAAATGTGCACTGGATTCAGTTGCGAAAACAATGGAAATACTTTGGCAATACAGGACTGTCATCAAATCCTCTTTGAAGCAGGTATTTAACTATACAAATAAGGAGCACTGTCAATGTGTCCATTACAGGCTCATTTATAACTTCCCATGGAATTTCAAGATTTTGAAGCTCAGTTTTGGTTTGCTGCAGAACAAAATCAAGAGATTCTACACAGTGGTTAAAGCTGGAAATTCATATTGAATAAAATGCCTAGAATGGATAAGCAAAGTGATTGCAATCTCACTTTTTCAACAGCCTACACAACACCCCCTCTGCATGTTTGGCTTCAGGAGAGGGTTAGAATTTCTCTTTTCCTCCTTCATTCCCCACAGCAGATACTACTCTAGGCCTGAGAAATCCCTCTGCAGGACTTGCCTAAAGTCACTGTATATTTCTTATTCATTCCCTCCCTGTAGAGGACGTGCTTGCAAGTATAAACTTGCTAAAAACAGTTTTCAGTAAGCACTGGACAGTAAAGTCAGCTCCTATCCTAATGCAGGTGTTCGCAGAAGATACTCTGACAACCAAAATTCCATAAATTTTGGGATGTAGCTTCTCAGCAATGTCTGCTCATGACACTTAGCAGTTCCTTTCACTCCTTCCATGGAAGTAGCATTCCATGCTTATCTCATCCTTAGCAGCACCAAACCTAATAATCAGGAAACCTTTCATTTAATGAGAGATAAGGTCAGGGATTTGGATGCCAGATAAGAAATAGCACACTTCAAAGGAATAAAAAATGGAGTTTTAGTTTATATTTAATGATCGGGTGTCTCTCTAGGCAAGACGTAGCCTGTTTTCTCTAGACCCCCCAACACTCTTGACTTTGGCAAAGCTGAAGATTTGCTGCGTTCAGCATTAATTCTTATTGTTCTTGATTTAAAGCTGGACAAGATCACTAAGTTTATCCCATTCCACCTGATCTTTATTTTTTCCTATTTTTTTTTCCATAATATTTTTAAAATGTGAGTGTAGTCCATGGACTTTTCACTCTTCCTCAGGAAAGTTTCCTTGGGAAGTTTTGCACATCATCAGCTAGCAGGAGTTACTTCATCTGTCATTTCATACATCTACAGGATTCTTTAGTTAACATCTTAATTGCAGCTTAAATGACCTTAACATAAATTCCTAAGACACTCCATCTGTTAGAATACACTTAGGGCTGAACATTAGACTTAGCTCTTAGTCATCGTCAGCCTGAGCTTGTAACAGAGACTAAATATGGCAAACCATTAATATTGAGAATGGTTTTAGGAATACACTAGTAAAATGAATTATCTCTAAATCCTATTTTCCAAAGAATACAGAGAATGATTATCTAACTGTATCTATCTGAAGGTGACACATTTAAAAATAACTATCATTATAAGATGCTTTTTAGGTATAACATCTCCCATTAAAGAGGTGTTAGAATTTCAAGTGCCACTATCCAGAATCCTGTCCAACTCAACATAAGCTATCAAACATTCTCTCTTCTTTTATGTTCTGCTTTATTTAGAGGTAGGTGTTTCTTTTAAAGAACAAAAAAAAATATTTTAAAGAATTTTTTATTCTTGCAAGTGTTTCAGACTTATCAAGTGTTTTTGAACAGGCTAAAATATGTCTACAGTTACTTTATTGAATAGTCAGATTTATGCAGAAAAATGGTTTAAATTTGGTTAATAAAATGAAAATCTGAATCACACCAGTTTTTCCCATTACATAAAAAAACTCTTATTCTACTGGTACCAACACTTATATTTAATAGCATACAAGAGCTCAGCCTTCTACCCAAACTCAACAAAAAATCTGTCAAGTATTCACTAAGGTTAAAAGATGAAAAACATTAGGGAAAGGCGACCATGTAGAGGAATCTGTGATAAAATGCCTAAGACTCAGTTCATGCTCGTCTATTTTCTTATTGTCCGATGCCTTCTACAGCCTCTGCCAGTCTAGGATTTTCTTTTGTTGTCAGCTGGTTTCAACATTCCTTTTAATGTAACACAATTGTAATTCATGTAGGGCACTGATGGGAGTCCTATGTTCAAGGAAGAAAAGGATTTAAAGATATATCATTCTTTTGCACTTTTTATTTGTTTGGTTAAGTAGTGTTCAGTGGGATGGATCTTAAAATTTCTAACTCTGTGAGTGTCTAACTCGGGTAATCCACTGAAAAGTTCAGTCAATTGAGTCACTTCTAAAAACCCCCATCATTTAGAACATACTGCAAAATATTGTCTATTGCCTGTATTTGCAAATAATGGAGAAATTAAATTTGAAAACTGCCCAAGACACCTAGGTATGAAAGATAAAGGAGCTGTGTACTGATCACAAGCAAATATCTTAATGCAGAGACATTCAGAATTCACAACACATTGGGCTCTGCTTCAACTGTGCGTTCCCACAGCTTGGCAACATACTTTTCTGCTGTGCACAACACCACTTACCTTGGAGAACTTAATAAATATCAGCAATATCAAAAACAGATCAGTGAGTTTGCAGCCCTTTGCAATTCCAGGGACCAGTGAGTCAGAATCCAGTTTAAGAAATAAATAAACATTTTTTTATACCTTTCCAAGTTTTCTGACACTTATTGCACTTTATTAGGTCCCAAATTAACTTCCCTTTTGAATTCCCATTGTGTTTCATTTTTATGCCAGACATTTTTACCTAGCTCTTTCCCATAAAAAAATATTTCTGTAAGGTCAGCTAGCTGTGCTTTTAACCTTTTTTAAAGGCAAAGGCTGTTGGAGGAATCCTGAAAAAGATACATCTATGTTATCTGATAAATCACTGAGAGAAGCCAGGGTTTAAACCAAGCTTCTCACAAAATACTCTTTACCAGTTACCATTTAACTGTAAAAATAAATGCATGGAGAGAAGAGGAAAAAACTGGTGAAAATTCACAGCTAGCTAATGTCTTTTTTAGATAGGATGTTCATTTTAATCTACAGTATTTACGAGCTATTATTATCTAGAATAGAGAATTAGCAGCTTATAGTTTATACGTTTGTTTACTAACTTTGTGTTGGACAATTAATTCAAAGCATTTCAACTTTATATATAAAGTCAGTCTATGGGTGCTTTAAAACAGTGAACAGGAAAATAGTAGCAGTCATAGAATGAGGCTGGAGTTTGCATCCACTTTGATGTCTTTTACACAGCCAGGAGAGCTTAAATGAGATTGTGTTTCATCCAAGCACCAAAATAGGAGAATGCACTTCCTGTTTACATTGCAACTCTTGTTACATTTATTTTAAATAAAGTTGCATAAATAGAAATAAGTATTTTCTGAATGTCTCCAGTGGCTGAGGTTGTAAGGGAATTATGATATTTTTGTGCAATTTTATATAAATGTATGTGAATGTTTTATGTGTGTTTATGTGTGTGTATGTATGGTAAGAGATTACATACATATATAAGAATTAAAAGTACAAATGCAGTGCAGCAGCAAAATATTTAAATATCCCAGAATAAACACAATATTCCAGAATGAAAACAGAATGTTGCAATATCTTTGTAGTTCTCGAGCAATAGAATATAAAGGAGCATTCAATATTTCATTAGAAACTCATAACGTTTAAAGATACAATACCATGATAATTCATCCCTTTGTTATGAAGTATTGTCATTTTAAACTTCATCTGATTAACATTTTCTTTGATATGGCATTTGTTTGGGGTGAACTTTAAAAGCATACAAAAATTAGGTGTTTGCCTAATGGAATTTTGAGCAGCCTAAGACCTTAACCCCCATATGGATCAACACAACAATGATGCGGTTTCCTAATATACCCAGTGCTTAGCCTGCATTTTGACATGCCAAACTATTACTAAAGCCTGAGTTTTTGTCCTCAGTTTTTGGTCTCTTTTGTGAATGCACCAATTTCACTTGCCTTTTTTGATATGTAGAATGCAAATTTCCCAAGGCAGGAACTACCTGTACCTATGTGTAGGTATTGCAGCTACCTATGCAAAAATTACTGTTTCTATTCCCAAACTTTATAATCTCCAGCTTTAGTCTTGGTCACTTCAAATCCAGCTTTCACCCTATCCTAGCTGCTTTGCACTTTTACTCTAGGTTACCTATGTAACTAGATTTAACTAACACATCATGACAGTGCTCATCTTCATTTCTCCTTGCAGAAAGGGCTATTTATTATTTCAAATGCAGGAATTCTGGTTTTGTAATCTAAACAGTACAGAAATTCTCTGTCCATTTCTTTTCTTTGTACTGATTCAACACTTTTGCTTCATTTTTATTGATTTAAATGTTGCTGCAGACAAAGCATTTGTAACGCTGAGGTTTGTTTTCTTTATCCTAGCCTCTTTTTCTCAGAAAAAGGAGGTCTGTTACTCTTCTTAATAGTGCAGTTACTGCTGGTAGCACACTTCCAGTGCCGAGCAGGCAGGGTGAGATGTAATGATTCATGGTATAGAAACAGCTATTGAATCAGCACTAATTGTACTTTTGGTGCCAGGTTCAACAGCAAGAACAACACCAATCCCCGTTAACCAACAAAAGTGGAACTGGTAACTGCCAGAGACAGAATATTTTCTAGAATTCATTTGTTGTGTATCACAGCCACGTTTTAAAAACATGGTTATTTAAAATAAAGTTTCTTCTTTTTGTTTTTTTTTTCTTAATTAAAGTATTTCATATTATTATGAAAGTATTTCATTAAAGTGTTATATGAATACCCTTCTATGTTTTAAACAAAGATACATGTTTAGCAAATAATTTAGTATCTTTGGAAAAACATCAATTTTGTTTACTAGAAATGTACCAGACAGACTGTGAATAGAGAAGAATAAGGCTTCATAAAGTGCACCCACAAAGGTTTGCTTTTCAGGGTTGATATTACAAGTAATTAGCTTGACATTTAATAAACGACATTTCTAAGAACTGCTGAAGCTGATTTAACAAGCAAACAGAACAAACTTTTTTTTTTCTTTGTCTAGGAAAGGTAATAGCATTGTTGTACATTTTATGCAAAGTGATTTTGCCAGTTCATGTTGAAAACATCTACATGCATGAAACACTCAAACTAAAAATGCTCTTTCTTAACTGGACTTTCTATTACTGTGCTTTCTGCTTAGAACAAACTAAGAGTTCCTGTAGAAAAGTTGGAATATACTGGGACTGACCAGGTCCATCCTAGAGTTATAATAAACTCACCTTCAATTAAAGTTGTGTGTTTTTTCAAGCATATTTCAAATCATAAACAACCCAGACAGTATTTTTCATTTTGATCAAAAAAGGAAAAGAAAAAGCAGATCTGCTGAAACTATATGTCCTTAAAGTTTTTCCAAGGCTTTAGGGTTTAATTTTATATTGGCAAGAAACAGGAAGAATCAGGAATGCATGTGTTAGCCTGGCTATCCAACCCAGAGGACAGGTTTGTTTACATGCAACACATTTCAAGGGCACTTAGAAAACCACAGTAGTTCACAAAATACATCTGAAAGTTGGTCTCATTTTCTGCTTGTATTAAGAAGGAAATTAAGTGTTTATGTCATGATGGTCTCATCAGCTTTATTTTTATGCATTACAAATCTTGAAATCTCTTCCAAGTGTCTGCAGTATCAGTCTCATTCACCCAGTTCAGCTGCTGGGTTAGCACACCCACACCTCAGCAGGGAAGAGAATGGAGCCTTCAACCCAAAAGGCAGAACTCTAGCTATAAATAGGGTTCCCATAGAGGAGCTTCTCGGTTTTTTCTTGTGATGGATTTTATTTCACCGACTAAACACGGCTGAGGCAGATCTACAAAGCTTTTCTGCTTAAACAGAAATGTGAGCAAAACCACTGACCCTTTGGATTTTTTCATACTATCAGAGTTCAGTGATGAGTTAGTTCAGTGGTCTACTGAACGAAGCAGTAGCCCTGTCCTGAAAGGGTATTATCATGGACACAAGAGCTTGTTTGCAACCTGGAGTACATAATGTATGAAAGAAAGACAAAATGTGAACTGCTAGAATGAGTGGAACAGTATCAAATGTTCTAACATCTATATTCTCAAGAATTTGGAACAAAAGGGAACATATTCCATTTTCTCTTTCATTATTTCCTTTACCATTTTTATAAATTAAAAAGAAACAACCGTGAGATCTATAAACATAAAAACATTTTAAAGGGAAGAGAATTTTTTCTTTGCAAAAACAAAAGAAATCCTTACAGAATGATGCTTTTGAAATACTTTTCAGAAAAAGAGAAGAGCTTAATAAACTCAACAGTCCATAGTTTGCAGCCGTATTGAAAGAGCAGAAACATAAACTGAAAACTAAATTAATACAGAGTTTTCCATTGCAGTGTACAACTGGTGTTTGCAAATAATGAAAATACTATGCCACAAAAAGGCCCACCTTCACCAAGGCAATATTGGATTTGCAAACAAAATAGAGGTTAAACTAGCACATGCCTGAATACCTTGGGGGTCCCTGCTGTCATTGCACTGACACAGGGACATTGATAGATGACCCTAAACTTTCCAGTTCAGAAAAAGACACTGTGCCTTCACTGAAACCCCTTGACATCTCTCCTGCTCCACCCTGCAGGTCTCTTGCTGGCCCCTGCACCCTCTACATCTGATCCCAAAGTTAATCTTCTCCCTTCAACTCCTTCTACAGCTGGTCCCCGCCTAGCTGATCCAGCTCATTTCCAGCCTCCCAGCAACACCCTATTTCATGGCCTTTCTTTATTTCAGTCATATAAACCTTTTCATTAAAGAACTCACTTTCTGCCCACAAGGCACTTCCATAGGCCTTTTTTATTGTAGTGAAAATGCAAACAACAGGGAAAAGAATCTTGTAGACACACGAGTGAATTATGCTCCCTCAGAAAAAGCCCTCTGAACTGCAGTTTCTCTCTCTTCTTCCCCAGCTCTTATCAACATGGGTTATTTTTCAAATGTGCTTTCACAGCAGCTCTTCACTGAAGTGAGTGGTACTGCTTTTGGACCTCGGTATTTGTGCAGTAATTGCTATTGTTCAGCCCTGTGTTTAATAGGCAAGTGAGAGGACTACTAAAAATACAGCAGCCCTCATAAAGATTGCCTACAAATCCCCAAAGAAATACACAAAAAGCTGTCATCCCAAACAAACCCCGTTCCATTCAGCGAAGATTTTTTTGTTCAACTGTAATGCAAAAATACAAGATGAAGAAGAAATAATATTGTGTCAGAGGAAACAGAGGAAAGAATAAAGACTGTAGTTCAAACAACTGTGGTCTTGATTGGGAGAGTGAAAGTCTGTTTTATCACTGCTGCAAACTGTTCTCTTTTTTTCAGTTGCTCCAAAATCAAGATAACTCTAATTTGCTCTAAACAGCTTTTGATTTTATCAACAAAGCATCAAAGGGTCTGAGCAATATGTAGTGTGAATATCTCTCGAAAAGGTCAAATTGTTTTCCTGTCTTAGAAAGTAAAATCTCTTCACCTTTTCTTTATTTTATGATTCAAGCTATATTGGAAAAGCACCATTTATTTGCAGTGCTACAAATCTTTCTTCTCCTTTCCTTCCTGCAAATCATGTTTCCAGCTCATACTGTCCTTTTTGAAATGAAACAGTTTACATGTTTCCCATGAAAAAGCCCCATCAGTTCTATATCTTCATGTTACTAATTATGTTGGTTTTTTCTGATAGATGTATGACCATGCACTGTGATGAACCAAGCAAGACAAATAAACAGTTCCAGAGTTTCCTGTTGTAGAAAGGGATTTAACCATCATAAAATGCAGCCCCCACAAATTATGCTAATTTTTTTTGAAATGATACTTGTGATAATGTTAATTACCAGTATCCAAACCATTTTGCAAGAACATAATTGAAAAACTGTTATGCTGGAATCTGAAAAAGATAACATCTCTTCATCTGACACTTTTTTTTTTCAACTTGAAAGAAAAAATAGCCATTTTTCTTATGAAATAAGGGAAAAAAATAAGTAAGTATGCCTGAAGGAGACAGGAGTAATTTGATTGTTTCTTAAGAAAACATTTATATTGAGGATCCAAATTGAATCCCAGCCTTGATTTTTTCCCATTGTACCCAGGTGTGACTGACTACAGATCACCTAAAATGATGACAGAAAAGGGAATTAGAACTAGACTTGCACTAGCCAGTGTCCCTTTATGGAGGAAAGAGGGATGCAGATGTTTTCACACCGAGTGAACTCAAGAGAGAGAGTGACTCTGCAATCCCTGTATTTAGTAGAGAGCCTGAACAATGTGTTTAAACCTCCAGCTTTTGGCAGTCCTTCAGCTCTGAAGATCAGATTTTCAAAGCAGTTCAGCTGTCCTAGATAAAGCAGAACCATCCAGCACTTGGCCTTTCAGTTTCTGGGCTCTACTGCACCAAGCCTTTAATTCAGAAAACAGATTTCTGATTATCATCATCTCTTAAGCCAGGGCAGGAAAACTGACTTTCATTATACAAGCTAATTTTCATCGAGGCGTTCAGAAGTGCTTTTATTTCATATAGGACCTATCTATAGAAACTATAGGTTTGAGACGTTTATAGATATTCAGCTTATGGGATTCTCTTTTCTTTCCAGTACCGGATCTGTCACAGCCTAACTAACAAATATACATACAAACACTGACTTGGAAGAATTGAATCAGTCCTTGTTGGCCAGAACGAGCCATTCTGGAGAGAACAATATTACCTCATTGAGTCAGGCCAGCCATAACAGATGAGTGGTCCTGCAAGTGCTTCCAGCAATATTTTTTCAAAGAAAAATTAGATGCTTTATTTGAAGCACTTCACTCAATGCTGAGATATCTTCAGCCACACTTTTACATGAATTGGCAACACGAGTGCTGTTACCAGCTTTTCCCATCAAAATTGGTCAGCGATTTTCCTTTACAATGCTCTGTTTTCAGCTACTTAAAGAAACTGTAACTATTGAAGCTGAAGTTTTCCTAACTGAGCCAAACCCAACCCAAGGAAAAAAAAAATCAAACAGACTACTAGGGAAAGAACTGAATTCCAACTTGTCTCCCTGTATTCTGCTAGAAAGTCATTATTCTATATGACAGAAATAGAGGTGGGAAACAGAATAAAAAAGCTGAACTAAGTTCAAACCAGTGTCTGATTGTGAGTCATCTCTGTTCATGAATAAGGATGAACCAAGTCAATGCAAGGTTTCTGGCATTACTTCCTTATCATCAAATATGTTTGATTTCTCACATATTTGTCATCAGCTCCTTTGGCTTGGATTGTTTTTGGCTTATAGAGATAAGTTAGACCCTTGATCTAAGTCACACGTTGAGCTATCTCACTCACTGCAAGAGAAATAGTCTGTATTCTACCACCTTTATATGAGGAATAACTTACAGCGTAAAATAAAGATGAAAAAACAGCCTCCAAGTTTTGTTCAAAAGATTTTGCTGAGAGGAAGAGAAATGAAAAACAGGCTCCAGGTCAACCTGAAAAACCCTTGGGCCTTTTCAAGCCACAGTGGGCTACCAGAAGTAAGGAATACGGGCTTTTCCATCCTAAACTCATCTGGTTTCTCTGCATCCTGTTACTCATATGAACTTTATTCAAAAAAAGTGAGTAGAAGTCAGCACTTTACTCTTTTTCCCTCAGTCTCTCCTCAGCCTCAAAGGGCCACATAAAGACTGTATGAAACTGTGTTAATAAACTCGAAGAACATTAGAGAGTTATTCTTCTTGTTATGAGTATTTCAATAAAAGGCAGGCTTCTAATTATTTGGTATTATCAAATAAAGAGATCATATCCTTTTTGTACTGTCAACAAAGTGTCTCTATCAACTTTGCTGTATTTGTAAGCAAAATGGATTGGTAGATCATTGTCATTATATTTATTTTTACATATGCCTACTGATAAACACACAAATATTGCTATCAACAGGAAAGAATTTGTATTTTTCCACAGCCTTAAGACTTTTGCCTCATATTTTTAATTGAATGCATTATTTAGGTTTTTTGTCAGTGTATCAATCCTCTACTACAAGAGGAATGACAATATTCAATATTTAATATGCGGTTTAGAATCAAAGGAATACAACCAAATCTGTACAAACATTTACCATATTAGTGAGGTTTTGTTCTCAGAAGATAATGAAAGAACTCTGATTCTCTTCCTTTGCAAGACAGCTGGACTAATGTAATTTTCTAAAAACATTTTAGAATTAATCCTAACATTTTTAACCAAAAAATTTACTTTTTTTTCCCCCCCCACTGAATACTTAGGTATTCAGCTACTTTGACAGTTGCTTGAATATGTTTTGAGGAATACTGGCAGCAATCATTGAATAAATTATTAGAAAACCTATTTTTCTTGCATGTTCCTAGCCATTTTAACCACTATTTATCAGTTCCTAGCTCTTAATGATAAAACCCACTAAGCACAAGGAAAGAATCCCTTTTACCTCAAAAAGAGGGATAACCTGCCACTTGTGTTCTTTTAGTATATTAAAAATAATGATACTTTTACATGTGCATGGACTTAGAATCTTTAAAAGCATTAAATAGCAGACTTAAAAAACACTTTTTCTTTGAAATCAACATTTTTGCAGATACCGTGAGAACACGATTCTAAGCTTTTTTAAAAAAGATGTGTAACAAACATCATCTCACAGCTCAGCTGATGCTCAGCTTCAGCTTCCTCCACCTATAGCACAGATGTACGAGCAACACCAATAAAAAAATCAGTCGTTTTGACCCAAATAGGAGAATAACACAGACCGAAAGCAACCATGCCCTTTGAAAATGACAGTTGGAATTTTTTTTTGCAAGAATGTCTCACATTTCTTTTTTTGTTCCTCGTCACAGCTCCCGGTGACTCCACAGAGGTTTGTCCTCTTCATCGCACACACAGCGTGAGTGGTGGGAGCAGCATATCCAGCCTTGCTGGCCCGCAGATCTGGACCAGCTAGGAAGGCAAAGTAATCCTGTGCTGAACAGAATGTAACAGATTGCTTCCCCCAGTAATGAATGAGAGACCAAAGCACATCCCGTAATTGAGAGCTAGCTCCCTGCCTGATCTGAGCTGGGGGTGGACAACTAGAGGCTGCCGCTGAGGCAAGTTGTCATGCTGAAATTTAATCCTAAAGAACAACCGAGCACAGGTTTTCGGAGCCTTTCTTTGCCTTTTTAAACATTATTTACAAAAACACATTGTGGATATAGTCTAAACATTCCCGTTCATTGAGACACCAGCATCCTATTGATAGCAGCTTAAATCAGTTCTTTTTTGTCTGCTTGCATGAAAGTTTAGGTTTTGAAATGTTTAAAAGACCTAAACAGAAGGCACTGCAAGACAGAACGGATGTTATATCATTCTCAACACCTGATGGTTTCAGAATCCATTGGCTATTCACAGCTTCACATTTCCTTACACTAAGATTATAGAGTGCAGAGGAAAGGGAAGATCAAAGGAGACAGATCAGTTTGCTGCTAGCAAAGGCCCATCCAGGGACTTTCAAGTGCAGTAGATTAAGGAAATGTTTAGTGGCTATCATGATTCAGATCCCAGTTAAGTCTGTGAAAGCCCCAAGAAGCATTTATGGCAAACACATTTTTATTATTATTTCTGTTTATCAAGGAAAGCTTGAGTCAGATAAGTGTCTTATTTTCACAAGAGTCAGATATTGTTATCTATTTCTCAGTGCCCTTTGACTGAAACAGATGGAACTGAGTAAGTTCCTTAGGTCTCAGAAGCATTAAGTCTCCAATTTTGCATGAGGAGCTTTTACTGAAAATCTCTTTTCAGTCACAGTATTTTTAGGCAATATCCATGGAAGGAGAGGAGTTCAGGCTCTTGGCTGTCCCTTTTACTACAGCAGCTTAGGCCAGTGAAAAGCTAATACAAGCTAAATTCAGAATTCGAGCAGTAAATGCTGGCAAGGGAAGAGTCAGCTGAGGGTTACAAGATCCATCCTGAAAAATGGAGATGTCAAAGAAAGCTGTAGCAGGATTCGTCTGGTTGTTTGGCAGCTGGAACAAACTGGGACGGGAGGCAGGACAGAGGGATACGTATCCAAGAGTCAGGATCAAGAACCAAGGGTGGAGCAGATAGAAGCAGGTGGTACATCTCAGGATCACAGACCAGAAGCACAGCAAAGTCCCTGAGGGCAAACCAGACTGATGGGGAAACCATCAGCTAAGTACCTAAATCCCTGGGCAACAGGCTGTGGCCAGGCGATTTGGCAGCTGTTTGGATTGCCCAGGTACCCACATAAGGTTTTGAAGGGCTTTATGGTGCATGCTAAAATTGCTTGAGACAGGAGAGCCCACAGTGATGCTAAGATCTTAGTACATGCTTATGTATACAAAGAAAATATGCCACAGGTCACAGGAAAATACACACTTTGCACTTTGGATCTGAGGGACATGCCATAAAGGTTCCAAGTAAGCTAGCAAAGCCTGGTCAGTAGGAGGGGATTAGGAGATACATATGGAGTGTTGCCCCTGAGATACATGGATTTATAAAAAAGGTCTCAATTTTTTTTTAAAAATAAACATAAATTTGACTAGCATCAATGTTGTAAACATTTTAAAATTTTGCAGAACTTTAGAAAGAACACACTCAACATGAGGAATTATATAAAAATATCTCTTCCACCAAAAAGGCAAGATAACTTCTCTTTTGTAATACTCACTATAGGGTGATTATATTCTATTTATTCTCTGTACCAGAACAGAATTTACTTCTCTTTACCTTTGTGTGTGATGTGAAACCCAGGCATGGTCTAGAAGAAGCCATAGTAAGTCCAAGGATCAGCTTTATCAAAATAAAAACAAAGCAAAAATATCAATTCAAAATATGTTTTTAAGCACTTAACGGTCAAAATTAGTCATTTGAATAAACACTAGATTTTGGGTTAGGGACTTTTCAATGTTAGAGTCTTTAATTTCTAAATTAGCAGGTCTTAATGTGCTTAAAGTCATTACAATCTAAAAACTTTGTTGTGATAATAGCAAATAAATTGATGGCTTCATTGTAGTTCTTCACAGACTGACTTCTGTCATTGTGACTGTAATTAGCTGCCAATCCTGTTGCTATTGTGGGTATGGGAGTCAAAGAATACAAGTAAACAAATACTTTCTGTGGTAGCATTGTAAGATGTCAATTTGTCCATACTGGTAAGGAATACTGGGTCAGTGGCATTGCCTACAGATATACTGTAGCTGTTACGTGAGTAATGGGTGCCAGTGAGACAAGGAGAATTATTCCGTGAAGCTTCACTCTCTTTTGAATCAGTGGGAGTAGGCTGGTCTGGCTTTTGCTTCTTCATAGCCATGCCAATCTGTCTCCTCGTCTGTTCACTTGCTGTTCTGTGGAGTAATTCTGTCAGTTCCAGATGTTTCATTTATTTTACCATTAAAACAATGCGATGTGTAGCTGTCGCATGAAATGATTTCCAGAAATAAAAGTATATTCTGTTTGAAAAATCAATTACTGAGAACTACTCATTGCTCATGAGTACCAGTCCTGTATTTGCTGAACATTAACTCAGTCATGGAGACTGTGCTTTTAGGCTCCATTAAATATCTAAATGCATTATAATAACATAAATAAGTTTATCTACCATGCTTTAACCTACCTGCTTGACTATGGTTAATTTTGCTTAATGCTGCATACCTAACACATTCTCATCCCAGGGAACAAGTTTGTCTCCATGGCCAGTGGAGTTACTGCTGTGAAGTAACTAAGAGCCACAAGAGACTGCATGGGGTAAGCATAGCTTGGTTTCAGCTCTGGCTTGGAAATAAGACTACTGAGAAGTGCAATAGTCAACAGTACCACAAAGTGCTTTTCAAACTGGAGCTTTTTTTTTTTTTCACACACCTGCTGTGCAAACATGGTCACGAGGATCCAGATATTATC
This sequence comes from Xenops minutus, assembly GCA_035221455.1. Lineage (NCBI taxonomy): Eukaryota > Metazoa > Chordata > Aves > Passeriformes > Furnariidae > Xenops > Xenops minutus. The sequence continues at coordinate 13,544,936 of JAWWEE010000122.1, read as the reverse complement.
AAATGTTAACAGGAAATTCATGGAAAGGAAACCATTGTCACGACTCAAGTTTGTAGCTGACCTTGGGTTTTAACTATGCCATCTTGTGAAGAAGACATTTTTTTTTCCTATTTTATTGATTGAAAAGCCAAAATCACGTTCATGAATATCTAGGATATAATATGTATAGAAGATTTCTAGAGGCTTATCAGATTTCATTGGTGTTAAAGGTATTTAACCTTTTGCTTACCCCAATACTCTGTGACACCCACTGAGAACAGTTACCCTCCAGAAGAATAAAAATTCTTTTTATTACTGAGCTACACACACTCCCAAAATCAAAATCCAGACTAGATGCCTTAGCTTTAAATCTCTCATGTTCTTTTATAATGTGTTCTGGAAGTGGTCAGGGGGCTGATCTAAAGTTATTTGTGAATTCCAAGTGAGAGAGGAAGGTTACATGAGACATTCAGGCTGAAAAAGATTACACGGAAAACAACATCCCATGAATCCACAAGTATAGCTATAGTTCATGTGTCTTTGGGAATGTCACCACTGCAACCTCACATGAATTCACATGGATTTTGGAAGACTAAATGAGCTTTCCTGGAATTCTTGAAGAACCTTAAAAGCCTTACGAAAGGGAAGGCAAACATGAAATTCCAAATAGGTTTTTCCATTGAGTCTAGGCTTCATGTTCATGTACTACTGATGATGGTGGGGCACTGTGAATTTTATTTTCAGACAGGATAGATATATACAACTGCAGTAGATATGCATGTGCCAGTATGCACCAGCTAGGCAAAATATTCATGTTATTACCTTCACTTACAAAACATGTAAGAAAGTGTAAATGCAGCCACAGGTGTGGGAGGTTGTAACAGGCACTCACCAGGATTTTCAGCTAACCAAGCTTTACCTGAAAAAAAGCTGTCACGAAGATGCAGGTAAACTCAATGTAATCAAAAGAAAAGAAGCCCAAAAATTCAGGATTATAAACCTCAATGCAAAACATAGTTGCAAGCAGTTGTCTTGCCCCATTGCTTTTTCTGCTTTAGTCTGGTCACCTTTGTTACTCCTGCTTCTTCCTGTCACTGTGATTCCACCTCTCTTGTCTGTCTAGGTCCATGTGAGAACTGGGGAATAAAAACAGAATACTAACAGTGGAAATCCTTCAAAACCATGAAATAAATATTTTAGTAAATTTATTAATGTTTGTGCTTTTAGGATAGATGGAAGCAGGGGCAAATGAAAGGTCTTTCATAAACTAAAATTTTCTCTTCCCTTGAGAATGTGTGGAAAGAATCAGCAAAGCTTTCTGATACAGCTAAAATGTTTTCTCTGAGCAGCCATTTCATTGTGCTCACACAAGGCAAATGTAACTACCCTGCTAAACAGATAAAATAAGTCTCTAAAACCACACACTTAGACTTCTCTATTCTCCCGATATTTTAATCTCAAATTGAAATTGAAAATGTTCCACTAAGAATGTTCCTTCAAGTGCTAGAATTCAGATGATAAAAGGAAGTTGTTGTCAACAGTTTTGGAGCATTCCTAGAAAGGTGTTTGAAATGGTAATGAGGATATTTGAGAAATCATTAAAATTATCAAAAGCATAAAAGCAACTTTTGGGAAGATTTAGTTCACAAAGTATCATCCAAGACTGTAAATAAATAACCATGCTGGGTTAGAGTGAGATCCACTACTCCTGTTGGTGGGTGGGCACGTGTTCATACCCATTGTCTCATCAGAGCACATGGGCTGCAGCCCTGAGCAGAGTCAGGACAGTTAAGAGCTGTGCAGATTCCAAGGCAATGCTGCTGCCACAAGGAAGAAATGTGTCACAAGACAATTACACCCTGCTGAACAAAGTAAAAAGCTGATTTGGGGGAGTAGAACTGAGTCGGATCTTTAGTTGCTGTAAATTATCACCACCTTGGTTAGGCCAAGACAACCAAAGTTTTTTGCTGTTTTTTCTAGGTATGGTAGATTCTTTCATAGCTGATGGTTTAAAAAGGCAAATTACATACCCTAAAAATTATGTAAGTGTGTGTTTTTATTGTTATTTATTTTCATTCCAGTAGGGTTTTACTACATTTCAGTCATGTTTTAGTTTAGGAATAGGGCCTGACCAAAGATCACAAAATGTAGATATGAGTTTGGCCACTAAAATCAATGAGAAAAAAACCACAGGAGTTTAGACTAATAAGTTTATACATATAAAAAGGGAGGATCAATTCCTCTTCCTATAAGAATGTAAGTCTTTAAAGTACATCTTTGCCAAGACAGCTAATCCTGCATTTTTGAGTGGCATCTTGGGAATAACCCATATATTGAAGAACCAACAGTGAAATCCATAAAAATAAATGCAAACAAACAATCAAGCAGAACCCCTATTCCTAGATTTTCTAGAACTTTATAATTTCTCAAAGAATTTACAGTAAGGAATGTACTGTAAATACAACATAAAACTTGTAAAAAGGCAGTCAATTTCTTACTTGGTTTTGAGAGGAAAAACTATTAATGGTCCAGTCAATTATCCCAAGTCTTACCTGAAAGATGAGAAATTCTCCTTTTTCTCATTCTCCAAAACTCTACTCACAGAGTTGCTGCCAGACAACTTCTTATTCTCTCTATGAAAAAGGCAGGTGATCTGACAAAGCCTTAAAATATATTTATCCCTATACATATAAGCACATCCAGTTCAAGAGAGACACCAAGGCATCAAGTTTTTCTACAAGAGTATGAGAAACTTCTCAGAAAAACAACAAACATATGCACATACTGCAAACAGACATCTTCTCCAATGTCACTCTGCATTTAATTTTGGACTCCAAACCATGCAAGTGGACCACACACCCCACATGGTTCTGTTTTATATTCGCTAACACTGAGAAAACTGAACCACTTTGAAGCATCAAAATTGCTTTAGAAAAGTATCTTATTAGGAATGTACACATTCAGCAATTGTTTTTGGAGTACCAAAGTTAGTAAAAACATTCAATAGCCTTCAAATATGTATATTATAAACATCACTTCTTTCCCATTTCTTCAGAGGTTTTCCTTAAACAATAAAATCATTCTGTCTGTACTTACTTCCCATTTACTTCCCCAAATGAACATATTCTAACTTTAACAATGTTTTACATCTTCTACTGTGTTGACACACAGAGACAGATGAATTTGGAAGCTTTCTGTTCCTTTTAGTATCCTCATAATCATACCACAAGTACAATATAGGCAAGGTAAAACTGAAGATGCTCATTCCTCCAAGCCCCATCACGCCAGTTCGGCACACTGCCAAAGCAAATCTTTATTTAAGCCTCTCATAATTGTCAACTGGGAAGAAAACAAATGAAGCCCCTTAATTTCAGTAAAAATGAAGTGGCATACAAGTGTAACATGTAATTTTAAAGTAAAACACATATTCCTCTTTTGCATTTAAAAATGTGTACATGTTTATTTAACAGAGGTAGTAATTTGTTTAGTTTCAGTGTCATCAGTAAATTCACACTTTCCTCAGGGGAAGTTACAACCAGGCTGCATATCTTTGGTCTCTTTATTTCAGGTATTTCCTTAGGTTTTCAAACTCTTTTAAACAGAATTACCCTAAGCTCATTCTCATAATAGTTGTATGATTTTCAGTCCTTTAGTTCTTGTGATTATTAACGTGCCATTAGCTCCTCAGTCAACAGAGAATTTTCCTAGGCGACTCTGAATTTCAAATGTGGAAATCAAGCTGAATACTTTTGTCTTTGGCATAAACCTTTCAAGATTTCTTTATGTATCTTCAAGCACATGGAAAGGTTTTAAGGGACATCCAGAATTTCCCAGCATACACTACTCTACTGTCCCAAATACCAGAATACACACCTTTTATGAGAAGACTTAATAGTAGCACTAATCCCTTGGCATTTCCAGCTGATACTGTCTTTCCTCTTCACAAGCTTGCAATATCCCTCTCACTTTTTGGCACTTTCATTTCATACCTCCCAGTTTTATTAGGATTTTGAGCTCCAAAAGATAGTTCATTTATTTGCTCTATCTAGAAGCCACAAAACTTTGAGTATACTATATAAAGATGTAGGGCAAGATAGTATTCCAGAAATGTCCCCTGCCATTGCCTCATGTCTAGGGCAGCAAAACCAGCAGTCCTGCCAGACTGCAGACTCATGTCTGACAATTTGCACGTTGAATCCTTTGTTCAAAGATCAGCCATTCTGATGTTGATACACAAAGTATAGTGTCAGGTGATGACAAAAAAAAATCCACCAAGACTATTTGTAAGGGTTCTTTCAGGCATTTGTCATAGACAGCCTTTATACAAATATGTTTGCCTAAGTACAAGCAAAAATATTTAGAGGTTTCCACTGCTCAATCCCTTTTCAGTCAACTCCTAAGGAAGGGGTGTTTTCAGTCATGACTGGTCCCTGAGATCTGCTCTCTCCCTTTCTCATTATATATCTCAAAGCCAGCCTTTTCTTCACCTCTGTTGCTTCTCACCCTCTGCATCTATTCTCCCCCCCAGCCAGCTATCATAGTAGATGGCAAGCTGAAATCATCATCATCATCATCATCATCATCATCATCATCATCATCATCATCATCATCATATTCTCTGTGAGAATATGCAAAGGTGTTCCAATCCAGAAGCATCATTGCCTCCAAATGAAAGTAGAAAGTGAAAGGGTGGATTTGGTCATGACTTGCAGGTGAAACAAAACAAAAAATAGCGTATCAGTTACCTTTGAATATATGGTGCAATCTGCAAACAAACATGTACAGCTCTCACAAAAATAGGTCTGCGGTTCCGCTCAATGAAATATTCAATAATGGTAATTCTCTTGATTCTTGCAAAGTGCAGGGACCCTACTCTCTGAAAGTACAACCATTTTAACAGCCAGAAGCATTGGCCAAGACCAGCGCTAAGGCAGAACATGAAGTCATAAACATGCACAGATGTTACTGTTTGAAAACATTAAGGAACTACTGAAGTTCCTGAGCACATCCCAAGTTGTGTTGATTTCAGCAGTAATGAGTCATAAGGGAAGAAGACACTACTAAAATTACATGCCTGGGACACTTTTCTCTGCCACTTACATTTAGGAAAAAAACAACAGCGTCTTTAGAAAAATCTTAATGGGGAGGAGAGCACTCTGAAAGTGAATAAATATGCTTGCTTGTATTTATGCAGTAAAACAAATACAATCCTAATGCATTACACATTTTTGATGATTTCATGGAAAGCTCGGGAGATCTAATTTCACAAGTATCTAAAAAAGTTAGTGCTGAAGGTTACAGGAAGTTATGGAACTGATTATTTTAGGGAAAATTTTATTTAATGGAATTTGGGTAGTTTTATAAACATAGCAAAGAAAGGGAGGCTACTCACATATTCTGTGCCAGTCGTGCTCTGATGAATAATTGCACTGAGTCTACTGAAATATTCAGTTAGGTGAGCAAACACACCCAGGAGGTCTTATTTTTTCAGAAGTCCCTGAACCTTTTCTGCCTTTACTTTAGTAGCAGCTCAAGCCTACTCCACATGTGGAAACAGGGGTTTCATGCTAAGCATGCAAATGAAACACAGTGTGCTAATATAGTTATTATAGCTCATACTATCCTTTCTGTAGCTATCTTACACTTGTATTCCAGAAGAAAGGGCTCTCAAATTAAGAAGATTTTAACAGATCTAACCTAATAAGTCTGTTCCCTTTGGCAAGTATAATTCAAGGTTTCAGAGAGCTTTTCTGAGGCGAGAAAGTGCAATTTCTGAGAGCATCTTGGCCCATAATCTACTGGAGAACTGTAACTGTAACTGAGGCAGAGTAGAGCTAATATTGTCCATTTTGCATTTTTACCAGTACAAGAATAAAGACACACGGAAAAAGAGGTAATTTAAGCTACTGCTGTATTTCTAACCCAAGAAAATCAAAACTGGAAGACAGTATGAGTTCATGAAAATAGACATTTCGGAATTTTTCCCCCTTTTTTTTTTTTTTTTTTTTTGTTGTTGTTCAGCAATTCTGTTCTTCCCTTTTCTCTGTTGTTTAGGGATTCTCTTTGTAGAAACAACTTTGCCATAGGCACTTTCTTTCCAGAAACACTCTAATTGTCTCTTGTTCCTGGAGAGAACTATTTAAGCCTGCAGTAAGACAGCAAATATCAGGTATCTTTGTTGGGTGCAGACTCAGCTATTTAAATGAACCAGTGCAAGTTCCACTTCACCTTTTAGAAAGGGATCACTTGTACATTCAACTACATATCATGGTATCAGTGTCCTCATCTGTATTATTTGCTGTGGTTTGACTCTAAATAAGTAGATACCTAACATCAGTTAAATACATTTTAATTATCTATCTAAATATCTAGATGAATACTTCTGGAGAGGTTGGTTTGATCCAGAGTATTTGAAATGAGGTGCAATCCACCAAAGGGAGAATGGGAGGGAGGAAAGGTGTCAAGTCACATGGGAATGTAATCTCATGACAAAAAAGGCAGCAGTGGGCAAAAAATACTGATTTTCCTTGTGTTTAAAAATTTCCATGTGAAAGGAAAAACCTTTCACCTTCTTGGTCCACAGTGGTCTGTGGAGATAGGTAGATGCAAACTTTGTAAATTTTGACAGGCTTCTTGGGGCTGAATGTTACAGAAAGTGGTCTTTCAGGTAACTTGCACAACCTTTTCTCTAACCAAGGATCTTGCTTCAAAATTCTCGTGGCTGGCCTTTCCAAAAGCCTCATTGTCACAAGGGTTGGTGCTATTTTCCAAAATAGAAGAGTCTGAGTTGAGTCCCAACTGCAACAAGGTACAGAAAGTTGCTGAGGAGAAATTGACCTGTTCCATTTCTGTTGATACAGTGAGTTTATGTGTTATTAAGGCAATTATAGTTTTTAATTATTTCTTTTGCACTGAATTGTCTCCAAGTTCTTGATATCAAATAAGACAACAGTGAAACAGCTACCTCAGAAATGCCACAGGTCCACCAGTGGCATTGTGAAAAGTAACTGCATCATCTGACATTTTGTTCTTTTTATTTGCACTTCAGAGAAATTGTTAATTTTATTGAATGACAATCACTAGCTTGTTCCTAAAGAAAAAAATAAGAAAAAGGAAAATGAATAAATTGAGCTGCAATTTTCAGATCTTGAAGCTTTTTCTGATTACAATTTTTTTATTTATAGGCCAAGAGCCCAAATGTGAAAGTCTTTGGCAAGAACCCATCCATCTTTCACCCAGAACTTTGAGATTAGATTTTACACCTCTTTAGCAGCTGGTCACTTAGCATTGGCCTCTTTTATGGAAATAGTCTTCCATTTAAATAACAGCCATTTCCATTTATTAAAGTAATGCAATTTCCTAAGGATTGTCTAATAATACAGCTGCCCCATTATGACATGGATGAATGTTGTCAAATAGTTGTAATTATATTTTAAACAAGTTACTGCTATTTAGTATTCTATCACACCTGCAGCACAAGCAGTAGCTCTCACATATGAAGTACAGAGATCCCTGTCTTAACTAGAACTAGGGTGAAGGTCCCTATTCTAACAAGGGCCATTTTGTAATGCTCATGTAGGTAAAATTAGCAGAGCTTTAATCAAGAAAAGTTTACTTGATAATTATTTTACACCCTTTATCTATAGGTAGTTCAGCATAGGGGAATTACTGCAGTAACAGCAGAGTATTTTAGAGAGTCCTTCTTCCATCTAAACTCTGAGCCTGGTTTTGCTGCAGGCTGTTATACCACAAAAGAGAGGTGCATTCACAAGGCCTCAATCACTCTTTTCAGTAGGAGAAAATACCCTAAAGGTCTTTTATAACTAAGCCCATGTGAGACCTTCCTCAAGAGGTTTATCCTTATTTGGGATTTGTTGTAGGCTCCTTGAAGCTTGGGACTTCCTCTCCTACCAACCCTCTGTTCAAGATGCAATGACAGAGACTGTTCATTCTCCCATTGACTTCATCCCTTTGAAGGGGCCACATTCCTCCCTTCATCCCTTCCTTGGTGCCCAGCTGAAAATCTTTTCAATGGTCAGAAACAATGTTGTCTTCTGCTTAGAAGTGCTGGGTGATATTTACACCTTCAGAGCTTGCCATAACACTACACTCTTGGAGAAGGCAGCTAGCAGTTACTTGGCTGTATGTGCTAAACACAGCAAGTGGTAATACTTTAAATATTTTAAAAAGTTAAGAGAATGTTTTTCTAAAAGTATTATCTGCATCCTGGGCTTGTCATTTTCCAAATTTGTGTACAGATGCAACCCCAAATTCAAAGTACTAACAATCAAAAAAAAGCAATATGAAATAAGAGGAGAAAGGAAGAAAATGCAGCTGCCCTCAACTGCCTTTTCCCTGAGCATTATGAGCTAATTATTTTTGTGAGACATTTAATTTGACACCAGCTTTAGAAGGGATGTGCAAAAGGGAGGAGTTTCCTATGTAGCTTGTCTCAAGAAGGATGTGATCTTGTCAGGCATAGGAGAGGCACAAATACAGCACTCATCAGATCTCTTTTCATTAAAGAGGCTTAGAGAGCACCAATGATATAGTAGAGGTAAAAGTATATATAGGGCAAAAGTAGAGCTGTGAAGAAACTCATATATGATGAACAGAAACAATGTAATTTAGCCAGAAGGACTGAAAGGGTATAATAGGCAATATATATGATCTGGAGAGATATACAGTAAAGCTGGAGACAGGAATACTACCAAAATGGGTGATAAGAACCAAGATGGGTAGTTCCAGGAGGTGGGTCATCAATATGAAATGGGAGTGGATGCAGTGCAGAGGGAAAGCCCTCTAGAGACAGATAGAAAGCCCCCAGCACTCCCAGTGTGAAAAACAACATGCTGAAAGAGATGCTGTAGAACTAAGCAGAGGGGTGGGGCAGAAAATGAGAAGAATATTTCACCATACTCTGTGAAGGGTAGCATTTTGAAAGGAAAGATTGAACTGAAAGTGTCAGTGGGATAAAGAAAGTAAAGAGAGGGAAAGAGTGGAAAACAATCCAAGCAATTCCAAGATGTGACTAGCTGACAGGAGTTTCAGGAAAGTGCTGAGATGAAAGCTGACTAGAAGTGGCTCGAGGTGTAGTTACAGAAATGAAGTAAATACTTGTGTTTGCAGAGCCAATGGGTTTAGATTTCTAAAGAGATGGAGTAATGGAAATTACTGAAGAGAGACTTGCCTGCAGCTTGAGGCATTGTGTATAGATAGGCAATTATGTGTCCCATAGTGTCTTTAAATTATTTAATCCGATTGAACCACTCTTTTTATAGTATACATTTCTATGGAAAACAATGCCATCTATTTAATTTCTAATCATCTACCTGTAGAAAAAAATTATCTGTGAATGTATGTCACTTCATCTTGTAAATGCTCACTACATCACACTTCTCTGTGTCATTTCTATGCTTACTCACATAGATGAGTTTCATTGATTACAAATAAAAATTAATTATCACCAAGATGGTGCTGGAATGACAAAACTAACGCGCAATTTGATAAAGAACAATTTATCTCTTCTTCTTACAGCTGCTTATATGTTTGAACTGTTTGGTGATCACTAGCTCCATATGGAAATGTTGCAGCTGAGTAAAGAACTGCTTCCTCTCCCATCATTAGCAGGAAGACAAGTCCCATTAACTCCAGCATAAAACAGAGCTAGAAAAACTCAAGTATTTTATAAGACCCTGCCACTCAAAGAACTGGAAAATCACATTACTGCAGTTTACAAAATGGAGAGGTACAACAGACCTAAAAAAAATTTTATGGGCTGCTAAATCAAATTTACACTTGTTGCTGACCTTCTGTCAGACTGAAAGGGTTAATGGCTTAAACATTGCTAAGGTCACCAAAATATTTTTGTCCAACTGCAAAAAAATCGGCTGCTCATCCAGCAAAAGCCTACCCTGCCCTGAACCTGCCTGCTGCAAAAGGACCTTCAGACCAGACGAGGGGGTGCCATTGTCCAACCATCCCAGGTGCAGAAGGGTGTGCATACACAAAACTGCAAACTGGATTTCCTGATAAGGGAAGGTGTTGATAAAAGACAATTCCTGCGAGATGGGGTAATCCTTATCATACCAATGTCCTCCCTTACGTGATGATTCTGTTGTAAAAATCCCTCTGAGGAGCATCAAAAACTCATGACATGTCCTGTGACCTCAGCTATTGCAAAACTCCTCACCCCAGGGGAGGTACAAGGTGTTCCTACCTGAGCTTGAAGTGTATAATAACTCATAAAATCTTTGAGTTTTGGTGAGTTTCTCCCAGCCCCAACAGATCAAGACCATCCCTTTGACATGACTGCAACCACCACTCCAACCAACAGATGTGGAAGCTGCAGCTATCAAGTTTCATGGCTGGATTCAGCAGGTGGTGACTATATATGTCTTTTCTTTCTCTTTAATATTGCTGTATTAATATAGCTGATAACAACCAAAACCACTGCACACCTGTTTTCCTTTGAAACCAAACCATTCTAAAGTAAACCCTCCATATACATATACATGTATATATTTACAAACATCAATCATCCAGTGCCATTTCATAACCATACCCAGAACCAAAACGCCTGACACCATTTTCTAGTTGTGAATTCCATTCTTCACAGTCCAGCAGGGACATTATAATGCACTAATCTTCTGGAAGCTTAGAACAAACTGCTGTTTTAAAATTTAAATAACATTTTGGAGCTTATATCCTGCTATTAGGAGAAAAAAAAAAAAAAAGAATTGAGAATTGTGGCTTTCTTATCTTCCTCAAAAGTTTAATTGATTTTATGGAAATGGAGGATTGTACCTTGAGCACTTTGGCTTCAAGCTTCAGAGTTGTTCTTGAGAGAAGAAAATTGGTTAATATACTGTACTTATATGACTGTAAAACATTTGGCTTATTTCCACATTCTGAGCTACCTCATTCTTGCTGTTTTCTTGGAGTGAGGGGTGGATAGCATTAAATACAATGGCTTAAATGATATTTAAATGATAAAGGTTTGCTTTTAAAATTATAAATTTGTTATTATTCATAGCTCTTATAAATATATCCTACATTCCTCTTCAGCTATATAGGAGGAATGCCAGTCTAATAACAGTGTTTTGAATATGGGCTAGCCAATATTGAAGCCTTAAATCCTAAGTATAATTTTCAATGATCTGGAAGAAAAAAAGAAGCGATTGCTGGTAAAACTTGAAGAGCATGCAAAAATTGGTGGAGTGGCAAGTAATAAGGCAAATGTTCTACAGAATGATCTGTCTCGATTGGTTAGGTGGCTTCATTTGAACAAGATAAATTTTAATAAGGACAAATGCAAAGTCATTAATATGGGCACAGGGAATGCAGGCCATATTTATGGGATGAGACACTGGAAAAAGTGATTCTGAAATTGTAGGTGGATAAGGAACCATCTGGAAATTCCCCCTGCAAAGCTGTGCCTAAATGAAAACTAATTTGATCCTTGGAAAAGTAAAGGGATATTGAAAATAAGCAGGTGCTTTTCATTATTTCCAAATACAAAAACTGATGTCACCAAAGCTGGAACACTGTTTAGTCTGGGATTTGAATTTTTTAAAACATGAAAAAAAAATTAAAATATTTTGACACATGAAAAATATGTCTTAAAGCCAGATAAGGTCAATATGCTTAGTTCAATCAGGAGAATGCTAGAAAACTACTTGTTCATGTTGGCAGATACTAGATTAAACCAGCAGAAAGTATGGAAGGAAATACTCTTAAAGTCTCAGATGTTTAGAGGAACATGCATATGTTATGTATACAGAATTCATACAGATAGATGGCAACTAAAAACTGCTAAATAGGTACATTCTGTAGATGTAGAAGGTGTTTTCCCTTGCTTTCTTTGAACACTAGTCAATATAAAGGGTATTATTGTTCTTAAAATGAGAGATTGGCAGTGTTAGCTCCCCAGGAATCAGGAAAACAGCCCATGCCAGAGCTAAGGAGAAAATATTGTCTTATCACCAACCATGTTCAGACTGGGCAGTAAAGAAACAAGTTTAGGCTCCATCTGAAAACACTGTGAGGAATATATTTTCTTTCATCACTCCTTCATAAAGAAGGGACAAAGAAATCTGGAGTAGTGAGCCAAAGAAGGATTAAGATAAATTCAGACCTGAAAAGAGGATGAAACAGTATATGGAGACATTAAATGGGGAGTTCAGAGGATGGGGGGGTGTGTTTTGTGGTCTCTTGGGTTGTTTTTTAGCCACAGCATTGGAAATAAAAAACACTGAGAAGGTCGAAAGAATTATTCTTTTAGAACCACCTCGCCAAATACAGACAATATCTCTAAAGAAATCAATAAAAATTGAATGGCTTGATTGCTTGCAAACCAACAACTCTTCCTGTGTTCCTCCTAACAAAGAAAGATTCAGTAAACCTTGTGTGTCAACTATCAACTCCTCATTTCCTTATTTACAGCAAGAGAGAAAATCTTGTGTAATATCAGAAGTTTCATGCAATGAACCACAGCCTGTATGTGCCTACAGGAAAAGATTTCAAATAGGGATTGGCTTTTTAATCAGACTGAGGGGTGTAGCAAAACCCAACATGCAGAATTAGAATGAAGTGCACTTGTTTACACTGAAGGTACCTGTTGAAAGATAAAACTCACGTGCTAGACTTTCCATAACTTGGAATCTTTAAATCAAGGTTTGCTGTTTATCTAAAAAAAATGTATTTCAAAACTTAGAGCATCATGCAACAATTCCTCAGATGTGTTATGCAGGAAGGCAGTCTAAATTATTTTTCCAGCTTTGAATTCATTGAAACTGTGAAAAATAAAAGGATTCCTAAATCCCACTGCAGGGTTAAAAAAAAAAAAAAAGATAAATTGCACCAGAGAGAAACAGCAGCATATACAGACAGATCGTGCATTAAATGAATCCTCATCTGCTGGAGAAGGGTAGGTGACCCAACATTTTCTGGCTTTCTTGAAAATACATTTTATAAGAGGAATGGGGGGAAGGAAGACTCAGAAGGGTAAGAGGGGCATGAGAAATTAAAATGAACATCCATATGTTTTCATATTTCTGCAGACTGCACCTAATAATTAAAGGGCACTCATAATTAAACAAGAATAGTGCATTTCATTTCAAAGTACTGTACACATATTGATTAATCATCTAGAAATACTTTTCATTTGTTAGGTTTTTGGCACCAGCTTCATTTTTCAAGGTTTGAATATTGCTTATTATAAGCCTGAAGTATTCTGTGTGATGTTTCCAAATAAATTCCTTTTGTATCTTTAAAACATTCTCTGTTACGGAGAATAGTGTGAAATATTACTCTTTAGTAATGTATTTTAGATTATGCTGATTTTATTTTATCAAATACATGGCAATATTTATTGCAATAAATAATAATAGCAATGTAGATAATTTCTGCAGGGAAAGAAAGTATATACAGAGAAGAAATCTATACTTATGTAAAAAATGAAATGCAATATTTTTAAGACAGCAGTTTCCATGATAAATAGTTGGCAGAAACCAAATTGGAGGGAAGCAAAGGAGCCAAGATAAAAATTATCAAATTATTCAGATGTATGGCACAACCATTTTCTTCCTGAATATGGACTTACCATATTGGAGAATAAGGCTTTGGTCAACAGCATTGACCCTGAAGTTAAGGCTTTGTGGATTATTTTTATCTAAAATCATCTTAGAATTACAGCACGGGTGAAAATAATTTTTCAAAATGGGAATGCAAAAAGTTCCCCTTCAACCTTCACATTGTGGCAATTCCAGCCAAAACGAGCACTACTTACTGTGACTGTAAATTCTACAGAGCCTTTACCTCTGTCTTTTCCCAAGGATGTTCAGAAATATAACCTATTCACTTACCCTCCTATCTGAACAAAAAAGAAATTGTATTTTCTTAAGACATCAATTTTTCCCTCTTTCGTGGGGATTTATAAGATTGCAGCTTCCCTTTTATTCTGTCAACGAGACATCTGTATTCTCATTGCAGCTGACCTCAGAATGCACCATAGGAAGCAGAAAAGTTTGATACCATCACTGCAGGGTAACCTCTCCTTACAGAAACAATGACTACTCGAGCAGCAGGGGACTCTGTGAGAAACCTCTTAATTCTAATCATTGAAAAGAGGACTTCTTCATCAAAATGATCCTGGAGTTTCCGATCTGGTTCTTGAAAATGGCAACACTGAAGGAGAAGTGTTTAGTCCAAGGAGGATTTTATTAGGAGCAGATGTAGCAAACAGGGCCTTATTTTTCTTGGATATTTCTGGGAAGTCAACCTGCAATCCTTTATAAATTCACCACACTGTTCTTTTACCTCTGAACTGTTATTTTAATCCAGATTAGACTCACTCTATCTGTGCTTCCCAGTCCATTGCTACCTGTTCTTAAATAGCAATGAATAAGTTTGCAGTTCTGTCATCAAAGGTATTGCTTCTCAAAATATGTTTGGAAGTTAGCTGATGGGAAGGTACACAACATGTAGGATGAAAGCAAAGGCAGACTTTTGGGGAAACTCTCATTTTGCTCCCTTTCTCCTTGCATTGCTGTTCAAGGAAAATCGCATTTATTCATACACACACAAAGATGCCTTAGTTTCACAAAGACCACTAATAAAACAATCAAACAGGAAATTCAAAAAGCTTTTGTACACAGTTACCTGTGGAAGGTATAGCCTATCGACAACAAAACAAGAAATGAACCAACACATTTACAGATATAGGTAATTATGAGGGGAAAAACTAATAGTAGCTAGGGCACACTGTAATGGGTTGTTACAGGAATCTGCTGAGCATCATTGTTAGAAGTTTTGCAAGGATGGGATAGATACAGTTTTAAAGGCAAAGAGCCTGGAATTTGGCCAGCTCCCTGAAAAGAGGTTCAGAGAAAGGAGAAGTGCTGACTATTCACAGGGCAAACTCAATACTTAAGGTTTATTACTAAACTACTCTATCTTGTTTCCATTATCTAAAGAATGGTGCTATGGACACCACCACAACCCCTGGAGCAGCTCCAAAGCATTCTATGGCTATTGTAATCTGAACAACCACCCACATCACCTACAGACCTCCTGACTTGTCATGGTTTTCAGAAGATACATAAAATCAATTGATTAAGATTTGCAAAAGGCTTTACTAATCTAGTGCATTTAAACAACTAATATTTTAAACAAATGGGTTTCTCTTAACTGTTCACAGTGTTTTGGTTTGCTTGGGGTGGGGGGGGTGTTGTTTGCTTGGGTTTTGTTTGTTTGTTTTTAATGGGGAAGCAGAGATGAGAATAATCTGTGGGCATTGCAGAAAATACAACAATGATATCACAGCAATGCTACCTTCTGCAAAGTTGCAGATCAATCCCAAAGTGCTATTAGCTCTAGCAGTCACTTGGGAAATAAAAATATCAGGTGGACTTATAACTGCAAATGCTAAAGGCTAAGAAAAAAGAGGAAACTACAGGGTCAGCTCCAAATATCTGAACCTACTGGAGGAAGAAAAGCAGCATGAAAACACAGCATGCCAAAATAAAATGGCTGGTGAATGCTAAATACTGTGCAGGTCAGCTGGATCAAACGATTCCTTTCCAAAACTCTAAAATTAACAGGTAAGATAAGTTTCTCTTTCATTGCTAAAACCATGTCTGCCTTTCCTCATTTATGGCGTATGAATAGCAGTAAGTGAAGAAATACATTTAGGTCTAGAAAGAATTATAACTTCCAAAGGAATAACTGAAACTCTCTCCTTCTCAATGTACAGCATTGAGAACAGAGGTAAAAACACAGATCTGAGTGCTGAACTGTCAGCAGAAGGAACATGCTACAGAATGCTATCCTTTTTCTGCTCTCTGATGGTTTGTGTTTAGCAGAGCTCTAGGCCTCCAAAATTCTGTCACTTTTTCTTTGGCTCTGTCACAGGATTTAGGACTCTCTGTGTCTCTCCTGTTATCTCAATAGTGGAGTGAATCTACTTTTCTATTTAACTTCCAAGCGCTGAGCACAGTTATCTACAGTCATCGGTCCCCAACTCTCTCCAGCATAAACAACACTTCAAAACAAGTACCAGGCTGTAAACATCATATTTTGAGGGTAGGGGGATGTCAGTCTCAAGATACATGTGTCTACAGAAAAGAAAATATAAGACGAAAACCAGTACTGCAGGAAAATATCACAACAGAATAGGTACTACATCACAAATACATCTGAGGTGGAATGGTGTTAGCAACAAGAACACAACTAGGAAATGTCCAGCATGAGAGAAATACAATATCAAATATAACAGATATGGCTGACAAATGGAGGAAAAGGCAAAGCAAAGGTACTCTGAAGCAAAAATAAATCTATGAGAGATTTTAGTAGCATGTCTGAGACCCTGTAGTTTAACTTTTCAAAACAGAACTTCTGAAGCTTTCCTAAGAGTGGTCTGAGGTGGTGAAAATCATCACTAATCACAGATATGTGCAGTTGTTTTCATCTGAAAGTATATAGGTGCTTTATATCTATGCCATAGGGATATGCAGAGTAGTGCTTCATAAAGAATCACCAGGGTGAAGACATAACATGAAATAGCTAAATTTAAGTTTTTCAGAAACAGCATGGGCAGTCCTGAACTTGTGACATGGGGACTTTAAATACTCGGAGGTGCAGAACAATGTTCCTTTCAAAACCCCACTATTGGGATACTGCAGTTTTGCTCTTTTTTGAAATCAACACTTCTGTTTATCTAAATATTCTAACAAATTAGAACTTAAGGAAGTGTGAACTTGAGATTTACAGATCAGTTCAACAAATATTTAAAGGAATATTACTTCTACTACTCTCTGGACAGTATCATAAGTTAGGATAGCATTTCTTACTAATAGAGAAGACCCCCCACAATGAATCATCTAGCTACCTTAAATCTCCAAGCAGAAGACTTATTAAGCATTTTGTTAAAGGAATTGAAAATTTTTAACCATAAGCACATCCAGGGACATGTAGGCATCTTAAAATGTAATTCTCAAAGAGTGAGTAAAGAAGACTGCTAGTCTAGCTCTTTTTGGTCAACCAGGTGCCTTTAGTAACCAGTGTGCCACATGCTCTCCTACCATACGATGTGGAACATTGATTTACTTTTATTATCAACTCTGGAAATCAAAATGTCTCTAGGAAGTCACAATAGCTATTGACTCACCTTGAAGAAACCTGCACTGTTTACTCAGCAGATCCTCTATCCTGACACCATTTAAAGATGTAGTTCTGAGGCATACTCTCAGGAGCCATATTAAGTAAAGCCCATAAACTTCCCTCTTCTACAAATTAAGCTCAGCTATTCATTTTTCTCCACTCCTTGTAATAAAACAAATCAAAACAAAAGAAAAAAGAAATTAAAAACAGTAACTACAACAAAAGATGGTTATGACATCAGCAATGGTACCTCTGTAGAGATCTTTTCTGGGAGAGTGGAATACTGAAGCAGCACAAAGTTCTCCAGTTGTTCTGGAAATGAGAAACAATCAAAAATATTTCTTTTCCTGCTCATCTGTTACATTTTAACCATTGCAAACTTTTAATTTATAGTTACTCAGAAACAATTTAACTTATGAAGATCTTTCAATTCAACCTCTCAAAGCCAAGTGTCATTATTAATTAATATAATTAATTCTATTATAATAAGATTTCTTTCCTCAGAACCTCTCTGCAGGTCCTGTGCTATTGAGGACTGGCCCCACTGCCCCATTGCCTATCACCACTGGAATTTCCATGATCTAAAACAGGACTAAAATACTACTTTGACAGCAAAAATATTAAAAAACACAATAGCTATTTTAGTCATAATCACTGATCTTCTGTTCACTATTCTTCCCCACAAAATAAGGAAATATTTGGTTAAGTAACTGCATAAGGACTTCAGCCTTCTTTGACATTCTTTGTCTAAGTGGCTAAATTTTGTGTGAGAGCCTACCAGAAGGTTTGAGGAGTTTTTATAAGATAAAAAGTTATGTGAATAAAAGCCTGCAAATACCACATGACCCCACCTCAGCAGCTGTATTATTTGATTCACTGGAGTCAAAACAAGAATTGTCAGATGCAACTGAATGTTCACAGGCACAGTGAGTTAATGTTTATAGTTGTAAGTTGAAAACATAGCCAACACTTCTTCAACTGATTTTTATGAACATTTTAATTGTGAAGTGCCCAGTGTATTATAACCTGGCACTTTTACCAATAAAGTAACTAAAGATGGATTCAAACTAAAGTCAACAGATTTGAAATCTGGAAAACAAAAATAAAAACAAAGAAACAAAACAAAACCAAGAAAGGAACAAAGAAAAAATAAAAATAAAAATAAAAAAAAAGGGGAGAAAGCTCTGATTCAAATTCAAAGGCATTTCCAGAGACATTGACATTGGAGGTGCAATGTGAAAGTCCTGGCAGTAGATGTCCTTTCTTTTCTTCTTGTGTTTGTCAAGGAAACATGGCACATAAAAGGATATGAAGCAGGTACTTAATGTCCATAAGGCTCAGAAATGGGACTCTGGTGCACAGAGGATTGCACTGTATCTTCAAAGCACTGCAGTAATTTTTCAGACTAAACCCAGAAACTTACATCCCTAAAAAGTGAAAGGGTTGCCTAAATCTTCAGCTTTTAAATCATCAGTTGGCAAGATAAATATATATATATGCAGAACATTTAAAATTATTAACATTTCTATGGCAAATTAACACTGAAATATATCAACATATCATGTTAACTTGTTATTCCATCTTGGTTTTGTAACTTCAGCAGGGTATGGCCATAGTTGCTTACAATATCATCAGAACACATCACTGAAATCAGAACCTCCAGAAGAAGTCCTGGGAGATTCAAGTTAGAAGTCAAGCAGAGGTCCTAATCAGTAGATTTCTTTTAAAAGGCACTTGGATTAATAAAAGAACAGTTACTTTCACTCTCAATCTTCTTCTAAATTGTTTTAATCTTGGATAAATAGAGTTTAATGAAATCACCTTATGCTAAATTGATTTTTCTATTCTACAGAGCAAAGTGCTTTTCAGTTCAGAACTCAACAATACATGCAGTGAAGTTATCGTGATCAAAATACTTCTTTCAGTATATGAAATGTGAAGACATGCACAGTATATTGCTTTGCTATGAAATTCTAATATAAATGTGGGTCACTTCTGTATTCAGATTTCTAAAATGAACGTTTCGTTCCTTACAATAAATTAATTTTTTTTTTTCCTTTGCAGTGCAGGATTTTTCAGAACCAGATACATTGCTTTTGGAAATCGCATATATCCTCCTAAGACAGATAAAGACATCTTATGTTGAATTGAAGTCGGGACCTTCCAAATCTAATACATCTTTTGAATCAAATATATGATCTACTAAATCTTAATGGTATTATGTATATTGAAAGCTAAACTGATGAATCACTGGATAAATTAGCTAGCAAATGCATGACAATAGAGTATTTATTAAAATGGATCAGTGATTTGTTTCAGTTCATAGAACCTCATCTATCAACTTTTGAAGAATTCTTTAAAAATGCAGAGATTTTAGAGAAAGGCAAAAGACACAGGTAAAAATAGAGTAGAAATGGAAAATCTTGTGTGATGATACTGGAGGCTGTTGTTGTATCATTAGGGCTTTCAAAGAAATGCAACTATCACTGCATCACTATTAGTCAGACCTAGGCATTTACTTGGGATCTGACATTTCACAGGTTAAAAAAAAGCAACACCCCAAAAATTACTGAATATTTGGGGGAAAAAAACCCACAAACCTTAATGAGAAGCTCAGCAAAGTAGATATATTAACTCAAGAAGGGAAGAATAAGTTATGTAATATACAATTTTTATTTCAATCTCTGCTAATATTATTTAGACACAGTTTTCAACAAGGTAAAGATCATTACTAAAAATTACTCCAAATTTTCTTACATTGAATTCTAACCAAAACTGCATATCTCAAAAACTTGACTGTCACTCTACTTCCAAGAATATCTGTCCTGGAAGTTCCAGGAAGGACCTGAGAACCCCATGTTCATTTTAACACTGAGTATTTTCCTGGGAAAATACTGTGTGATTACACTGGGATGTTAGTTTTCTAAGCATCACTCCATTTCCACCATTTTCAGGATTCAAGTATTACCTGAATTATCTGCCAGAATGAGTGGTCCAGAATTCATTCCAATTTTCAAGCCTACTATATTTTTTAATTAAAAAGATAGGCAAATCTCAGAATCACAGAATGGGAAGCGACCACTGTGAGTCATCTGATCCAATCTCCCTTCTCCAGCAGGGTCATCCCAGAGCACACAGCACAGGATTGCATCCAGACAGTTCTTGAGTATCTCCAGCGAGGGAGAATCCACAATCTCTCTGGGCAATCTCTTCCAGTTCATGGTCACCCACACAGTAAAGAAGTTCTTCCTCATGTTCAGGTGGAATTTCCTGTACATGAGTTTCTGCCATTGCCTCTTGTCCTATTGCTTGGCACCACTGAGAAGAGCCTGGATCCATCCCCTTGCCACCCTTCCTTCAGATACCCAGAGATATGGATGAGGTCCCCTCTCAGTCCTCTCTTCTCAAGGCTGAACAGGCTCAGCTCCCTGAGCCTATTCTTGTATGAGGGATGCTCCAGTCCCTTGATCATCTTCGTAGCCCTCCGCTGGATCTGCTCCAGGAGCTCCATGTCTGTCTTGTATTGAGGAGCCCAGAACTGAGCACAGCACTCCAGATGTGCCTCACCAGGGCTGAGCAGAGGGGCAGGATCACCTCCCTCCCTGCTGGCAATGTTCTTCCTAATGCCCCACAGGAACCTTCTTGGCCTCAAGGGCACACAGCTGGCTCATGGACAGCTTGCTGTCCACCAGGAGCCCCAGGTCCTTCCCTGCAGAGCTGCTTTCCAACCTGTCCTGGTGTGTGGGGTTGTTGTTCCCCAGATACATGACCCTGCCTTTGCCTTTGCTGAATTTCAGTTGATTCTTCTCTGCCCACCTCTCCAACCCACCAAGATCCTTTGATCATCAAGTCCAGCCATTAACCCAGAACCACCATGTTCATCACTAAACCAAGAACCCGAGTGCCACATAAGTGATGCAATAAAAACCAAAAGGGGGCCGTGAGAGCAGTTTCATTTCAACCTTTGGAAAATGAGATAACAGAAAACCAATATACCATGAGACAATAGTCAAAGCTGAAGATGCTCCAATTTACCAATCAACTGAATTGCTCCAAAAAAACCTTCTATTTGGAAATATCTTCAAGATGTATGTATGACTTAAGAAATTTATTTTTTTAACTCTACTCTGATTTTTGTAGTTATAATATATATTTGCGTGTGTGTATATATGCATGTATATATTATATTTATTACATATACTTACTTATACATATATTTATGTAAAATATAAAATATATGTATGTATTACAAGATATGTAGTCCCTATATCCCTCCCTGCTTAGAATTAATTTACTTTTGCCTTTCTCACTCTAAGTCTGCAAAAACACGCTTACACATTTACCTGATTTAATACCTTACTACACATTTCTGAGTCTTTATAAAACATTATTCCTTTTAAACATCTTTTTTCTTTTTATGGTTTCTACTTTCTTATTCTATGAGTTACTAATAATATTCATTGGTTTGTTTGATCTGTTTTTGTTTTTTAATGTGGTAGTTAATTTGAAATGTGGTCTGGTTTCTGATAGTCAATGAAAAAATCATATTTGCTTTGTGAAGAAATTGAGTCCCTACCTCAAAAAATGTATATAATACATTTCCTGATCTCACTCCCACTATAATGTTGGGATGTGTCAGTCTATCGCTCTGAAGAGCTTGGGTTTCTCATGGTCATCTGTGGGTAAAGCTTTTTAACATTCCTTGGAAGTCTATGTCACATTTTCAAAAGCCAGTTGTGAGTTTTGGAGGCTAATTCTGCTTGTTTCCAATGGATGTTAGGCTTCTTTATGCTCTTTAAAATTAGAACACTGGATCCTCTTGAAATTTCTACTTCACGACAATTCTTGTATTTACTGCCTGATAATTAGGCAATTGGATTTTTTCTACAGCATCATTAGCATGCATTTGACATACTCAACTAATTTTTGGATACTGGACTACTTTCCATTTCTAAATTAATATCTACATCTTCAAAAGTAGAATCTTCCTGATAAAAGCTAACAGCAAGAGCTGAGCCAGAGCAAATTGATCATACAGTTTGTGTTCACTGCATGGTACAATTCACAATGCTCAGAGGACAATGTGGTGACAAACTTGTAAGAGTGACAAGACAGCAGTCTGTGTGCTATGAAGTTTTTACTTTCTTTTGCACTAGGTTAAGGGGTTGGGGTTTTTAAGGTGAAGCTGTAAAAAAAATTGCGAAGGAAACAGCAAACATAGCTTGAGATAAATCTTATATTCATCATAATTTATGCTGTTAGGTTACCTTTAGCATAGCTCATCTTAGGAGCACCTTTCTATTTCTTTAAAAAAAATCTATAATGCTGATAAATTAAAACATATGCAGTAATGATTTAGCTGAGATGCTACACTGTGTCTACAACAGAGTCCTTCTCTGACCTTGCCAAGTTTACAGAGTGTGCCAATAACAGAGCTGGGATTTGAAAACTGACTGATTAAAATTTTGCTCACTAGGATAAAACACTTGAAATGAATCATCTAATTTTCCAGCATGTCCTCGGATTGCTGCAGGCACAATAAATTACATCCATATAATAGCAAACAACTATAAAAAATTAGAGTTAATACATTTCATATATATTGTAACACTACACTATGCCCTATTTTGAAAACTCGCAATTACCTTAAATTTTTATGTTTACAGAGAATGAGATATATGAACAGCATTTTTCAGGGTGATATTTCAGAACCATCAGCCTGAGCTAAAACACAGAGAACTCCACTGAAGTATTTCTCCTGACTCGGTAGACTCCTGAACATTTCTGATTAACATCAAATGCTGTGCCTGGTATCTCCACAAAGAACAGACTCACAGAGATGCTGAATGTCTGGGTATAACCTTGCACTCCAGTGAAACGAGCAGAATATAAATAGAAAACAGCAACAAGCGGTTGCAGTGTCAAATAATCAGCAGAGGTAGCAATGGAATTAATGGCTGCCAAAGCCTTGCACATCATGGCAAAAACACCATGTATCATGCAGCTGTTTGATAGCCTCGCAGGGGGTTCCAAAGGACTAAGGTTCTCCTAAGAAGGCAAATCCCTTGGGTTTTCTCTCTAGTCAAGAGATGTAGGCTCCTCCAGAGGGAGATTAAGAGCAGCCTCTTCCAATTCCCTTTTCAAGGAGCCCTCCACTCCACCCACTGTAGATACAGCCTAAGATTAGCTGCCATGGGGTAAAAGCCTATTATTTGTAAAAGCAGTAACGCAGAACTCAGTTTTTCTAGCCAAAGAAATGGTTAACATCTACATTTATGTAACAACCTGACTTCTGTCAAGACACTGACAGAGATACTCAGCTAGTTTGGTGGGTCACTGAACAACATAACGAGCCGAGAGGTCTATGTAAAGATTATTCAAATATAACTTAAATTATTTTACATCACTAAAAATATTATTTTTTGGTATCTATTTTTACTGCATTTGTTACAGCAGTTCCCAAAAGTTTCAGAGCAGACTACAGTGGATGCTCTTATAAAGACACCAAAACCCCCCACAGTATCTCCTTACACTTGTCTTCCCTTTTTGTTCATCTGATGCCATAAGTAACTCCTGCAATTACTGAAAGGTACAGGAGTTACATTTTTCACTCTATGCATTAATTGGATTTGAAAGCGCTTGAACACATATATATGTCAGAATGCCAGCTATCAGGCAAAGTGGGGAAACACCAAACCTAAAAGAAAACTGTAAAAATGAAAGCATTGCAGCAGTTCTCAGCGTGCTCAAAATTTTTATAAAAGGCTTTTGAACCGGATTTGAAAGCATATGGGCACTCTTAAAAGGAGCATCATAATTTTTTAACTCCTCAAAGGCAACTTACACTCCCCAGAATACCCTGCCATTCTGCTGCACTGGAAACCTGGTACATGCGAGGTAACAAATATTTGAGCACAGAAGAAATCATGCTGAAAACTAACAGGACAAGTTCTGAAATAAAAATAAGACAAAATCAAGACAACTTGAAATCCCAAACCTCAGTCTAACATATATGTCCTAAAATACAATAACTCCTCAATCACTTTCTTTCTTTTACAAATGAGGTACAAACTAGAATTCCTTACACAAACATGGACACAAGTTCACTGGACTACTATTTTTGCAGAGACTGGCTCAGATCAGTGTACTCTTCAACATCTTTCAAGACTACAATATAAAATTTCACTGTCAATTTGAAGATACCTGAATTTGGTAAAAGATATACATTTATTTATCATTTTTTTTAAATGAGGGGAAATAGCCTAATGGTGCAAGTAATTTACAACCTCAAATGCCTTTCCTGGAAAATAAAACTTCACAATAAAAAAGTTACATACAATTAAAAAAAATATATCACAGAGAACTTCCTAGAAATAATGTGTATTCCTAAATACTTTCTAAAGTTTGATAACTGGTATTAGATTGTTTTTTAAGATTGCAAATTTCATTACCATAACAAGGAGTTAATATACTCCCAAAAACAAGGCAAAAATATTAGCAAGTAAAACTGACCTGCTGCTGGGCTTCAGCTGAAAATATTTCATTTTTCATGCCAAAAGTATTTGCCTCAGTTTTTTTTAAAATGACAGCCATTGTTGTAACAGACAAACAAGTTAATCCTAAAAGCCATTTATCTCAGTAGTAATAAGGTACAAAAATATTACCTTTAAAATTGCATTAAAAGAAAAAAATCAAAAATCAACATTACTTCATTGATTTCGCTATATATAAGCTTCAGTTTTATGAATGACTGCACAGTGACATATGAAAAGCTTCTTCAAAGAATAACCAAAAGAAAACCATAACCTCTCTGAACTCAATCTCCAATATTCATGTATGTTAATAAATGATGAGATGCTAGTACATTTTAAAGAATATTTCTTTATTCCTTAGCACTCCTGAACTAGAGGCTTGTTCTAACATTACTATAATATGTTACACCTAAACAAAAGAATATGCAGTTTAAAAAGGAGTTCGATCCATGTGATCCAATTTTTTTTTCTTTTTTTTAACTAAAAGAAAAACATATAAGAGAAGCTCAGACTTTGGTAAGATGCTGAACAATTCTGTGGAGAAAAGATGTTTACTGTTCACATCGAGTGCATTCACTTTAAGCTCTTGTTCAGGAAATCATCCTTATTCAGGAACACACTTAAGCACATGCTTGACTTTAAACACATGCTTTGGGCCCAGTGAAGCACATGAGATTTAATCATGTTCCAAATAATGATGGATATAAAGCCAAAAGTTATTAACATGAATGTTTTTTGGATTCAGGCTTAGCATTTTTCAAGCCTTAAATATACACATAGACACATGTACATACACATATACATACACCCACACACAGACACATACACAGAAAGATCTGGCTCCAAATTAAGCCAAAACATGCAAAGCCAGAATTCAAAAGATAATTTTCTAAGAAACCAGAATTAAACTGAAAACTGAGATTTTAATATACAGTGGCTACTTCATCTTACTGACTCCTTAAATCCCAAGTTTATTTCCTGTAAAGTAAACATTTATGAAAGCCTGAACATCTCCTATCTGTAGGCTTCCTTCCAGTCTCTCATGCCCCACGTTTTGATCTCAGAAAAAAATCATTTGGCTCTAACAGAAATCCAGTTTACATAGGTTTTTTTTGTCATGCTTTGATTCCAGGAACAAGAATCAATTCCTTGTCTAATGAAATGAGTCTCCTGACAAGAGATTCATGTTGGCAAAAGCAGATTTTACATATCAGATCACTTTGAGGGCTTTTTTTACATGAGATAGAGAAGAAAAAAAAAGTAATCTATCTAATCTTTACAATTCGATTACTCAATTAATTATTCAATCATTTATTGGAGTCATCATTGCTGATAAAAAAAATGAGGATTTCCCTTTATTTTATGTCTCAAATGAAGAAAAGATGCCTTTCCAGAAGCAATTGCTAAAGAGGGTGTTGGGTGAAGCTTCACTGAAAATATGGTACACATTAATTTTCTTTTTTTTTTTGGTAGTACATTTAACATGGAGCTAAGCTCTTTAAAAGCCTAATAATAACTGCAGCTGTAAGACTTTCCCTTAAAACACAGCACTTGGACAAATGTATCCTCGTAAGACTGTATGTTTGAGGAGGCTTTTACTGTGGACTGAGGATAATGACCTGATTATCACTTGATGAAGATCTACAGATGTGTGGAGAGAGGCAGCCAAACAGCCCAAAAAGCCAGGGGAACAGCAAGAGAAATACTTACCATCTGACTCTCAGATAGTCTGTGCTATTTGGAAATAAGAATTAAACACAGAAAACAAATTGCCATCTCTTTCATTTGTGTTGTGCTTGAGGAAACAGTTTGTTACATCTTCAGTAAACAAGCGAAGTGGCATCTAAGAAATATTGCTTAATACCACCAATTTCTCCCCATAAGAGGAAAAGGGGAAAGCATGCCAAAACAACAAGGAAAAACCCCCAAAAAAACCCAAACCTCCCCTCCTAAAAAACAAACAAACAAAAAAAAACACACACAAAACCAACAAAACAAACAAAAGCCACCAAATAAAAGAGGTCCCCACAAAACCCCAAAGAATTTCTACTTGTTTAAAAAAACTCACAGCTGAATAGAAGAACCTGCTTCAACCAAAGGCTTATAAAAACAACTGGAGAAAGTTCTGTGCCTTGATGCTCTGTAACAGGCTGGGCTAGTGGTTTCCTGCACTATTAAATCGGGATATATATCTCCACACCACTTCAGCCAAAGCATGGCATAGGGGGATGTGGAACACAGACAGAAAGTGAAAGAAGAGAATCAGCTCTGTGTAGAGGAGCACCCACACTAAGCCTACACAGTCTAGAGGTCTGACTCAGCACATGCAGACTCACTGCATCTATGCTAGGAGTACACACAAGAGATTTTTCTTCTTACCTGTGGCAGAAGACCCCATCTCCAAGAAACATGACATTCAGGATTCTGTGTAAAACATCTTTTTACACTGCTGTTTGTAGGAGAGAACAGTAGGGCACCAGTTGTGATCTAATAGCCTGAGAATGAAATGCATTGAAAATAAAGCAATAAAGTCTGTCTGACTTCCTTCCCACATTTCCACAAAATCAAAAGATGAACTTGTCCCACTAATCTCCCTCTGTCTGGAGCACAGATGAAAAGCTTATCTTGCAGTCTATCCTAATTTCAGTAAGCTCTGCAACAGGGTGACTTACATCTTCATCATCGTACAAACTTCAGTGAATCATTCCTGTCTTATTTGCAAAGCTGCTAACTTCCAAGGATGGCTTAGCAAAGATGTAAGGAAAACATAGCTCAAAGGATGAAAAATGTAAGGAAAACATAGCTGAAAACAAAGCACATTCTATACCATATATGTAAAAGATACAAAGATGTCCAAGCTGGAAAATTCATGTATCACATAAACAACAATAATTTCCAAGCTTGGATTCAGAAGCTGTGAAATTCTCAGTGCTTGAAAACAGCTATTCTGCTCTAAGAACTGAGATAAGATGGTTGCTGGGGATATGGAAGACTTTTCTCCTTGCTTTTAATAACTCAATACAAAATAGTTATCAAACTTAAAATTGTAATGGATGTTCTATTAATATCAGCATTATAAAGCCTTTTGGTAGAAAGAAAGAGTTGGACTTGAGAAAGCCACAAGAACTAAGATAAAAGACAACATTTCGGATACAAACTAAAAATCTGTCTATACAGCTATATAAACATCCATATCAGTGACTAGAATTTGGGGATCCATAACAAAATGATGTTGGAGTTTAAAGTAATATTTGATGAATGATTGTTCCATTTCTATGAGGTATTGAATCTGATTTGATGTTTGCTGTGCTTTATTCTTTCTGTTAGCACGACCTAAAGAACAGCAGTTTCATTCAAATACATTTTCTTGAATGTGTTCATATAATTCAATAACACCAGTTCTTACTCCAACATTTAATTTTATTGATATAATTTTTATTAGCTTATGAACTTTTACAACAGTGGAGTCTAAGATTCTTTTTTCACAAGTAAGTGATTCACTATTTGACAACCCAGGATTTTACCTAAATCTGCCATTTGCCACTTGTATCTCAAGAATTACTTAAAAGGAACAGCAGAGAGGCTGGACATACAGCCCACAGTCAGCTTAGATACTTAAACTGACAAGCATTAAGACTCCAAGTGCCCAAAGGAAGGTTTCCACCTAGAGAAGCACTTTTCTCTCTTTACCAGAAAGAAAAAGAAACATGTTCTTCATAAGCATAGTATTTTATAACCTGTCCAACTAAAAATCAAACTATTATCTTTATTTCCCCCTGATTACCAAATGGAGGATGATTACTACATGAATTCAAAATATTTTATTGTAATGTACATAAATATGCTTCAAAGGGTTTCAGTCTGACTGAAATAAAATGTTTCCATGAATGTTTTCAGTATGCTCAGAAGGAAGGTGTCTGGAATCTCTTTATTAAGCCTTTAGGTTTTTATTTTGATACAGGATCAACAAGCAGAAATCCTCAGTTTTGACCAGCTTAAAAATAGCTAAATATTTTTTCTTATCATTAAATATTATCATCACAGGTCCATCTCTTTAGAGATTCCAGGAGAACATTACTAGGAACTGTACTAACTCCATTTTACCTTTCATCATCAGAAATTGCCCACCTCCTGAGCTTATCAAGCTCAAGTTTTTTCCCTCAAAGCAGATTTTTCAAGATGTTTTGCACTTTGTCTGAATTTCACCTCTAAACAGGAAGGTCAAAAGAAAGTATTTACAGTGGCCCATAAGGTATCCCTAACCAACATCACTAAATTCTGCAGGGGCTTATAGCATTTCATTTACACTGTTTTCATTTCAGCTCCAGGACTCTCAGCACACACTTCAGATATGAAAAGGTAATACTTATCCACACAGAATGCATTAAAAAAAAAAAAAAAGAAAAAGAAAAAGAAAAAAAAAGGCAACATCAATATCTTTTATTCTGCACTAAAGAATATTTTCTCTGCTTTCCAGGCAGATTTATTGAGATGTGATACTAATTATCCTTGACTGGTGACCATGACCAAAATTTCACTAGTATTGCCTCACCACTCTCTCCCCTCAATTCAGAAACAACTGGTTGCAATGGCTTTTTCAACTCTTTTTAGTTGCATTCTTGTACGAGCAAAGAACATGGAATATTTGAGCTCTGTTAGGGTGAAAAGTAGAACATACTGTGTATGCCTTGAAAATTGGATGCCCGGTGCCTACTGGTTGAGTTGCTGTAAGGATAATCAGGGAACTTGCACCCAGAATCTCTTAATTATATAGATAATTCCTCTGTTTGTTAGGCACAGCAGATTGCCAGGAAAGAGAGAAATAGAAAGTGCTCAGACTGCTGGGAAAGGAAATAATTCAACAACAGCACTTTATTTAACTCAACGTCCCTAAAGTGCTTTAAATGAAGCCAGTCATTAAGGTCTTATAATTAAAGCCTTGCACAATTATAAAATAATTAGGGCCTGATCTTGTAGCGTTTTCTCTCTAGAGAACACACACATCAGATTCCCTTGGAATGCTTGTATACTAGGCACAGCCTCTGCTAGGATTGATACATCTGAATGAGCTTGCACAAAACTAGCTTGAGTGCTGGGCAGCTGTAACAGCAAAGCTCAGAAAACACTCCCATCTTAAATACTGTCAAGTCTCCTCAAAGACGTTTTTGTAGTCCACGCTGCATTCTGTCACTGCAGCTACTCTGCTAGAAGAAACCACTGTAGCCCATTTAAAACTGCAGTGTAGTTCTATATTGCTCTGATGAGTATTTGCTACAGTAATAATTCTAAGCCTTTAGTTTTCCCAACTGCCTACGGATGCCAGACATCAGTTCCCACACTATAAAAAAAACCACCAGAAGTATTTTAATAAGAAGAGCTATGTCCAACTAATCCTTAGGGCTTTTCTTACAAAAGCCAAATCAGAGTTAAGGAAGTGTAATTGAATTACCTTTGCTAACGGCTTTTATGAGCTAATGTGCTGGGTTTGGCTGGAGTAGAGTTAATTTTCTGTGTTTGGGATTTTTGCTGAAAACAGTGTGGATAAAGGAGGTATGTTTTCCTTACGGTGAGCAGGGCTTACACAGAGTCAAGGCCTTTTCTGCCCCTCACCCCACCAGCATGGAGACAAAGTGTTGGGCAGAGACACAGCTGGAATAGCTGACCCCAAATGACCCGAGGGATTCCCCACACCATATGGTGTCATGCTCAGCATATAAAGCTGGTGGAGGAAGAGGGAAGGCAGGGCAGACATCTGGAGTGATGGCATTTGTCCTCCCAAGTCACTGTAATGTGTGATGGGACCCTGCTTTTCTGGAGGTGGTTGACCACTTGCCTGCCCATGGGTAGTGGTGAACAAATTCCTTGTTTTGCTTTACCTAATAAACTGTTTTTATCTAAACCCACGAGTTTTCTCACTGTACTCTTCTGATTCTCTCTCTCATCCTGTTGCAGGGAGTGAGAGAGTGCCTGTGTGGTATTTAGTTGCTGGCTGGATTTAAACCATGAGAGTCCATTCCAGTGTCCAACTGGGGCTTAGAGGGTTTGAGATAAGGACAGATTTCCCTGGAACATGCAAAACCAATTTTACAGTTGTTATTGCTGTTTAGTTAATAATGGCCAGGCTCCTGTGCTTGCCATGGCGCTTGCTTGTCTTGCTGTGTATTATAGTCTACTGCTGTTTTTCACTTTTGCTGCTTGCTGTCCTGCTGTGCTGCTTATCATCTCACTCTGCTCTGCCTGGGAACAGTTTGAGAACAGTGATGGCCATGCACCTGGGCTTGGAGATGGCCAGGACATCACTGCTATTTCTGTGCTGCTGTACTGCACAGACTGGTGCTCCAGTCTGAACTGCAGTCTAAGGGACTTGTGAGCCTTAGATGAGCCCACATGAGAGCAGAACACCCCAAAGCACCTGTGGTCATGAATATATCCACACCAGAGCAGGTGCACCTCGAAGGGTCTGTGGCCATGGTTATGTCTGTGCTGCAGCAGGTGTACTCTTGAAGGGATTGTGGCCCAAGGATAAGTCCAGCCTGCAGCAGATATACCTCAAAGCAGTTGTGGTCATGCATGAGGTCATCCTGGAGCACCTCAAAGCATTTGGCCATGAATAATCCCATGACAGTGCAGGCACAGCCCTGGGTAAGGCGATGCTGCAGTGAGTGTATCTCTAAAGGCATTGTGGCCCATGGATAAGGCCATGCTGGAACAGGTGCACCTCAAAGTGACTGTGGCTGTAGATACACCTGTGCCACAATAGATACAACCCTGGAGAGATTGTAGTTTATAATAAGGCTTTACTTGGAGAAGGTACAACCCCAAGGGATGGAAGTCTGTGGATAAGCCCAAGCTGAACCAGGAGTAAAAGGAGGAGTTCATTGCAATGCTAAACCCTATGGTCTGGTCCAAAGAAACCAGCATGGAGATTGTAATGGAAATATCTTTTAAATTATTGAAACCAATAATGTGAGTTGCATGTTATGGGAATGTCTGTAGCAGAAGCCCCTTGTTGATAACACTAGGAGTAGGAATAGGAGCAAGGGGAAGAGTTCATTGCAATGTCAAACGCTATAACCTAGTCCAAAGGGACCAAAGGTGGAGATTGTAGTAGATTTGCTCTTAAGCTGCTGTAAACCATGATTTGAGTTCCACATTATTGGAATTACAACAGCAGGAACCATTCAAACAAATGGAGGACAAGTGCTACAAGAAGAAGGTCAAGTGCAGCAGTGACACAACCTGAGCTGGCTTTGGTGCCCAATAACTTTACACAATACAGCACCTCTCCTATCCTGAGAGACCACCATACTCACTTTTACGCCTCTGATTCTCTCCCTCATCCTGTTGTGGGGAGTGAACAAGTGGTTGCATGGCTGGGGTTAAACCATAGCAGTTACAGTAAATTCTAAGACACAAAAGTAAAGTTTCTTTTCTGCATTTCTCTTGGATTCTAACAGACTTTCTTAGGAAAAAAACTGAATTAAAAAAAAAATCAATGTCTATCTACATCTAGTTGGATGTCAGGTATCATTTTAAAAGCTTCACTGGGCATTTAAAGCATAATCACACTTCAGATGATGTCCTTATTTTACACCACAGAAATGGCTGCATGAAAATGTAGTAACACCCTGATAAATAAAACTCATGGTCCCCTGAAATGCTTTGGGAATAATCATTCTTGCATACAGATTTCACCAAATGACATTTGACTTCAGGTTTATAAGTCAAAACTAAAATATTAGGAAATAGAGGTTAACCTCTCAATATCCTTTCAGAAATTATTAAGGATGCCTTATATAATGTTAGTGACAAGGCTTTGAAGATATGTGATGATACATCAAGGAGCTAACTATTATTCTGACCCAGCCTATGTACAATAGTCCCCCATACACCCCCCATCCAGAAGGGACTAACTAGCCAGAGATTCAGGCAACTCAAAATATATGCCAACCAAAACTACTTTTCACTGCCAAAAGTTTGCCCCAAGAAGTGAATAAAATTTTCCATAACTGGAAATGACTGAATTAAGTTTGGTAATAAAATAGTCATAGCTACTTTTTACGTATGATTCAACATTCCTTTTCTCTAGTGAAAAATATGAGAATTAATTACATAAAATTCATAAATTACATAAAATTTATGCATTAATTACATAAAAGGGAAGCTCGTATTTATTATTCAATGAAACTATTAACAGTCTAAAAAACACAATATTTTAAAACACTAGAGAATATTTAATTCAATGTTTAAAGCATGAAATTTGCTTATTTTAACCTACTTTTCATCCTGAAAAATTATTTATATTATTACAGTTTAATCTTACAGAATTTCAATTACATATTAAATATATTGAGCACATTTTGTATTGAATGTTGCTAATTATGCAGCAGATAGTTTGTAATTTAAATAGCTTAGACTTAATTTTCATGCAGTTCTGTACACACACCAATTCGACAACCACCAATCATAACACTACTAATGAGTTCAGAAACAGAATACTTTTTCATGTGCTTTTCCCAGCAAGAGGTATTGAGGCAACCCCTTGTGTGTGATGGCCAGAATTTCACTGAGATTTCATGATGATTCTCAAATCTCTTTTTTGCTTTCTGATCTTTTTTGGGGGTTACTACCTACACATTATAAACTTCTCTACTGACATTGTCGATTCTGTTGTCCCACTGGAGTAAAGCTCTTATAGGAGGCGAAAGCTATGCAAAAAGGCAGCTTTCCAAAAGAGCCATGAGATTAAATATTCTTGGTCAGCTTCATTGTTGAGAAAAAACACTGAGCTTTTGTGCCCAACTCAGCTTGGCATTGTATACGTGTACCATTTGATTTCTACATTTGATTTCTCCTCCTTCTGTGTGGAAAGATAAAAGTGGAAGACAGGAGATGTCTTCCTGTCTTCCTTCTGCACTGTTCTGCAGAATGTGGTCACTGTGGGAGAGCTGGTTCAGAAGATAGTCTGGAAGTTGAGAAGTCCTGAGTGTCAACAAGATGACAATGGGGCCCAAAGAAAATCTACCCTTTCTTTCCATCACGCTATGAGTTTAAGTTTTGCTTCTGACTGGCTTCCTCCTGATACCTAGAGAATGAGGACAAGCTGAGACTTATAGAATTGGAGGTACGCAGGAGATGGCCCACAGTGAGAGAGGGGAATAAAGTGATTTAAATTAAGCATTTCTTCCTCACAGCAAAAAAGGTGACTTGAAAGGATAGAGACGTGTTAAAGAAACTTTACAAGGTGTTAAGGGCAAGCAATTAGTTTTGTTTTTTTCTTTATTGGGCTCTTTATACCATTGTGTTTACTTAAAAGTGCATCCTTCTGGGAAGATGATGAGCTAATATTGGCTGTAATTAAGCTGTGCTCCTCTGCCTGATGTAACACCACTGAAGTCAATAAGAAACTTAAAGGTCTCATTTCTGGACCCATTTGAGAGATGCTTTTCCCATCCTGCATCATATACTTACTCATCTATACTTTCTCCATCCATTTTTTAACTGGATATAAGGAACTCCTGTAATTAGTTAATATTTTTTTAAAAAAGGCATTTATTATATGCTCTGAATGTAAAATAAACTGTATTGCAAGGTTATGTCACAGTTTATGCAGAATAAAGCTAATGAGGTTTTGTATTTAAATTTTACTGTTTGCAATAAATTCTGCTCACGAAGCACACAACTACAAATACAGGCACCTTTTTAATTTATTAAAAAAACTGGTCAGTATCAAAATAGAAATATCAACAGCTGCACTCTTCTAGTCTGGCGTTCTCCATGAAATATGGAACAGCTAAAGTATTCAAGCAATTCCTCAAATTTATGTGCTGAAAGCTATTCAAATATAAAATAAGCACTAACAAACGGGCAACCTTGTCAGTTGCAATGCTAATAAATCAAATTCACCAAGGTAAGTTAGCTACATTTTCAGTGCAAGTGGATATATCATAAGAGCCTGATAATGATACAACTACCAGAAAAATAAATGTGCATTCTCTGACCTTGACAATAATTCACTAACAGCTTGCCTCACAATTTTTCTAACATTGAGGCACTCTTCACAGGCCAAGTGTTTATATTTCTGGGGATAGAGTTTCATCTGTGTCATCACTATTGTATTAGGGATTTTGGTGCAGTATTAATTATAGAAAATTATAAATTTCAGGATAATAGACTACGAAACTGCCCAGGGGAATTTGGGGGATAGAGATCAGAAGAACAATAGGGTGTTTTGTTGTGTTGGTTCTTTTTTTCCTTTTTCTTTTGGAGTGCTAACATAATGCCCTTCACAGCATTTCACATGGCTCTAAAGCAGCCCAAGCTGGATATCCTTTACTCTCTTGTTACTCCCTAAAACAGGTAATGGGTGGGATTGCTGCTGAGTCTGCAAGGAAGAAGCACCTTAATTACTGGACCCTTAATAAATCTTACCAACTTGGAAGAACAGTGACTTCTGTAAGGAAAGGTCAAAAGAATGTATTTTATTTTAGGTTGGTGAAATGGTGGGATATGCCCTTTATTTATACTTTATATGTAAATTACAGACAGGAAGAAGAACTATATAAGCTAGAGGATGGCCATGAAAAAAATTCAGGCTCAAAACTAGAAACAGAAGAATGTAGATCTTAACAAGGAACCTAACCAGTCAGAAGATGGAATTTGATAACTTCGTGGAAAGAACTACATGATTCGGTTCCAGAAGAGGCAAGAAACTGAACCTGGAGATTCTCACGTTGCTTCTAATGCCACCACCATTTGTTCTGTGCTTACTTGTCTTTCCATGGTCCTGTGCTGCCAAGAGATATTTGTAGTCAGGAACCCTGTCACCGGCCAGAATGTTCCCAGCTCTGCTTTCAGCACTATGAGATGACCCAAACATACAAAACATCATGCAATCGTTATGACCCACCACATCACCTCATCCAGATGTACCTTCTCTAAAGGTATCTGTTATTAAAAAATGGCATATAACCATTTGTAAATTATATTGATTACAGTTGTTTTCAAAAAGCTAGAAATACTTGGAAAAATTTATTTCCATTGCTTTTTGAAGAAGAAAAATGTATAGAAAAAAACCTTCTGTTTTAACTCACAAAGCTATCTTCCTTTGGAAATAAACTTTAAGGCCAGTATCTCTGTCCTGACTGGAAATACATCAACATGTGCAACCAGCTTTAGGCATACAGAATGCAATTACATGGAGGGCTTGACTCACTTTATTATGATTTTTTCCCCCCATTGTCTAGAAATCTAAAGCACTGGGAGAAAGAAGAAAGAAAGTGAACTTATCTAATTATAAGATTTCTTTTTTTTTTTTTTTTAAACCATGTCAAGGAGCATTGCTTTTCAAGGGAGGGTTAGATTTTTTACTTTTCAGCAAACACATTTTTCTCTTGCAAAGTGCAATGTGTGTAGGAGTCAGCTCACGTAGAAAGTGGTTCCCTGATCAAAACAGATGGCATGCTGGCAGGGTAAGTTTTAAATGGCAGAGTGTTGATGTTGAAAGATTTCAACAGCAGCTTCCATGACAGGGACAGAGACATAAATGACAAATACAAAATACAAAGACATTTCAATAACTTACCATCATATCACTTTGTAAGTTAATATTTCTCTCTCAGTTCTCAAGATGTTAGAGGAAGACTTCCTAGCTGTGGGCATGAAACTATAATCTAGCTCAATAAATCTCAAAACACTAATGAGGGTTCTATTTTTAGGACAATGAAGCATGAAAACTAAAGCTTTACTGGCATGGGGAAGGAATAAGCAGCTCTTGGAAAGCTTTTTGCAAAACTTGGTGAAACAGTGACCAAATATTTCCTCTACTGACTTACTGATCTCATCGAGTTCCTCTGAAAGAAGGTTTTTATTAGACTCTCTGAGCTTTTGTCACATGCATTTTAGTTATCCATCCACTAATTTGTGAGGCACAGTATATCAAAGTGCTCAGACCAGGGAGTCTGTGAGGGCTTTTTTCAGTGTGTGAATAATATTTTAATATTTTCCAAATGTTAAAAAACGTTTAACCAGAGAAATCATTTTAGATATCCAAATTTACTTAACTCCTGTCCTTGCTCTTTTCTCTTCAGTTCTCATTCCTTTTATATGTATCTCTAAGTCAATATTGCTTTGAAGATATTAAGTCATATTTAGACAAGTTCTTGATATTTGTTGTTCTCCAAACATTTCCTCATCTCCTCTTGTTTTCACTCTTTTTTTTTTTACAGCTGAGAGTAATCTGCCTTTTTTCTAACCTTCTTACCAGTATTCTAATCTTTTTTTTCCCCCATCATTCCAAATTCAGTTCTGAATCCAACTGTCCATGAAGCATTTACTACCAATAAGACAAGGCAGAGAGTTTTGCATTTTTGAAGCAGAAACAGAGAAATTGTGCCTTAGCTCAACTCCTTGCTGCAGACTAGGGATGCACAAGATGGAATGACAGCTCTGTGAAGCAACAAATCACCAAAAGGAGATCAATGATTTCTTTTTCCTCTGCAATGAGAAGGTGTGCAGATGTCAGCTTGTACAGGAGGTACTTCCTGATCAAAATAAGTGATATATATAGACAAGACAAATTTCATATATTTTACAAAAATATTTTTCTCATAAAATAACCTGGGCAGGAACCTACGCAGAAGCCTGACACGAACAGCAGCATTAGGTAAATTCTTTGTAGCATCCTCAAATTAAAAATGGAGGAAGAAGATGGGGAAGACATGAAAGCTGTTAAATTTGTACTTAATTGTCATATCTGGTAATGCTTGTGGTTAAAAAAAAAAAAAGAACAGTGAACAGATTCTGTACATCCTTCAAGGCATTGGCTTTATGCCTTTGATAGATTATAGATGACCTTTTTTTACAGTCTGTGCTTTCTGTGAAAGAGAGAAACACTAAATACAGAGTAATGCATAGTAAATAATAGGAATGCGTAATAATAGTAATACATTGCATATACTAGAGAGCATAATGGTCCTGATTTAAAACTGCTTTGAAAGGCACATATGTAAAATAATTTACTAAGGAAGGCTGGATCCCTCTTCATAAGACAAAATATAATACCTTTTCAGGGAGCTGCATCACAGAAAGTGAGCTCGTGCACTGTTATCAAGTTGCCACCTATCACCACAATAACAGCATTATTGAAAGGGTATGATAAAATATTCACAATGAAAACCAAACTGCAGTAAATTTAAAGGTGTTTTTAATTATTTGATATGAAGAAACTTGGATAATTTTGTCTATAAAATATTAATTAATTGACATTAATAAAGCAAGGTCAGGGAAAAAGAAAGAAATTAAACTCCCAGTTTTCAGTAAACTTCTTTCCACTTTCAATTCCAAAATTATTTGCTCACTGCTAATAAAAACATACAGCTACAAGCAACCTGAATTGTTGCTCTCCAGAGCAAGTGTTAGCAGTTCTCAAATTCAGGTGCGCCATTACATAAATGGAAGTTTTTGCCCATATATATATATACACACACAGAAAAAAGTTGAATAAACTTGAAGTATTCTTGCCAAGAGCCTGCTTGGTAGGAGTTAGAACTGCTAACAACAATTTTAGACAGATTTGGCTAGAATCAATCAGCTATGTGCAGCACAATATTAGACTTCACAGTTACATGCCTAACCAAGAATTTGTACATTAGTTTTTAACAGACAGGTTTGAATATTTAGGCCCATGTTTCCAGTTTTGCACATAATTCCATTATTTTGGGGGTTTTTTGGTATGCTCAGACTCCAAATAACAAGCCACCCTTTCTACAAGCATGATCTGCAACCACAAAAATGGCACCCACACACTAGATTGCCAAAATCAGAACAGTTTTCCCCTTAAATGTTAAGTTTAAAAAGAACACTTTGCAGGCAATCTTGTAGAATGAAATTCAGTGAGAAGCTTTAGGATACAGTTTTTTATTTGCCATTTCTATGCCAAATTGAAGCTTTATTTTATTTAAGCAAAAGGGGAATTAGTGATTGTGCTTTGGGTTTACTATGGTTAAGTGGTCTAAGAAAAAGCAAAGTACTTCCTGAGTAAAATTTAAGGCCAGAAAGGCAAAAATAAAGTGTGTTTACCACAAGTCACTGCAATTTATGGTCACAGCACTCCAGTTTGGCAAGGTATGAGTATGACATGAATTCCCCTTGAAAACCTGACCATGCCAGGGTTCCACTATTCTTTTCAGGATCGTGTTCACTGTCTGCAGACCTCCCTTTACTAGGAAAAGCTTAGTGATTCACACCATTGAGCTCTCTAGTTTGTCCTATCTCGTGCAAAGCAGCTAACAGCTGAGAGAAGTGAGACTGGCAGCCTTGAGTTTGTCTCTCTCAAGTGCTCAGAATCCTGAGTCACACTCCAATGTCCTGAGCTTTAGGGAACAATCTGAGGGCTTCTCCTATGTGCCTGCTGGTCTTTGAGACTTAAGTAGTGTTGTAAGGCTTTTCTCTGCAAAACCAGAAAAGCTCGAACCGTGAATAAATAAAATACAAACATAAGTCCTGAATTTAGACACTTCACTTTAATAAAAACACAACACATCTAAAGGCTATAAAATGTCAAGATCTGGTTATTATGCTAACCTGTTTGACTTCAGGCAACACCCATTCTAAAAGAGAGGAAATGAAGCAATCTGGACATTGCATCCCTCACACTTCTCTGGGAGAGAGGGAACTGCTAGCAAAACAAAAGCAGCTGACAGCTAGCAGTAGGGAACAGCTAAAACAACCAGTGTGGGACAAGGAGAGGAAGACAAGAAAGGAACAAAAAAGCTGCAAAAGCCCCAAAACAAACCAGAAATAAACCACAACCCTAATAATTGTTCCTAACATTTGCATCTGGATCTGGCAAAGTCTGACTGGATAACCACACAATAATTTTTGGAGACCTACAAGTCCAGGATATTTAGCTGAATGCTACCCAGTTCCCTGGGACTGAGGACCAGTGAAACTCCTGGTAACATAACAGTTATTGCTGCTTCTGATATCAGGTTGTAGAAAAGGCTGGTGCCTATTCTAAGTTGGTCAGCATCGTTGTTGCTACAGCTGGCCCAAAGATCAGAACTCATGTGGGTCAAGATGAAAGGGCACTTAGAGGTGCTTCACTTCCAACCACAGCTGCCCTAATCGGACAAGACCCAGCCTCTGATCCACAATCATCACAAACCACTCAGCAAAATGAGTCACTATACTCGTTAAAGTGGTATAAATTTCTTGTTTGCTTATTGTACTGTTACCCAAACATTCCATCCATTCAACCCCAAAATTTTGCTTGGCAAAAGCCTAAAGATTTTCAAAGAAAACAACAGAAAAATGGGAGATACACAGAATCAGACACCTGGCTGGCAGAGCCATCATCACCAAGCAGATGTGTAGTCAAGCTATTCAGCATTGAACTGGGTGATGGCACCTGCTGACAATTTCAT
Source organism: Xenops minutus (assembly GCA_035221455.1). Taxonomy (NCBI): domain Eukaryota; kingdom Metazoa; phylum Chordata; class Aves; order Passeriformes; family Furnariidae; genus Xenops; species Xenops minutus. Next base: position 13,504,840 of record JAWWEE010000122.1, on the reverse strand, counting down.
CATTAGCCATTCTCCCCACAGTTTAATATGATGACATCCTGATAATGAATGAATCATCGAGGGGAAAAAGAAAAAGAAAATAAATAATATTAGTTAAAGGGAAGTGGGAGTAGAGATGCAACACTAAACAAAGGGAATCCCAATCAACATCTGGAGCAGAAAAACACAGAGAGAGAGCCTGTTCACCTGGCAGGTGGAGATAGAATGTATGAATACAAGAATGCTTGCAAGTCAATGCATGGAAACAACAAAACATACTTGAAAACATACTCCCTTACAACAGCTTTTACATCTCTGCAAGAGACTGATAAATTCCTTGAGTATTACAAGACCTAGGCTATGTCTAGACTGAGATCCTAGCACTCTACAGGCTATTTGACCCCTCGCTCCACAGCATCACATGGGAGACAATTGCCAGAGCAAATGGGCTCATCCCTCTTTAAAGAGGAGAGCTAACATGAACAAGTGGGATAAAAATATTCCCAGGCAAACAAAAATTTCATATATCATGTTGAACTGAATGGAATAAATAGATTGTTGCTGTTAAACCAACATGAAGAGAGGAACGATTCACTGTTCCAAAGCAAAGACATGTTAAGGATGTCATAATTTAAAAACCAAATATTGTACCAGTAAATTTCTTGACCAGCAAACCCAGAAACATACCTTCCTCTTCACCCTTTAGCTTAGAAAAAGAACTGAAATCACAAAGCAGCTCAGAGTTAACAGTGAACTGTAAGCCATTTAAGTATCCCTCAAAATAATTTCCATGTTCCCAAGCAAGCTGTAAAGAAGAATACCCAGGTTCTACCATATTAAACACACCTTATTTCTATACTGCACTACAACCAAGGTTATTTCTTATACTTGAGCAAATGCAACCCCCACTTTTTATAAAGAGATATTATCACTGTTGCTCTAACACTATTGTAGCATGTATTGTCCTGCTGGCTCTAACTGGAAAAGGGCATATTTAGCACCATGACAATTGACTCTCCTAACAGCAAAGTCCTGGGCCTTTATCTTCCACTGGTGAATATGTGCTGATAATCTGAAAATTGTAAGACTCTCACTATGAAATCCCCATTCCCATTTGTCTGCCATAATAACACTTTCAAAATGACAGGCATCATGAATAGGTTAATCTACGACAAAATATTCATTCAAAAATAGTTTGATGGTCCGGGAATCTTCAAAAAGTTCTTCATATTCTGCAATCTATCTTTTAAAAATGCTAATTTTATAACCTAAAACCCAAATCCTTTTGCTGTGTACAGCATACAATACACATTGACTGCCAGACAAGTAGGCTATTACAAAGAGACGTTGTTCATGGCTTATAGTACATAATAAGTACTTACAATGACACAATATAGTGCTCTGATAAGATTATAAACACAATATCAGAAGAAAATCCATAAAAATCTAATTATGCCCACAAAAGTTGCAGCATGAAAAGCTAGCTGAGACATTTGGACAAAAGGTTTGAAGTTAGAATTAATTTTAAACATAACACTACTGGTGGACCTAATTCCTACAAAAATTTAATTTTAAAGTTTTACTACTATATAATTATTAGAATGAAGCTCCAAGGCCAAGAGGCTTTTAGCATTACTTTTAATTTAATACAGATATTTAATACAAGCCCAGGTTAGTAGAAATAGGGAAATCAGATATTTAAAAGCTTAGTGATTGAAAGTTACCTGTAACTTAAGTTAGCCTGAGGCATTGCAATGCAAGAGGTATTTCAACTATCACCTTTGAAAAGTTGGTAACAGCAGTGCACAATCCAAACTGCGGGAAAGAATAACAGAATGAACTCACCATGAACTGACATAACCACAAAACTCCAGTGCTGTGTCCAGGTTGCCACAATCACCTCCTTGGACGCATATGAACACAAAGGACCTGATGCATAAATTCTTCTGTCGTGCCAGCACCATAATCCAGGATTTTCACTTCTCTGTCATGACCATGACCTCACATAAGTAATGGTAAAGGGTCTGGGTGACAAGCTAAACACAATGCAGAACTCAGATCCTAAAATTAACTTTTCAACAGGCAGACCACCCCTATATGTCTTCATCTGTTCAGCTGCTACAGGAGTCAGCTAGAGAACAATATTATAACCTGGGTAGTATAGGGATGATATGAAAAATGTATTTGGATACTCTCCCCCTTCCCATCAGCAGCAAGGAAGAGGATAGCATAGATAAAGGAAAACAAATACCTTGCCAAGAGACAAGTTTGTTAAATTTTCAACCTTAAGTGCTATGGAGTCAAACCTATTAAAGGTAGTGACAAGATTTTCATTGACAAGATGACTGAGTGCTAAAATCTCAACAGGACACAAGTGGAAGAAATCCAATTCTTTGTTCTATATGGTAAACATCAAGCTCTCTAAGATATATACATACAGATATAAATGTCTACGTATATTTATATACACAGAAGCAGGAGATATTTATGTATTTATTTATTTATTTGTTCTGATAACAAAATGGAATGTGAAGAAACTGAAGTCTCAAGAGAAAATGACAGAATCTGAGCAGAAAATGGAAACAGGAAGACAAAAGGTGAAGCTAAGTTCTCTGCAAAGCCTGATAGCTCAGAGTGTAGTGCTGAAGGAGTTTTCAAACAAAAAAAAAAGATTCAGTGAAAGTGATGGATTATACGTCTTGCCATGGTATTTCTAAATTTTAAGAACACTTTTTTGGAAAGACTACTAAAAACGGGAATAACCAAGTCAGGAACGAGCCGTGAACATGCTACAAGTGCAAACAAAACCTGACTGCATTCCTGCCACAGTATTCTGCAGGAAAAAAAAAAAAAAATAGAAAAAATCCCAAGAAATGAATAATTTATTTTTTACCAAACAGATAGGCTTTATTTAAAACATTGGAGTCCCTCTGTCATACTGTATTGTCTCTTCCTCTTGCCTATCACTCTATTATCACTTATTATCACACAACTTTATACGTAAAATATAATGAAGATGCTTTAATAAGATCCTAGCAGTAGGAAATTTAGGTATATTACTCAAACAATATGACGAGTCAGAATAAATCCATCAGAGCTATCAGGAAGTAGGTAAGAAGCTGAGGAACTAGCTGTCACACAGCCAGGAAGTCTAATTCTCCTTTCAATTTCATTTTTAAGAACCTATATTTTTGCAAAAATGAAGCTGGTGAAAATGTATTCTGTAGCCTGTGATACCCAAGACTGAAAATCTGCGGAGAGAGGAAGGAAAGCAGGACAAAGTTGAAAAGAAAAAAGAAACTGTACTTATTTTCCTTTTGATACGTAGGAGGAAAACAAATGGAAAAAGATAAAGGGGGTGGGGGAGAAAATTGGGGAAAAAAAGAGGGGGGGAAATAGAGAAAAAGGAAAAGAAAGATGGAAAAATCCTTTTCTCCAGGAGATCCTCTGAATAACAGTGGGTAGACACAATTGCCTGTTACAGCTGGCTCTGAGTTAGGAAGTCTCTTTCACAACAATAAAAGTTAAATTACTGTTTGCTTCTTTAAGAGGAAGGTTATGTTCTACATACATATGCCCTTAAGCCCACACTCACCAAACATCTACCTCAGCCATAAATGTCAAGGCTTTGTTGTTTCAAGATGCTGCGCTGAGAATTAGGTAAATACAACACACCTCCAGAAGAAGAGCATAAGCTCTGTTTACTCGTATGTTATTCAAAGGCAAATCCACGTTGAGTAGGTTTAGGCTGAATTCTGGAGCAAATCTGCAAGGAGACCCTTCCATAGTCTCAGACCACATTTAGTATTGACAAGTCATGCATCAATAAGGTCAAACACATCAGCGTGCAGAGCAGTGTCAGTAATGTCAAACACAGAGCTTCCTGCCTCCTGTGGGTCTAAGAGCCAATGGTTTGAACAAAATCACACCCAATCAAGCTTCCTGCTGGACAAGTAGATCTAAACTTAGCCTACATTTGGGAGATGTTAACTGTAAGACGAAAGAAAAAAATTAAAACAGAGGCAAAAAGTCTGTTTGGCACACACTCATGACTTTAATAACTGTGTTCATCAGCAATAAATGCACGCAGTGTTTAGATGGTCTCATTAACAATAATATAATGTTCAGCTCAGTGGTTTGCTCATCAAGAGAGACAGAATAAGGTTTCCTTTGCATTCAATTTTTATATTACCATTTTCTTGCTACAGTACTACTTTATTCAAAGTAGAAAGCAAGAACGTATATCAATATTTGCCTTAATTCGTCTTTTCTACTTGTTTCCTTCGTCAATGCTGCCACCTTCTGATAGTCAAAAGCTTCACCAAGCATCTCAAGTCCAGTGCTTAGGTTACAGCGCTGTGGACAAGTTCAGAATTGCAGTCCTTGTGTCCCTCAGACTCGGGAACCCTCTGTCCCTTCCGCTGTCCTATCTACTGCAGGGGGATTTTCACACGTGGATGGAAAAGAGGATTTGAAGGATATAAATCTGTAACACATCAAACGTTTATGGGATCAAACCTGAAAGATGCCGGAGTTGATGTTTGTACATCAGTCTGGTTCTAAACTGACCACAATCCCAGGTCACTGAAGCTGCTGAGAACTTCTGGGAGTTGCTGGAATTTATGGTTCTGCCTTTTTGCCCTGTCTCCTGGAAAACTTTCCATGGACGTTCCTTGGTTTTGTACTAGCCCCTGTTTACTGCTTCTGTGCCATAACATCGTTTCCCATTCTCAGTTCCTGGGTCTGTTTAAAGCATTGTTGAGCCTTTTTGGATTAGTCAACTGTTTATCTGTTCTATCTGTCAAGGTCAAGGTGACCTAGGGAAAGACAATGGTTCATATAGATGGAATTATTCTCTTGAAGGATATTAAATGCTGACCTCCAACCTTGAAGTGAATTCCCCTCACTAGGAAAGCTGCCAATTTAATATGCTCTCATACCCTTAAAGATTTTTAGCACAACTCACTGAATTTAATAAATTCACAGGCATTGATGCTAGTTTGAGGTGAAACTTAAATTTTAAAAAGAAAAAATAATAATTCACAATTTAATAGAATTCCAGAAATCCAGTTTCATGGAACATTTATCCTGTTGAACATGAACAGGTACAATGTTTGGATGGTAAATAGAATAGTCATATTTAATTAGAAGTTAAGAAAAAAACAACTAGTTTTTTGGTTTGGTTTTGGTTTTGTTTGTTTGTTTGTTTGTTTGTTTTGTTTTGTTTTTTAATTTGAGTTAAAAGACATGCTTACATCCAAAGCATGAAACCAAACTTTATAGCCAATGATCTGCCCCAGCATCCTATGCAGACTCCCACAGCTTGCATGGACAGCAAGCACAAATTTCAAGCTTAACAGAGTGAGCACAGACAAAGAAATCATACATCCTGTAAGATGATCTTACTCTAAACCCTTTCCCTGGAATAAGACCCTATACATAACTTTCTTAGACCACAGTTAAATGCCCCAGCCTGTTGTCTACTGAAATAGAATCAGTCATTCTCTCTCTCTTTTTCACTCAGGGGCCTAATGAATATTTAATGCAAAGTGGAACTGCTCTGATCTGACTCCAGAGCAGACAGATATTTTAAACTGCAGTCTCTCCCACCCCAGGCAAGTGGCCTGATCACTAAACCCCTGGTTAAACAGGGTGCCCATGTGCCTCACCGTGTTGAGTGAGTGTTGGCCTCCAAGTGAAAAAGGCAGAGAAACTCTCACTTCATGAATGGTGAAAAGATTCGAGAAAAAAAATCCCCAGTCTTTTCAGAATTTGACATGTCTGGGCATAGCCATTTGTAAAAAAGTACTTGATATGTGGACTTTATTGAGAAAAATCTAGGCAGTCCTGGGATTAACCAGCTTCTTGTACCTAGTTTTTGGAAGAAGGTCCCAAAATTAACCGTAGCAAAATTATCATGTCTATGACACAAAACAGTGCAATATGGAGAGAGCACTTATGTGCCATTTGCAGATCCAGAGGCAGCACAGCTCTTCCCCATGGCACTGCACCAAAGGGAGGACTGCTGCAAGGAATTCCCTTTAGTGGAGTTCTTTCCATTTTGTTTCATTTTATTGTTGAGACTGTTCACAAGGGGCTCAGCACTATAATATGGTCCACGTGTCTTTAGGTTTGCATATGCAGCTATAATGCACAGCAATATGATTGTCTGTGGCTTGTTGAACATCTGCTACTTTGGTGAATTACTTTAACAGCCCAATAGAACAGTGCACTCCATTGGCTTTTAAGTGCTTTACAAGACGTCGAGGAAGAGGTTACTTTCACAGTTGATTATTCATCAGAGCCAAAGTTCCTAGGTTGTATGTCATTAATATAAAATCTCAAAGTTTAACAAATTGAAAATACCAGCTAAGCCCTTAATACCATATACTGAAAATGGTTTGTGACACAGAAATCATCTTAGTTGAGTACATCTCAATACACACTGATTATTTTTACAGGAAATCTTCTGGAAGAGCCACAACTCCACATGAACAGCCTATCAGTCCTGCCAGCTGGCTCATCATATTAAGAAATGGAGAATAAAACATCTATAGATTTTTAGGTCATTTGAAGATACAGTATGAGTGCAAACCTGTGTTTGCTGCATAACCAAAATTTCTCTGATAGAGAACGCAGGTGCAGAGTCAGCTGCTAGAAATGTTTACACTGTAATAAATTTCCAAGATTAGTTGTGTTCCTTTGAGAAATTACAAGTAATACTCATTTTTAAAGAAGAGCTTCCACAGAAGTTTTCTGAACGGTCTGTATAATAGCCAATAGCATCATTTAAGTCTGGGGACTTAAATTACTCCACAAATTCTTTATTCCATGCGTTTTAAGGTTACTTACAAAGAGTGCATTCTACTCTTGAGTAAGGCCTTTTAGGTGCAGAGAAATAAGAGGAATAGTCCCAAAGAAAGGTATGCAGTCACTTGAATAATAGTTACAGAAGAGAATAGAATAGTTCCAGACCAAAGGAAGAGAAAAAAAGCAAATCTCTCATCTTATGGGGCAGTAGCGTGTTAAAAAAAAAAAATAAATGCAAGGCATGTACAGTATGTTCACAGAATGCCATGGAACACAAAAAAAAGCCTGATCCACAGATGTCAATGACAACTGAATTAGGTCTAAAATATGGCAAGTGAAGGAAAGCCAAAAGCTGCAACACTCATCCTTGAGAACAAACTCCTGGAATTTCCCTGACAAAAGATTTTTAATGTCATGTCAGTATTTTTGAAACATTCATTTGCATTATTCTTTGAAGATACATGCTCTTAATTATCAAATATAATTAGTATAGCTGAAGTGTACAGTAATGCAGTAAAATAGTGAGCTGTAATACTATATTAGGGTACACAAACCCATTGGAAAATATATGTATTAACTTCTTTAATTGTATTTAAATTATACATTTTTATTGGTTTTTTAGGACACATTTCTTCACAGTTTTTTTCTTCAAATAAAAGAAAGTAATTTCAAAAAGATTTTTATAAGAATTACAGTTGACTGAAATAGCTTTAGGAGAGGGATGAACAAATCTGACAGCTAGGCAGTGAACTTAAATATTCTTGCTTTAGAAAAGGGGTTAGGGTTTTCCAAGCTTTAAACATTTGATTTATCTTTTCATACCTAACAATATGGAGAGAGAAAAAGGATGGAACAGAAATGGGATTTTACATGTGGGAAAAAAAAATATGCTCAATTTAAAAACCGAATGAGGAGGAAACTAACATAAACAGAGATGGCAAGGACCGAAAATCCATATTGTATCAGTCCAACAGTGATATCAGATCCTGAGTGCAGATTATGAGCTCTCCCTCATGATGGCCAGTAGCATCTCACAGAAAGGAAACCCACCAGAGTATCCTTGTGAATAACTGCTCATTATTGCAAGGCAATAACACAGCAGCACTAAAAAGAAGTTACCCTGAAAAGCCTGCTGTACTGGGAAATGTATTCATACCTAGCTCCTTATGCTGCATTTCCCTTCCAGCAATATATTTTGGGAGATCTCTTTGCTGTGTGGAACCAAAGAGGAAGTTGCACAACCTGTTGTTGAGTTGTAAGACAAGGCTGCAACATATAAGTGAAAATGTAAATACAAAAGAGGTAAAAATGCTTGAAGCAATTCTAGCCTATATAAGATTACATATACTGTTATCAATATACGTACCACTAGCAACCAGAGTGCATCAGGAGCCAGACTGTCTGTAGGATAACTCATAGCTCTGAACTTGGGTATTTGCCTGAACAATTTATGGTAAAGCCATCACAAATAAGCCTGTTTGCTTTACACTCATTGACACTATTGTTTGTTTCTGCGTCCTGATCTACAGGAAGAATTCAGCAATGTACATTTGCCACATGGACAGAAAGGAACCACGGGGAAAATTTGAGCTGAGCGGTCCAACTGCATCTCCCTCAGCTGTAAAAGAGAACTCAAATCAAACAGAACTCAAATCAGCACTTCTACGGGAATCAGTCTTCAAGAGATTATCATTATTTCTGGGTTCTCTGATCAATAGACCTGTGAAGTCTTCCCTGTGCTCCCATGAACGAACCTTGCAGACTGTTACTGCAACTTTTGTGACTATGAAGAAAAATTATGACATAGTGATGATGATACAGTGTCTTCTACCAGAAACTGCAGGTAGCAAGGCACCAGGCACACAGAATCAGTAATCCAGGTATATCAAGTGCCTCTGTTGTCTCAAAGAAATTGCCATTTTTTTAAACCAGTACCACCTTTACTTTGTATGAGGTGTAACAAAAGAAACTCCTTCTGAAGAGCAAAGAGAGAGTAAAAAATACAGTAGAAGATAAACATGAAAATCTGAGCAAGAAGAGAAGAGTTGCACCAACAATTTTCTGAAAACTCTTCTGGATCACCAAGTTAAGAAGAACTGCATTACCACTAGATATACTAGCACTGAGGGAAAAAAAAAAAATAAAAATTTTAAAAAATACTTCCAATGCTTAAATAAGTCTAGTGTTATTTCGCCTTTGCCTCTCCTCCCAGCCCTTCTGTTGTGTTGGCTTTTGCTGTATCCAAGTAACAATCTCTGATCTCACTCTTTGACTGTTTTTTCCTCAACAGCTATTTGTTCTTTTCAAACCTTATGTTGCTCCCCAAATTGGTTGCTTCAGCTGTTTGCTAAACCTCTGGAAAAAGAAAAGCAACAGTCCCCGTTACCAGGCAACATCCAGTTTCTTTCCTGTGAGGTTGTGATGAAGTACAGTCCTCCTGCCACTGCTGCTCGCAGCACCTGGGGCTGGCAGGTAGCAGCTAGTCTCTTCACTTGGTTCTGATAGCTGTTTTGTAATTAAATCAGGTAATATCAACTTTCTGTTGCTTGATTTCTAAGGAAAATTCACAGCAGCAACAAGCCAGACAAAAGAACTTAAGTGTAATTTTAGTAAGGTTATTACATTAACAAGGATTGCATGAATAAAGCAGTATATCTAAATAAAATTTCATCCTTCAGCACACAGGGTGATTGCTTTGGGCATCACAAATAAATCCTTTTTAATCAAGTGCCTTGTTCACTTCTTGGTCAATGGAGCTTGGAAAATAAGCCAGGACATTGCAGTCTATGCAGATGGGGAGTTCATGGTGGGTCTCCCCATGCCTTGTGCACAGCCAGCCTGGCCCCAGAACTTCTCTAGCCTCATGCACTGCCTGTGAAAGTGAAAATCCATCCATTTTCCATTCTTCTAGGTGGACAGAATTTAATGTTTAATTTTTTGGTGAAATCCTAAAACACAGAGCACCAGTAACAGAAAAATTCTACCTTTCTTTAAAATGCTTTATGCAGTTCATATGGGCTTAGCAAGATGAAGGGAATGTCTGTGCCAAAGTGATTGCACATGTTGCAGGTATTTCTAAGCCCACTGTAAACTACCAACACCATGGTAGCAGTTTGAGCACAGCAGTCTCAAGCTCCAGAACAGGTTAATTTACCCATTTTCCCAGGCTCTGAAGTAAAGGCAAACCCTAACAATCCCAAATGACATTGCAGATCCTAAATTCCTGCATGCAAAACCTTTTACAGTCTGAAAATATCTCACTGCTCACTGAGATGATAACATATCCTGCAGCATAGAAACAAGGCTTCACCCTTTAGTTAAATCACTCCCTTCCTTCATATCCCTTTGTATGAATTGCACCAGACAGATTCTGCCTGTTCCTGAATGTAGGCTGTGAACACTAATCAGATCTCCAAAGGGGCCTTTGGGATGATTGACGGGGAAGCCCTTAATAAAGGCTTTCTGGTTTTGGCAGGCAAGCAGGAGAGCAAGCAAGAAAAGGAAGCAGCTTGAGTTATTTGAAATGCTGAGGTGGAGGCGTTTGATAAACTGTGATGGGAGAGATGTTTGATGAGCCCTGAGTGGAGAGGAGCTGCAGGGATTCTCATGGGCGTGCTGAAATGCCCATGGAGTAAGTGGGTAAGACTTGATTTTCCATTCTTGCCATTGGCAAAGAGGAGATATGTAGAATACAGTCAGCAAAAAACATGAACAGAACCATCCCAAATTTCAGTGAAACAAGGGGCCTGGAGACATCCTTGCATTTTACAGATTATGCCTAAAATCTTTGCATGGTCAAGGTCTTGGAGATGGACACTGTCTTCAGAGCTCTCACTGAGTGCTGTGGTAGATTTCTAAAGGCATGAGAGGAAGAGAATTCATAATTTTGCTTCCCCAGGCTGTAAATAGTGGAAAAAGCTAGTGAAAATACCAGAAGCATCTCAAGTAACAAGTGACAGGACGAGAGGAAAGAGCCTCAAGTTGTGCCAAGGGAGGTTAAGGTTGGATATTAGGAAAAATTTCTTCCCCAAAAGGGTTATCAAGAACTGGAAGAGGCTGCCCCAGGAAGTGGTTGAGTCACCACCCTTGGAAGTATTTGCAAGACATGTAGATATGACACTTAAGGACATGGTTTAGTGGTGGACTCGGATTGGGTTAATGGTTGGACTCAATGATCTTAGAGGACTTTTCCAACCAAAATGACTGTGTGATTCGCAATAAGGCATTGAATAGTCACAAAGAAATGGTCCTTGAAGAAGCAAAGAAATGCTCACAGCATCAAGGGGACTGAAGAGTTTCTCGAAGTTGTATTACAGAATGGCCTGAGTCATTACTCCAGACCAAGAGGATTTAGAACATGTCATCTTGTTAACTTGAATAACTCACAGCAAATGAAAAAGTCTGAGATATTCCCTCAAGTTAACAGTGGGAACTAAAACCATTTGATAACAACATGCCACAGTAAAACAAGAGGCAAGAAGATGAAAAAAAAAAGGAAAGATGCTGGCATTACATTTTACCAGCGTTTGTAACCATGAAACTCTTACTTTGATGCATTCCTAAAAAAACTTATTCAAACTGAGACTTGAATAGATCTACTGATCAGCACTATTGCTGTACAGCATGAGGGTTAGAACCAGATTCTGTAGTGCTGGCCTCAAGTGTGCTTTCAGAACTCTCTTATTCCAATGCTGGAATAAGAAACCCTAATTCTGCAGTATTAGCTGTGGCACTGAGTGACCATCTACATGTGTCACTAGCAGGGCAGCTTGTTTACTTCTCACAACACCAACAGACACTACTTTGCTTAACCAGCCCAGGAGTGGAAATAAGAGATGTTTAATCAGGGAAGGTTTATTCATTTGGCAAAAACAGATGGAATCTAATTTTCTCACAACTATTAAGTGCCGAGAATAGCTAAATTGTTGCTATGGAAGTGAAAAGGTACAACAAGCAAATAATACACCAGACTAATAGTCTTGAGTCTGAAACATAAAAATTTGGTCTCATATACAGGTTCACAAATGGCACATTATAGTAAAGCTCGTAGATTATTGTATTATATTATTTAAATTATATAATGACAATAGGTTATTACAGCTATACAACCATGTTACTTTGTTTTCCTGAGCCAGTTTCATTCTGTAAGATAAAAATGGCAAGGTATACATGACACAACATTCATATTCCGTGTGAAAGACATGAGACTACTGCTAAATGTATTTTACTAGTTACCAGTCAAGTTTCCCCTCAAGCTGAACCCTTCATATTATCTCATTAATGCATCTTCCAAGCTTTATACCTGGCTTCTTTGTGTTTGTGCACATAGCAATTACAGGTTATGCTCTCTGACTTGGCCTAGAAAGGGTTTTACTTGCTTCCTTTCAAACATGGGGAAGGGATAACAAAGAATTTAGAAAATAGAAAGTAACACACTGGGCATAGTTCAGTCTCAAACTATTATGTTCAGCCTATAATTTAATTCCCAGTACAGATCCATATTCAGTGACCCAAAAAGTCTAGCCTCCATCCCACGGAATTTTGCCACTAACTTCACAGGGATTTCACCTGAAATAATAAGTTATTTCACCAGATTCAAAGGCTGAGGTGCAGAGGGCTAAAGTACTTATTGAAAATTCAAGAGATGCATCGCTTTTAGAGGCAATCAAACTCACCCAGATAACCTCAGTTTGTCCTCATTTATGGCCTAAATTTAATGAAATCTCCAGTAAAACTTCACATCAAAATGTCACAGAAAAAACACAGATGTATTTAATGTTTGGAACTTTAATGAATGGTGTTATCTTAGAGGACCTATCTTACTGGTACATAAGATGAATCTTATTTTGACAAGCAATGTGTTTTGAACTTGTTGTTAAGACCTGTTTAGAGATAGAAAGTTTTAGCTGGTATCTAAACTAGGTAAAACAGTATTTGCATTTTTGCAGTAGTATACAATTGAATCATTATTAAGAGATGAGTCACATCTTGGAATCCCTTTATACATTTTTTACTGACATTTCTAAATATTAAGCTAATAAGGAAAGTAAAAGAAGTGACTAAGAATCTAGCATTACCTTTATGGATTTAGGTTTCTTCTTGAAATATCAGTTGGTAGCTAAGATTTACCAAGCATCATGGATCACGATTCCAAGACATTCTGAAATAAGGACAGTATTCTTGAAAAAAAAATGTAATCAAGTTTCCAAAATTTGTGTTAATACAATTTGTTCTGTGTGCATGGAAACTTTTCAGCTGAAAGTCATTCTTCTCTAAAAACATTTTCTCCTTTGTTAAAGAGGGAAAAAAAAAAAAAAGCCAAGCCCCAAAAAAACATCAACAAGGGGGAAAAAAACCCATTTGAGTTTCAGTATTAGACCCATCCATTCTTATTCCCAATCCTCTGCCAAAATATTCACATTTTCTAGCATAGTTCATATAAGAGTACTATCTAATATAATAAAGCTTGTGTAACCTTAGATAGTATATTATTCTTATATATAAACATACGTGTAAGAATAAATGTATTCTTATGTATATAATTTTACACGTAAAAGACAAAATATTTTATTTACATGAATAATATAAATGTCATTTTATATTTATTAAATGGTCTGTTTTAATTCCTCAGTCTATAACATATACTATGTAAAACTATGCAAAGCTTTTGTTCCTTAAACGTATTCATGATTTTTTTGTAAAGCTAAAAGTATCTATAATTCTCCTGTTCAGTTCAGCTCTCAGCTCAATACTCAGTCCAGCTACCTGATTTATTTGAAAGAGTCCAAAGATCAGAGAAGGTGGAATTAGAACAATGACAATACCAATCTTATATTAGGGGTGGAAAGGATGGGGTAATATGGAACTATGTAACAACAAGCTCACATATTAGCAGTGATTTCAAATTATAGTAATTTTTTATCCTGCTTTAATATTCAGTGTATTTTTAAAAGTTTACTTTGGAAATAAACTCTATGGGGTTCCTGGCAGAGCTGCTCTGCCACAACAGTTTATACCGACCATCTGTGGTGTGCCAGAAGCTTCCCGAATGTTCTGCCACCTGACTCAAAATCCTGAAGCTTTTCACATTTTTCTGCCAATTTTCATCCATACTATGTCTGTTTCCAACACTGAAAACCTAAAAAAGCAAAATATATATCTAAAAGATGCAAAGGATAGTAAATTCAGCCACAATATCACGGCCAAAAGATAAGCCTGAAGACCACAGTGATCTGCATCTGTGGGCTTTAGTCATCAAGGACGGTTGCACACTCTGAAAATAGAGTTGTTGAAGAGCAAGAGGGCTCCTGCCTTTTCTAGAGACACAGAACATACAACACTTGGTGTCATTTCCTTTTAGCATGAATAATGTCAGGCTGATTTCTATTTCTGTGGGTGACCAAAACCTTTTATTGTGACCACAGACATTTCTTCTGTCAGGGTTTCGGTTTCTCACATGTAAAACACAGAAAATATAACAGTACTTTGATAATGTTTGGTCAATTTGCAATAAGTGAAGACCCTCTTCTGGAAAATACAGCAGATGATCAAAGAAAGCACAAAAGGACACTGAAGTAATTGAACAGCTATGCTCGCCAACAGCAGGAAAGGCCATGACTCAGGAAAAGATTCAAATTTATGCTGCATGGAAATGGACTACCAAAAAACTCTGAAAGCCTAGGATGATGTGCTAAAAGAGCATATAGAAGAGCAGCAGTTTGCTTCAAAATCCGTGTGAGCAACTCTACAATAATTTCCTCTTCAAGAGCTAATAATAAATCTCTATGAAAGATTTGGTCCAGCTGTTTCTGTACAATTCTATTAATGTCAGACACATGCTGAAGCATCTACATTCAGATTACTTCTTTCTGGTAAAGCTATATTTTAAAGCAGATTATAAAAACAGTGTCCACTAAGACAACATCGATGCCACAAAATAGATAACTATAATTTATCAATATCTTATAAATCCATCTGACATTTGAGTAATAGTATCCAACTGGCTCTTGTAAGTATCTGTCTAGTAAGCATTCAAAAAGCACTGCTGTTTTTGAATCAAGATGCTATCGAGTAGTTTCCTGGCCACTTCCAGCACAGCAATCTTCTTTTACAGCCCCAAATGATTCCTTAATTGTGATTTTCCCAACACCAACCTGTTGAGTCTGCAACCAGCTGGGCTCCCAAGAACAGGCAGATTTCCCAGAGCCCCCCCAGCAAGCCCTTCTAGTAGTAAACCCTCTCTACTCTTGAGCAACACTAGCAACATAACTTAGAGGGGAAAAGAGGTGGGGAGGTGGGAGGGGTGTCATTTCCTAGGCCTTGATTAAATAAGCTTCCTCTTTCAAGTGTGTTCAGAAATGAGCTGCATTCCATATTGTTCTGCCATGGTATAACCCAAATCAACGTTTCCTTCTAACCAGGACATTGGGATCCCATGGGTTAAACGCTTATCTCTGACTGGGTCCTGCAGAAACTGTCCAGACATGCTTTTCAAACAACATGTTTAAAAATTAAAAAAAAAAAAAAAGGCAAATAGGTATTTCAAGCACCTACTGATACTGGAATTGTAGGAGTTCTAGGGCCTTGGTGGTAGGTTGGTTGGGAGGTTTTCTTTTGCTTTGTCTGTCTCAGACTAAAGGATTTTGTCAATTTGCTTGGAACTCATACCTTGTGTTAAGCCAAATTTTTAAGAGTCATTTAGCCGAAATATTCTCAGCATGCATTCTTAAACAAGTTTATATAACTCCTGAAGCTCCCGTGAAAGAGCTGAGTGTTCAAAAGCCAAAGTCTTTGCCTAACTTTCCTCACATACCCTTTGAACTTTTTAGATGGGTAATGAATTTTCTCAGCTACATGCTTCAGCTGGTTTCCTTGGATTTGATGCTGATATTAAGAACACCACCAGCTGTCACTTGCTTTACCAGACTCTAGACAATGAGTCAGAAGTGTGTTGGCCTTTGCATGTGTTATCCAGCTTTTGCCAGGGTAGTGGCCTCAAAGCTGCACTGACAATTCCCATGCTACTGGATTAAGTGTGCCTTAAAATAAAGCACATATGAGCTTCCATAATTCCATACTAAATTCTCTCTCCTGTTACTGTCATCATATTCCTCTCTTTACCTTTGTTCTTGTAAAATTTACCACAGTCTTTCAGATTATACCAGGAGTTTGAAAGCTGCTTGACAAAATCCTATGAGAAGCAGCATGTCAACAACAACAAAACATAGTGGATCCAGACCTGCACTCACTGCATGCTCCACAATAGTGAAAATATTTCCAAAAGCTAAACATGTTCTCCTGCCATTAACAGCGTGTTTTTCCCTGGCACTGTACAAACCTGACTTCCCTTTCACACACAGCTGTTTGACTGACTCCTGCCATAAGCTGCCTCCAGTAGAAGATTACTTTGCCCGTGTCAAAAGTTACTACTGATTCTTTTGTCCACATAAAAATAGTTCTCTCTCCTTTTGGTCTGCATGCATCTTTTCCACTGACAATTCTTTTTTTTTTTTCTTTTTCCTTATTTTTTTTCCCTGCCTTCTCCCCAAGAGAGACTCCAAATGTTTACATTCCTTAATTGAATTTATGTAGAAAGGAAGTCCGAGTGAACTTTGGCTTGTGTTCAACAGCAATTCAGATAAGAAATAGAAGGAAGTTTGATTTTAAAGGAGAAAAATTAGAAACTCAAGCCACGAAAAGTGACTCAATGGCATGTCAAATGCTTATCAAGATATCTTCTTTGACATATTTAATTGTTTCTTGTAATTTGAGTAATATGAAAGTCTTCGGTAATAACGAATGTTTCACTGTGTTTCTTTTTGAAGTGCTGTCTGAAATCCTGAAACATTTAAAAAGGATGCTATAATTAGACTTGGCTGGAAACTTCTTGATTAAACACTTTTCATTCGAAAAATGCTGATTTGTCAGAAGTGCAACTTTTTGCAGAAATGTATTTTTTCATGAAACTTTCATGAGAAAAGCTTCTTAGGTCAAAACAAGAGAGAACCAGAGATAAATGATGACAACCCTCAGCTCGCAAAGGTACAATGTTGTTCTTCTGCGTCCTGATACAGTGACCCAATAGTCTAAGAGGCTGTTTCAGTCTGGATTCTCTGTAAATGATACAGGAAAAATTGCCACAGTATTAGACCTTAACTGGCAGCTTATCTTTTCTTCCACATCTGATCTTGTTGCTTTCCCCATGGCCATCTATGCATTTACTTATTGTAGATACTTTGCCACCTTGGCTATCCAACTTCATTATATTCTAAATTTTGAGTATTTCTGAATCTGCAACATTTTGTTCCATCAGGTCATTCTCCACACTGCACCCAAATTTGGGAGAGCTTATTTAGTTGGATAACTTTCTTTAACTGGTGTTTTTCAGAACCAGTTCAAGCTGATTTTTTTTTTTCATGTCACTAAACTAAACCGAAGATAAGCCTCTCAAATTCTGCATGACTTTGAGAGTTCACAGTGCTATCTTTAAAGTTTCATCTGCAATTAAAAAAATACAGTAAATCAGTCAGTCAGTCAGTCAATTAAGACTGAAAAACCACTGTGACCTTTTCAATCCACTTTAGAAATTCATAAAGAGTTGCTTTCCAGAATGAGTAGGATTGCTTGATATAGTGTAATAGACTGAAGCCAAAACTAACAAGATCTTTGAAGGTCTTGAATAGTCTGCTTCCAGCGAAGTCTAGAGTCTCCCAGACTTGTTACCTGGCACATGAGCTATACCATCAGCTCTCATGAACAGATTGTGAAATTTGCAATTTCCGAGGAAATTTTTTGTACTGCAATCTACCCTGTTTTTTTTCTGTTGTCAGGCTGCTCACTTCTCATGCCAGCTGCTCCACCCACCTGTTCCCCTGTGTATAACTTAATAATCTCCATTTGATATAAACTAGAGCAGACCGAGGAAGTGTAAACTTTCAGTGTAGGATGATAGCACGGGGCGACTCTGGGGGAGTAGAATGTCTGGCAGTATACATACAGCAAGCAAAGATTGCGATCAGCAGTAATGAATAGATCGCTTCGGGAATAACGTTCATTAAGTCAGTCGCTGTTACGGGGATTGATTCTACAAGGTGCTGTTCATCTTGTAGCCACACAAATATTTTTGAGCAAAAGCAGTGTTCTTCCCCACTCTCCAATCTCCCAGCATTCCTCAGAAGTCACAGTAAGATTCTGTATCCAAGCAGGAATTGTAGCTCCTGCATTTAGAGGATGAACGCACTGACAGACACATTTTCCAGTCTCTGATCAAAAAACATCCCTCCCACACCAAAAAAAAATACACCTAGAGTACCACACCACTTTAAATTTCCCATGATACTTCCCAAAGTCTCATCTTGAAAAGATGGTGAGATTTCTTAGAGCTTTAATAACTTACTGTTTAAATCTAGTGGTATGAATTCTTTGGTGAAAATAGTGATTTACTGTCATAGGAAATAGGGGTCTTTCCCTCTTCAAATCTCTTCAAATGGTCTTCTTTCTCTTTGCTCTAAAATTAACCATCAAAGTAACAGGGAAACTGGACAGACTCCTCTCCACTGACAGTAGGAAGAGAAGAATGTTCAAATTGTGGTTCATCCCATCTTTCATAAGATGGCAAGAAAGACATTTTAGAGTTCCTTATTTCTCTCCATTGACTAATGAGGGAATCTAGATTAGCAGATTGAAGCAAATGTCTAACTTTAGAGAGTTAAACTTTTTAAGTTGGGGAGTGACATGAAGTCCATCCTAGAAATGTCCTTGCACATATCACCACATATATGTACAACTATCTATATAAAATTACATAAGAAATGCCCATGTACTTTCATATCACAATTATATCAAGTCTTTGAAGATCAGCTAAAAGTATATTAATTTTCAAGATTATTTTTGAATACTTTATTAATTCAATGAGAAAGTTTTCACAGTTTTCTCAATCTGGTGGAAATTTTTCCCCTTTAGAACCAGGAAATACAAAACTAATTAGTTTTCTAATTTTAGATTTGTGTATCTTAGTTTTGATTTTACATTTGTTTAATTGTATTTATAAGTATTGGTAAGGGGGTTAGATAATGAACACAGGTTGTTAGCGAACTAATTTAAACAATTTGTTTCTTTTACAGAATCACAGAATGTGCAAGGTTGGAAGGAACATCTGTGGGTCATCTGGTCCAACCTCCCTGCTTGAGCAGGGTCATCCCAGAGCACACAGCACAGGATTGTGTCCAGACAGTTCTTGAGTATCTCCAGTGAGGGAGAATCCACACCCTCTCTGGGCAATCTCTTCCAGTTCACAGTCACCCACACAGTAAAGAAGTTCAGGTAGAATTTCCTGTGCAGCAGTTTCTGCCATTGCTTCTTGTCCTATTGCTTGGCACCACTGAGAAGATCCTGGATCCTTCCTCTTGGCACCCTTCCTTCAGATACTCACAGACATGGATGAAGTCCCCTCTCACTTGAATCTTCTCAAGACTGAACAGGCTCAGCTCCCTCAGCCTATTCTTGTATGAGGGATGCTCCAGTTCCTTCATCATCTTTGTAGCCTTTCCCAGACCCATTCCAGGAGCTGCACATCTCTTTTGTACTGAGGAGCCCAGAACTGGGCACAGCACTCCAGATGACTCACAAAGGCTGAGTAGAGTGGCAGGATCACCTCCCTCAACATGCTGGCAATGCTCTTCCTACCGTATCCAAACACTCCACCTTATTTAGTCAAGAAGTGCCACAGCCTTTGCTAAGTTGCTTAGGCAAGTAAAATGAGCAGAGGTTGTCTGCCATGACTTAATTAGAGGGATAACTCACCATTGAAATCTATGTGTAATCAAAGGTCTAAATGTGGATAATTAAATACCGTCATGCACCTGAGCTTCAATGGTCTTGGCATGCTGAATCTGTTCCTCTCTTACTGCTCTCAGTGCCAGCCAGGGTAGCTCAGCACCTCACACTTCTCTGCCTGCATATGACCTCTATTAAAGGCTGGCAGTAGCTCTAAGGTCTAACATTTGTGAGCACAGCTAAGTAGAGAGGTGTAGAGTCCATCTGGACTATGACAGTGGAAGCAGGAAATGTATCAGGGCAGGAAAACAGATCCAGCAGATATCATCTGTGGTGCTTTGAAAACAAGATATAAAGAGCAGATCACCAGAAGCTCAACGTGGAAGGGTGGGATTAGAAGTTACAAATTAAAGTTTATGCCACAAAGGCAAAAACAAGGAGCATTTCTGACAGGCAAAACGTTACTAACTCTTAGTCACTACAAGCTTAAGAGAAATAGCCCAGAAAGCAGTATGAAAATAATAAACCACGATGAAAATAATAAGCTAAGTTTACCAATTAATGTAGAGAAAAAGGATGGGATATCCTTATGATTTTTAGAGGCCATGGCAGTTTCCTAGTTCACCCCAGTGAAGATGAGGATTGTGATCTGGTAGCACTCTGGGTACCTGCATTTCATTTATTGCTTCCCTGCATAGAAATATTTTAGTCTGGTCTTTCTACTCATTATGGATTCACAATGTGTGTGCACATCCTTCTCTACCAAAGCACTTTTCTAGCACTCAGATGGGTATTTTTCCAAGAGAGTCCATACCTCAGCACTTATTTCTAATATCTGGTGATCACTGTTTTTCTCTAAACAGCCAGTTCTGTATTTTAAATGTTGTCACACAAGGTGGCAGACAGGAGCTCCTGTAACAAACCTGGGAAAATTTTTATTTCTGTAATTGTGACAAGATGCAGTACTAAAATCCCCAAACTTTAACCACACCCAAACACACAGGCAGCATATTCCATCTGATTTTACAACAGACCGCATGACGGCAGCTTCCAAAAACCTTCCCCTGAGGTGTACTTCCACACTTGTATTGACATGGATACATTTTAAGGATTACACTTCTAAACTACTAGCAGCTGTTCTGTGTGGGCCCGATAAATATTCCTTACATATATGACATAATTTGTTAAATTATTTCACTGTTACGCTCCTGAAAGAACAAATCCTGCCAACATTTATGTATGTGCTTGGCTTTACCAGCCTGACTACTCCTGGCATCAAGTATGATTTTCATAAGATCAAGGCCTAAGATATCATATGCAGTAACTTGGAATAGAAATGCTTTCTAAAAAAAATAACACTTCAGCCCTAGCTAAAAACTACTGAGATTTCATTGTGATTATCAGCAGCAGCCTGGTGAATAAACATGAGACGCTCAGGGATTTACTCTGGTCAGGCATCAGGGAGAAGAACAACATGAAACAAAGGAGGGAGAAATGAGGCAGAAGGGCAGAAGTGGTTCTTCATAGCTTCCAAGTTCTCAAATGTCTGGTTATTCTTAGTGAAAAGGCAGTCAGGCCTAGAAAAGAGCCAAATGTGCAAATGTACTTTGGGATAGAACTTAGTGCTGGAGAGATTTTGAAAGGAAAGCTCTGGAATCACAGTAGCTTTGCCTCTGAACTCTACACCTGGTTACTACAGAATTGTTTAATGCATCTAACGGGAAAAGCAGATCTGTGTCCAAAGGCTTTTTCTTTCCTGTTATTGTAGTGGAACAGAGGATATAATAGGTTACTGGTGATTAACAAAGAATCTCATGCTGCTCCGTGTCTGAAATAACCTAGATTTAGGAAAAGTGGATATTTATTAAAATGAGCAATTTAACATGCCAAAGAATATAGGGAAACTGTGTCATAGAGTGGCTTGGAAGTCAGTCTGGTTTATTCTATAATTTCTTTGATGATAAATTAAAAAAAAAAATTAATAACTTTGCTATTTTTCACTGGCTATTTCTAAGCTTTCTCACTGCTACTTCTCAGCATTAGACCTTCTCTTAAGATACCCTCTCCTTTTCTGTGAAATCCTCGTTTCCACAAGGGATCCATTACTACATCCCTGCACTGAGATGATGTGAAGAAAGCATCCCATAAACAATCTCAAATTACTGAGATAATTTACAATGGTAAGTCATGGACAAACTAAACCAGTGACTTCTACTGTTTCTGCTGAAATTCCCTAAGTTTTGGCATCTGTTAAAAAGGGCTCTAGGCTGTCCCATTCCTTGTACATGCTTCTGGCAACTTATTCAACATTTTCCTCATATTAAATGTTTCCAATATCTTAACTGCAGAATCTGGGAGCCTTTCCCAGCCATTTGATCAAGCCGTGGTCTTTGCATCCTGACCCCCTGTCAAGACGTGTTCAAAAACTTTCTGGCTCCCCCTGCCAGTTTTTCCTATACCTTACTTCCCATGGGAAGAAAAACTGACATTAAGTGTGGAAGAGGGTTGTAATATGTTGTGGCTAAGTGTTCAAGTAGGACAATCATGTGAGCAGGTGCCAGTGTTTTGACATAATCATTAGTCATTCCATGTTCAGAGTAATACAGTCATTTCCCCTCACATAACATGAGAAAGTGTTGGAAGTGATCAGAGTCCAGTTCCTTCCTTTTATGAGGGACAGACCCAAGTTATTGGAATATCATCCTGGAAGATCTCTGGTAAGAAAATCTTTGAAAGATGGATCACAGGCACAGTAACTAGGGTCTCTAGGACTTCCCCCAATGCTGAGGAAGTTATTTCTCACTTTTAATGTCTACATTAGCCACACTAGAATTGTATTCTAATTTCTAGATGTGAGTGAGAAGAAGGGAAAAGGATTAATGGACTTAACATGGAGGTATTGCAAGAGTTACTTGGTGGGTCAGCTTGCAAGGGCTAAAGGAACATCTTGCTTAGCCATGGTCCTAGCTCTGAAGGGACTTGTAAATAAAAGTTGTATCAACAAAGGTGGTCATCATTTCTAGAAGATAAATGACATTTTATAGAGGGTGTTGAAGGAGAAGGAATAAAGCATACGATAATTGTCCAGTGCTTGGGAAACTGTTGAACTACTTTGTGGTTCTTTTTTTCTTCCCTTTTTATTTCTCCATTACCATTCAAAGAGGTTTCTAAAATCTGTTACCACTGCTAGAGCTTATAAATTCCTGCTGTGATTTGTTGGCAAGAAGACTGTTGTGTTCCTCTACTCTTTGGCAGTGAAGAACTAAGAAAGAGATTGGAGGTTTCCTTCTGAGACACTACAAGAAGAGACAGAAGAGAATGAATTGCCTTGCCACACAAAGCAGTAAAATGCTGCAAATTCTCTTCAAACAATTTTCTGAGAAAAGCAAAGGCAGTAGGGTCACTGAATAAATGATCTTTTCCTTGAAAACTGTTAGGACAGACAATCACAGTGTGAATATTAAAGTTCTTACAGTGTTGATAAGATTATGGCATTACTTCTATGAGAAGATCCGGTTTGGAAAGAGATACACGGAGAAAAAAAAGAAGAGAATGCATAATAATATCAAACAAGCATGTACAGCATCCTAGAAGCATGTACAAGGAACAGGACAGTCTAGAGTTCTTTTTAACATATGCCAAAACTTAGAGAATTTCAGCAGAAACAGTAGAAGCATAGCAAATGGAATTCTGCTTCATCTGACCTTTCTGTCTCTACAAACAAAAATGCACACTACTCAGAGCTGAAATAAGAATAATTTTCCTGGACCTTTTTTTTTTTTTTCCTCTAGATAATTGAAACAGTGAGCAGGAATTCACAAAGTTCAAACCTTATCCTAAGATCTAAAAGTTCAGAGAGCAAGTAATAGGAATTGACAAAAGTTTGTGTACCACAGAAAATTATTTAGAATTGTACCCAGCGTTTTCTCCCTGCTTTCATACCAGTCATTGTACTCATTAGGTGCATAAGGAGACTTTTAGAAAGTAATTCTCATGTTATTGTGCAAGAGTTGAAACATTCTTGGGCAGCTCGATTCATGTCACTCTTTTCAGCAGGTATTCCAAAATTATAACTGTCAGAATCGGATTGACAGCCTGTTCTTATCTACCCCACTCAGCCAAGTTCAGGATAGGGTGGTCTCATCTGGAGATCCCCTGATCTGCCCCTCACTGAGCTATTCCAACTCTAGCCCCCAAGAGAATTACTCCTCCACTTCCTCTTGGTTTCTCTTGCGTTATTTCCACTTTTCTTGACCAGCAGCCACACCACAGTGTGGTTACCTGCAGAGCGTGTGGTGAGGTAGAAGCAGCACAAACTGAACCCAGCGTCCATCCTCAAAGTGCTCCGACTCCTAAGCCGAGTTCCCCACAGTATTCCTTCTCCTTTCTCTCACCAGACTGCCCAGGCAGCCAACAGAAACATCCCAGAGCTGCAACAACAGCCTCATGGAAACACAAAATGAGACTGCACAGGCCCTGGGTCAAGGACCAAGGGTATTTAAAGAAAGCATAGTTTAATCCCTGAAGAATTCCACCTCTGGTGAACATTTTTTGGCAAAGAGGTTACTGAGGCAGACAGCTTGCAATGTTATTTTAATTAAAGCAGGCAAGTAATCATGAACAGCTAAATCCACAACAGGAGAAAAACCCACATAGCAGACTACAGATACTGATACAAGACTTATTATAATTGAACTTACAGACAAGAGAAGAATGTGCACGTGTCAAAGATGCATCATTGGATTATCCTGGCAAGGAAGACACAGACTTTGTTGTTGAAAGAAAATGTTTTTTTAAGATATTAAAGGCAAATCCTTGGGTCAAGTCAACAAGCTCATTATCACATAACTAGGCTCTGGTTTGCTATGTGTATCTGAGACCAGAGAGTATCATTCAACCAGTCTGCCCTTAGTGCTTCTGTCACATAAATGCTCATGGTTTTGTCAGATTCATTGAAACAGAAATTTCCAAACAGGTAAGGAAGGGTGAGGGCATAACTACTGTTCCATTCCCACACACACCATGATTCCTTCCCTTCCTGCCATTGTATTAATGCCAAACTCAAGCTTAAAAAAATAATCATAAACTAGGAAACTAGGACTCTCTAAAGTAAAAATAATGACTTCATAGAAGCAGAACTAAAAAAAAACCAAAAAAACCAAGTCAAAACCAAACCAAACATCACATTGCACAGGGCAGGGAGTTGTTTCTTGTTATCCACCCGTGGCAGTGCATTGTTCCAAGTTCTCTTAAGAAAGATTTCTCTAAGCATATTTTAAAATTAGTGGCAGATGATAATATCTATAATTAGTTAACTCATGGAAATATTTAGAAGAGATGTCAGTTCTCTTCAGACTGCTTCTTTATAGCATTGTATTTCCATAGCCAATACATATACGTTCTCCTGTTCATGCTTTTCTCGGAATACCTTAAAATTCAAGATTCAAAAGAAGCCAAACAACACAGAAGAGAAAACTGGCCAGACATCTTTTCTAACTAAGTGGACTCAACAAACCAGTTAGAAAATTCACTTTCTACCTATGTATCTTGGTAATATGTACTTGGAAAAACATGTATTTGCAAAGTCATCTGTATTCAAATGTCGGATAAAATTGATGATTAAGACAGGAAAAGGAGAAAAAGTTACAAAAATATCTTTGGTCATTGACTGTAAAATAAAAGAAACGAACAAACAAAAAAAACCAAAAACAAAACAAAACACAAAGAAGGAAACAATCCTGTTATTAGTTCTACTCACATTTCATGCAAGATGACTTGTTCTGCTTTTAATAGACCTGACTGCCATTTGCAAATAGAAAGGTTTTATCCCATGGTCTTTTCTCTGCAAAAACAAGACTGTATTTGCACCCTTCTTGAAAGGTATCAGACAAGTGGAAGTATGACACAAAAACCTGAATTTAGTTAACACTGTTCTAATGTTCTTCAATTTTAAGATATACATACCAGAACTGACATTGAGCTATGTCTTCCTTTCAGCTGAAATTACAAAAAGTTCTTCCTGCTGACTATCTCCCCATAAAAAAAAAACATTTAAACATCAATAACATATTATTGATACCAAGAGCAGGTTGGTCAGCAGTGTGAAAATCCCCAAGGACACTCTCTTTGCAGATACTTCTCCACTGACATTTGCAAGCCTTTTAGATTGTTCAAGCAGGAACAAAATCTGCTCTTTGCCACATGAAAGTATTAATTTGCCAAATCAACAAGTCTTCTAAAGCAGCATTGTTAGGGGAGTCATGACAAGAAACACAGCTTAGCAACAAGGGGAAAAAAAATCTTCCTGTAATTTAAAAGAAATGGTGTCAGCCATTCTGCTTCTGCACTTTTTCTTGTATATTTATATTGTTGCCAGCTCAAGGAGAAACTAGCTGTGAGATTTGAACCCCGCAGGAGATACAGATGGCTCCTTGATTTCGTTATTGGTGAAATAAAAAGAAATTCTGCCTGTGGACAGAGAACTAAGATTTGGGTTTTATTTTCCATTTACTGAAGAGGAAATCTCCCATATGAGAAATGTAGCAACGCCTGCTGCACTTCTTGCTTACACAGCCATCAATGAGTTAGCATGCAAACAATTGTCAAAACCGAGATTAAATATTGCAAATGACCACAGCATTTTCTTCCTGGAGCTAAAGCTATGATGTGATTTACAGCCATTTTCCCCTTATTTGGAAACTGCAGGGGTCATACTCCGGGCACTGTAAAAACACAACACAGAGCTATCAAGCAAAAGTAATCCTCTTTATTTCAAAACAGATGACTAGCTATTTGCATGGTTAAAAATACCAGAGTTTTCCCTGGGTAATCCGCTAGCCAGTCTGGTCTATTTTTTTCTCCCTGTAATGCTAGGTCATTCTTGGATTAAAAACAAGAGGCTCTATCCTTAGAGAAATTTTCTTTAACACCTTCACAACACCAAAAAAAAAAAAAAAAAATTAGAAACAACCACCCAGACCTTTAAATCTCATTAGCTTTTTCTCAGTTATAGTTTTATATTATATTGTAAATACTCATTATTGTAAACTTCTTATGTATGGTAGTTCTGCTTTTGTAATTATTAGATTTTTACACTTCCTGTAAGAATAATTGAGATTTCTGCAAGCATAAACTTAGTAGCAAGGTGTCTGCCATGGAAACTGCAAGAAACTACAGCAAACCTCCCCATCACTTAGTTAACTGTAGAGAGATGGCACCATCTATAAGCATGATTAATGCTGGCTGTCCAAGAGGCTTTGCCATGGCCACAAGGTAAGGATTCAGCACCTGATGGGAGGCTCTTAGAGTAGCTTAAAATTCCTGTCTACCAAAGCAAGCAAGCTCCTGAGAATGTGGTGGCAGACATAGCTTGCCACCTTTGTTGCACACAGAGCAAGAGGTTTGCAAAGTAGTCCAAATTTCAGCTGTAATTAGTGAGTTCTAGTGACCAGAACTGTAAATAGCCAAGGGTCCTTGGTGTGACAGTGTTAAGATACTCATTGCAGGAATAGATGGATCTTGGCAGGTTGAGTAATTCTCTCAGGAAATTTTACAGGATTTGAAGTTGCATGTCAGAGTATGCACCAGATGCATGAAGAAGGATGAAATTAATGTGTTTGCTTAGAAGTTGGTATTACGACCCAAGCCATCAGATAGGTGATCTAAGATAGGGCTTAATTCTTAAGGAAAAGGTAAGTGTTGACAGCAGGGGGTTTTTTCCCCTACCATAAATACACATAAAAAATTATGTAATTTTTTTAATAAAATAATGATAGGAAAGAAAAGTTGACCCAGAAAGTGAAAAAATTGCCAGAATCTAAATATTTTTGAAGCAATGCTAAGAAGGTTTTTTAAAAAAAAATAATTTTAAAGGTTTCAGAGAAATTTCATTCTTACTAGCAATATCACTGGGTTTTTGTTTTTTGTTTTTTTTTTAAGGAAATGAGTACATACAGCTATTAGCCCCATTTTAAGACATAGCACACAGCGAGAAATTACTGGCATGGTATGTAACATTGCACTGCTATAGATCTCACGCAGGCTGTCACTGCTGCTCCCTGATGTAGGAGGGAGACAAGCATGTGAGGCAGCACAGACTGGCAGAGCAGGCTACACACACAGCACTTGCCAAGGCGCCTGCAGTGAGGAGCGAAACCACCATTCAGCCAAATGCAGGGCTTGGGCAAGTCTAGCAGCGATAAACAGTGACACCTAAGGGAAGGAGAGAACATTTCCCAAGGGAAACAAACACTTGGAAGGGAAGAAAAAGCAGCTGTGCGAGTTTTCTCAAAATTAGCTTGATGGTAATTTAATTTTTAAAAGGGCGAGTTGTCTATCATGCTACCTGCCCGGAACTAATAGAAATAATAGAAATTAATAGTAGAAAAATAGAAACAAAAATATTTTAGTCATTACACAGGCCTTAGTCATTCAAAAGATCAAAGCAGCTGCCTCCATTATCACCTAGGGCAACTTCAGGCACCTTTGTCCTATGTGTAGACTTTAAAAAAACATCCTGTTTTCTAAGAAAATCTCCACATTCAGAACATTAAAAATAATATAGTATGATATTGTCAATATTATGATTAATACCACACCACTTCCACAGCAGAATGCTCTCCTCCAAAAAGGTCAAACAGCTACCCTCTCTGTAGAAGAAATTGTTTCCACATCTGGAAGATCGTGTTTGTAGCTTCATATCACACAGAAACAACAAAGCCTGCTCATCCCCTAGACAGTCTAGGTGGTAGCAGGATACAGGGGTGGTTTTTGTTCTGTTGTTCTCTGACCTAAAAAACAGGAGGAGGTTTCTGACTTTCTGCTTCCCAGCCCTGATTATCAGCAGATCCCCACATGTCCCATTCAGAAACCAAAATGCTTAAAGGTCCTGTCACCTGAAAGAGAAAACTCTACTGGCAAAAGAATTACATTGGTTTACCAGAGGGGAAGAGACAAAAATCTCCCTTTGTTTCTCATATTAACACCTTTGAACTGCATTTTAGCCCAAGAGATTCCCTGAGGATAGAAGATGCTTTAACTGAGAATAAGGTCCCAGAGAACACTGATGAATTCAACCCTAAGTCGCAGTCACAAACGTAACCTCACTATTCTGACACATCTTCTGCATGTTACTGTATCTTGTTCCTGTTTGTCCATGCCCCACAATATCGCATCTGTGTGTTTCTCTATCTTAATGTCACCAAATGCTAGTTTACACAGAAGGGCTTGCTTAGGTTCTAGCTAGTTATATACTGTACAAACACAAATTAACAGCTTACAAAAATTACTCTGCAATCTTCAGTATCTGAGAATATAAAAATAGTCTGTGAAGTCTCTCCAGTACTGGTATAATAATAGAGGCTTAGGGAAGAGTGCGTAAGAACCAAGCAAACATGCAGCGATGTATCCCAGTACTCCTCCAGCTTCCAGTGGTCTGTGACTTGGGGAATTCGCTTCATCAGCTAAATGACTAATAATTGTGTTTAACAAACTTAGATGGGTGTTCTTTCATGACTTTGAACCTGCACAAACATTTTGCCACGGGCAACATCCTTCAGCAGTGACCTCCTCAGTTCAGATGCACACTATGTGGACACACTGGGTTTTGCTTGTGTGTTTTGAACCTCCTGATGTTTCCTTTTGATGCCCTTCTTTCACAGACCAGAAAAGACATCGATCACTTGAGCCCTATTTCTTCGCTTCCTGTCGCTCATAATTTTATAAATTCTATTACAGTCCCCATCAGCAGACTTTCACAGACTGTGCAGTCATTAGGTCTGTAGTCACTCCTCAGATGGAAGTCATTCTGTAACTTCAATCTTCCATGTTTCTCCTTCTGTTATCAGCTTCTGAATCAGGAAATTTATTATATTTAGTTTGTTCTCTATATTTATTATTCTCAACACCATTCTGCTATTTTGTAATCACAGAGCACTGCCCTTACAGTGTCATCAAAATACTCAAAACTGCACTATCTCCTTCCTGCCTGGTAACAGCTAATGCAGAATTCTTCATCACATATACAAAGTTAAGAATTGCTTTCTTCATCTGTGTTGCTGTACCTTTCTCTGCAGTGAATTTAATCTGCCAGTTTATCACTCCCTGTCACAAGACCTTTCTTCTATACAGAAAGTTTTCCCTTTTATTGCTCTGCACAACTTAATGCCATCAGCAAACGTTGTCACCTCCCTCTCTACTCTCTTTCCCAGACTGGTCACGTTGAATAGCATGGGCCTTAATGCAGATCTCAGTGGAATTTGCCAGGTGAAAATCCTACACTGAGAAAACTGAATATGTTTCTACCTTCTGTTTCCTATCTTTTCAACTATTGCTAATGTATGTGAAGACCTTTCCTTTTACCCTATGGCAGTTTGGCTTCTCTAAGTATTTTGGAGGGATTTTTTGAAGACCTTCTAAAGTCAACCTCAATTAGATCACCTTTGTCAAACACACAACAGTGATTCCTGCAGGGAACTACAGCAAATTTGTGAGACATGACTGTCTTCTGCAGAAGCTACACTAGCTCTTTCTGAATATATTATATTTATCTATAGTTGCACTGCTCAGCACAGACGTCACACTCACCAGTCAGAATTTTCCACATCTTGTCCAAAGTCCTTTTAAAAACTATGCATTTGCCACTTTCTCTGATACAGAGGCATTTCTAAGTGATGGTTTATGTAACACAAGCAGGGGTTCAGCACTACCTGAAATAACAGCCTCCAATTCTTCACTCACTTTTACCTGTATATCTTATATCAGCTTTTTCAGAATGTCACAGTAACCTTTGCTTTGATCCCCTAAGGACTGCCTAGGTTCTACATTAGCAAGAATTTCTTATTAAAAAATTTTAATTTTGTTTGCTTTTTCAATTCTTTTAACTCTTACAGGAAGAAGACCTTCTATATCAAGAAGGCCAGCTGAACAAAGTTTTTTCCCTTATAAAAACATTAACCTTTTTGCTGTTCATTCAAGCCTTGACCACAACTAAATTGAGTTAGTTGAATCGAGTTAAACGTTAGTTGAATTAGCAGTTAAAGTCAATTTTAGAAGCATATCTAAAATAATGTCTTCTCTTCCTCTTGCAGAGCAAAGATACCCAGGGAAGAAGATTAATTTATAGAAGACATAAGTTAGGAACTGGATTAAATTAAACAAGTTTGACTGAGAGTCTAAAAACTGCATGAATATTCTTTAAAATACAACATTGTTTGCATAAACTCAAATAACAGTTGTATTAACCCAGTCATTTTATTTACTATTATAATTCAAAGAAATTTCCTGCAGGGATTTTAATGAATAATTTGTATAAAGTAGTATAGAAAATTGCATCTTAATTATTAACCACAATACACAGTCTGTTCTTATAAATGGTATAAGAACTAGAATAACTGTAGAACTGCACTGTTTTCACCTTTATTCAAATCTACTGGCTTTTTATGTAGCATAAATACTCAATACTCACAAACTTTTATGGTTCATAGATGGTAATGAAGGTAAGTCATGAGAGGGGACTCCACAAATCAGAGTAACCCTAACCTGGATGCCTAACCTAGAAGTTAGGATTTGGCAGGTATCCTCTTAACTTGAATGCATGGCCTTCAAATTTCAAGATACAATAAAGAAAAAAGCAAACGGACTGCTTACCGGGCAGAGATGCTAAACTACATTCCTATAAAATAGTAAATTGGTCCTGACAGTGTCCTACTTAATTGGGAGTTTTATGAAATGAACCAAAAGAAGGCTTAGATTTAAACATATTTATTTGGTTAGAATCAAAAGAGACTCATTTTTCATCACTTCTGCTAATTTGTATAGAATTTATTTCATTCCTCAAACACACAAGCAATTCATTATTTGGGGAGGAGAGGGAGTGGGTAAAAAAAGAAAAAAATTATCATCCCTTTTAAATTGCCATTTGTTGTCAGACTTTCCTAAACTCTAAATCCAAGACCTTTTCCATTGAACACAATCTTCTCTGGAAGCAAAAAGGACGACAGATGTCAAAACAAATCTAGCAGAGTGGTTCACAGCACAACCCAAGTGCAAACATCAATGCTGTCCAGAAGACCTTCACAGTGATCTCAGTATTCTCTGAGTTTCAACAAACTACCATATTAATGGTGTTCATTCTGTTATCCACTCCCCCAGGAATACCAGCTTTCGAGGAGAGGCATTTCTGTGCTGTCATTCCATGTCCTTGGGATAGTCCCTCATTCTGTAGTTCTGTGATGGTTTAGTCCCTCTCCGTGAACTTTTACATAATCCCGTCCACAGCACTGATGACAAATTTAAATTTGTAATATATCAGAATGATCACACCTCCCTTATCATCACACAGTCCTGACTTGCCTTATCTTAGCACAGGCTGATACAACACTAAGGTCTGATCTACTCAGTTTGAAAACTAACTTGAACAGCTGGAGCAAATCGAGATCTTCCAGAGAGTCATTACACTTTGCCTACAGCTAAAGAAATTTATAATTCCTGCTCACCTGACCATAGCCCTGCTGATTGTGGCAAACAAATGGGAAAAATTAAGAAGGAGATGAAGGAGAGAAAGTAAATGAGGGAGGGGAGGGGAAAGGGAAGAGGAAAGGGAAGGGGGGCAAAATATGGATGAAATATAAAGTAGCAGAGGTGGATTCAACAAGTTTCAGTTGACAGAGGCTGAGCAATAGGTACTCGATGATAAACAGTCCCTCTGTCAATTCAGCGCAGAAGTCAACTCACGACTCCTGTTATGTTTTAGGATCAGCTGGGGACAAGTTGTTCCCAGCTCCAGCGGTGAGTACAGTGTAGACAAAAGAAAAACTAATTCTCCCCATAGGCAGAGGGTCTTGGTCTGAAGCGCTTCTATTGAACCCCAGGTGGAATGTAAACAGCTCTCCTAACTTATAAAGCATGTGAAAAGACTGCAGTTCGTTCTTGACCTTTTGTCCTCACCTGGGGTGAGCACTTGCAGTAGAGTAGCCCTGGTACTGCACTGGTAACACCCTCCTCGTTCCAGGAGCAGAAAATATTAAAGCTATTCAGTATCAGGCAGTGTAAAACTCACCTAATTTAACACCTGGTACAAAACCCATCAAGCTATCATTAAAAATGGCAAATACGCTGGAATGCATTTCACAAAACAGAGTCCTTAATAACCTCCGTTTAGACTGACTAGAGAACCTCTACTCAGAGTTCTAACCATTTGGACTCTCATTTACCTGTCAAAAAATTGTCATTTCTGTAACTTCTCATTTAAGATTGACAAAATTCAAATGGACTCTTTTGTGAAAAATCCCTTGCAAGGGGATGTTATCAGCTGTATAGAAAAAGTTCTGGAAATTCAAGGAATAGGAAGCAACCAGGGAGTAATTGTGAATCTAAAACTAAAAGAAAACTGAGTAATGGAAGCAACAGAATACAAATACACAGAGTGTGTTACTGCAGCAAAGGGAAGGGCAGCCAAAACACAAGATGAATCAGAGCAGTCAAATCAGTTAAGAGAAAATTGGATGGGTTATAACAAATCATGAAAAGAATAAAACTGGAGACAACGAAGGACTTTTAATAAATGAGGAGGCTGGTGAAATTAATGAGGCATATCAAATGGTTGAGATATTGCACTGCTTTATAAAAACGTGCCTTCTGTGAGGCAAGTAGAGAACAGAACTGGCAAGTGATCAAGTGGTAAAGGTGTTTAATGCATTGCATTGACTGTAGGTAAGAGGGGACCTTTAAACGTGACCATATGCACCTGAAAACTTCTGAACTTAGGACAGAGGTATTCCTTGCCAAGACTTGCATGCCTTGAGAGATACCAAGCTATAGAAGAAAGGAATATTTGGTACCATTTTAATAAATACAAAAAAAAAAAAATCTTGTGATTATTGTTGTAAATTCAGCTCCAATTATGGGTCAAATGATGGAACAAAATCATTTTTTTCTGCAGGAACTAAGTGGTTGTGTTCTAGAAACATCATAGGTTATAAATTGTACCCAATCATCATTTTAAAACATATTTAAAAAAAAAAAAAAAGCATGGTTTTCAATTCACATGTGCATGATAAGTATTGTGTTAATCAGAAAACTAAAATCCAAATGAGGGAAACAAAAAGACTAATGGCCACATTCATTAGGGATTTGCCCGTTTCACCTTTTGAAAGTCAATCAATGAAAACAAACACAGAATATTTATAAAACTTCTGTTTATTGAGTTGAGGAGGTATGTCAGGAAATGCAAGTATTACATCTACACTAAAGTATTTTCCTAATTACAGGAAGCATAAATCCAACTTATTTCTGAGAAACGGGACATATTCTACATCTCTTGCCACTAATGATTTGGCAGGGAACTGAAACAACATAGCAATTAAAATTGCCTGAAGAAAAAAAAAAAATTAGGAAATATTAGAAATACCAGAAAGAACAAAACAGCAAGGCAGAAGACAAATAGCTCAGAGGCAGGAGGGAAAAACTGAAAAATCCTGAAAGGACAATTAAACTATCTTTCAGAACTCCAAACTTTTATGGCCAAATCACGGCAAAACTGTTACTGAGAAAACTAAACAGGTGAGTAGCAGATATTAATGATGTTTCCTCATCAATCCTTCTGTCATCCTTTGCCCTTACTCTGCTATTCAAAATCCCTCACATCTGTCACAATCCCTGTATTTTGCACGTAGCCCTCATATTCTGTGCCAATTGACATGGCCTGGTCTTGCTCTGCCAATCTACTCTAGGAGAGTGAAATGCAAGTTAGAAGAAGGCAGAGGGTATAACAATATTTCTCTGTTCTTGTCATTGACTGACATAATCTTAGTCAAATTACATTTCAGTGGATTTCTTCACTTTTGTGACAGGACTGAGGGCTAGTAAAGCAAGAAGGCTTTCAGAGAGTGTTCTGAGAATTAATTGCTACATGTAGAAGACTTAAATCTAGTGTTAGCAGCACCACAAATCCAGAAAACTGTAGCCTTTTGCCCAGTCAGTACATGCAACTCTGCTCTCAACGTGGGGATTCTTGTTTGGATTCAGCTGCCTGTTCAACCACTGCCACTAACATGCACTATTCAAGTCTCCTTATTTATTCATCAATGTTTAGGGAGAAGACTAAAATCAGCACAGTTAGAATATGACCTTTCTTTTTTCCTTTCATATAAATAATGTCATGATATCGTATTTCTGTTCTCCCTGATGTGAATAGTTTCATGAACTGAACAAAACGAGAAGCTTTCAGAACTTTTGCAGTCACAAATACAGCATCTCCTCTAAGTGGCTGAACAGCAAAATGGGCAATTCAACCTCTAAATAGTGAGTATGCGAGAAAATAGGAATCTGACCTATTTACCCAATGAAAAGATTATTAATAGTACTTGTAATCCTCATTGATACTGACAGGAAATGTAAGATTTCTTTTTTACTTCCTCCACATCTCCAAGAAAAGGAGAAAAAAATCATTTTACCCTAGTACTGAAGTGAACTGCTCCTGTCTAGAGCTTTTATTTTACCCAGACAGATCAAAATACTTTAGGGATATTTATGCAAGAATTATCTCTGCTTCACAGATGGAGTATGTGAAACAGATTCTCGTGGCTTGTTTAGCAGCTTTACATCAAAGAAATGTCGGAACTCTAATTTTGGCTGTATAATTCTCTGCTGCATGATCTTGACAAAGTTGCATCTAACTTTGAAGCTGGCCCTGCTTTGAATGGGAGGTTGAACAAAATGACCTCCAGACATCTCTTCCAATCTAGTAGTGTTCCATGACTGGTGTTTCTTTGCATCTTTCAGTTTTCCAGCCTGAACATACAAATCATTATGCAGACTCCAAACCCCAGATACAACATATTGGTGGGCTCTGCACAAAGTCAGTGCTTAATCAGGAACCTAGTGAGACACAGAATTTTAAATAGCAAAACCTACTCCTTAGAACTGGAGCACCATAGTATCTGTGGAATGACAATTGAATACCATTGCAAGTTTTAATGAAGTGCTAGAACATCATCATTCTCCACAGCACAGAGCTCCCAGCTGCTCTCAACTGGAATAAAGTACCCCCTGACTTCACCAAAGGGAAATGAGGGTATCTTATTTGTAAAGAATGAGATATGTACAGCAATAGAGATCTCAACTCTACTTTTAAAACATCAGTTTCATACAAGAATTCTAAATTTCTCCACTAGTGCTGAAAGAGGGAGACTTCTCTCGTGCTGCAGTTTTGTTTGTATTACTGTCAGCATTCTGTCAAAATGGTTTGGTTTCTCTACTCTGAGAAAACAATTTGAAAGCATAGAAAATATTAGTTGAAAAGCAGAATAGAATGGATATATTTTAAAACAAAGAGGCAGATGACCTTGTAGCAGGGATCTTGCTGAAAGAGTTGAAAATAGAGCTTAATATCTTGTTAGGTGACCAGCAGAATTATAAAAAAAGGCAAAAATAAAATTACCTTTAGTTCAACTAACACTTTGCTATGGCTGGCTGATACCAGAGATACTTTTAGATATTACGTTGTTCTGAGTAAGTGATTTTTACTCCAGCTCTGCAAAATTATTACTTTTTTTTCCTTTGAAATAAACTTTGAGAAGTCACCTTGCTAGTATTCTGATTTTTGTGGATGTAGCTGTGTTTTCATAATTATCTCATTTGCCTTTTAGCAAGGACAACACACTTTCTGATTTCTCTAATGTCAGGGGTTTTGCTGACCGTGTTCTAGCATCAACATTCTTCTTTTGTTGCTGCTTTCTCTGCAACATTTGTAAGAGACCTTTTAAAGTCATTCTAGTTATTTTAACTTCCTTCCAAACTGATTTTTAGAAAAGTTAGTGTAAATTGCCATTTTTGCACATCAACTACAGCACTGTTACATAAGAACGAGATAGTAATTACTTTAATTCTTATGGTTCTTCACTTATTTTTAACCTTCTATTTCAGTATTGCTTGTTTGTTCCAGATTTATTTTCTCTTAGAGGTTCAATAAACTATGTAACCACAGCAGTAAACCACAAACCCCACTTTTGATGAGATGAACAAGAAGCTTGGAATCTCTGACATGTTTCCCCACTTACAGCTAAAAATCAATTACAAGTCATGTCTTTTAATGTGCGATCCCTTGAACTTGGGTGTTGATTAAACAGTTACCACCACGGCGGTCTTCCCTTCCACAAAAACCTTTTCGCCCTTAACAACCAAGAAAAGCAGATCTGTAAAACTCCTCAAATGTCACAGCTCGGAGTGTGCTGTAGTTCACTAATTCACCAACAAACAATACCACAGCTAGTACCTCAGGTAGGGAGCAGAGGGTGCTGAAGAGCTGGCAGGAAAAATAACCTGCAGAGATGAATACAGATGGGGAAGGAGCAGCTATAAACATCAGAGGTAAAACTGACAGAACCTGTCAGAGCCTTTGTATTTTATTTTTTTCTAATTAAAAAAAAAAAAAAAAACAAAAAAAAAAAAAAAAAAAAAAAAACAAAAAAAAAAAAAAAAAAAAAAAAAAAAAAAAAAAAAAAAAAAAAAAAAACGGCAACTGAGATAAAAACCATCCTTTCCTATAGAAAATCTATCATAGGAAGTAGAACTGATTGTAGTATTTATATTTCTCTCCTCCAGAAATAAAAGTTTTTATGTCTGTTTCTTAGAAATATTCAGGTTTCCAGCAAAATTTAGAATATGAATAATTTGTCTAAGAATAGAAATACTTCAATATTGCAAAACCATAGCATTGCCAAAGGGTAGTTTTAGTTCAAATGATCAATTCTCTATGTTCTATGAGGTCTTTAAAATCACTCTGTCTATACAAGGCACTTGGTTCTTGTTACCTTACTACCTGAGCTTCTCACAGTCTTATAGTTGTCTGAGTATCTGATCTTGCTATTGGAGTGTGATCTAGGAATGCAACATTAGCATGACCATCGTCATCATCATCTCCATTTCACAGATGAGGAATGAATGAGGAAACAGCATAGATTTCATTAGCTGCACACAGTTACAAAGTAGTTGACTACAGCAGAGTTATTCACACCTTACGTTTCATGGAGATATTATCATAATGACATAATTCATCTTATCTGCAAGCAGGGCTCCATCACAGAACATAATATTTACTTCCTGACAATGTTCACTTCCTTCCATTCACCTTTAACAGAGCCTGGGATGATCACCTCAGCTATAGATTTTGAGACTAGAAATGTTTAAAATTAGAAGAGATCAACTGCTCCAAAAAAGACTAAGTGCTTGGCTAGTGCAAGCACAATTACTTCCAACATTTAAGTATATTAACATTTATTTTTATTAAAATAGTGTATAGCACTGTATAATAATAATAGTCAAAGCCATGCCTAAGACCTCAATTTTTAGGTAGGCATAAACCAGATGGAGGTTAGAGGAAAAACAATACTGACTCTGCAAATGGCCTGATGCTTACCTCATTTGTCCACATTGAAATTTTTTGACAAAACTAGGAATCAAATTGCAGATGTAATCCAATGTGTTAGCTACATTGAATTCAATTTTTTTAAAGTGCAGAAGTGAAAGAAGAAACACAATTTATTTTCCTTTGCTTTTTTAACAGTCTATGCAACATCAGCCTGCTCAGTATTATAACTCATCCAGCCTTGCCCATGCAGCCCTCCCAGGCCTGTGTCATACCCTGCAGATTGAATGTTGTTACAGCACCTACCTGTATGGGTATACATGACCACACAGTTTTCATCATTATTTGCAAAATTGGGTTCATTTGGAGCCCAGGCAACATAGTTCACTGGAGTTCCATCCATCCACCTGAAAGAAGTAATTTGAGGAAATAATAATTCTTAGTTGAATTAGTTAGTATTTCTTTGCAAATGACATATTTGAGCTTTGTATTTTAAGTTTCCTATATCCTAGCTTACAAACACTTCTTGTCTACTAAAGAAAACCAAGACCTTTCATTGCAATTAGCAAAAAAAATATCTTTATATCAACTGCCTACTCTATTGACCTGGCCCAGGTCAATAATCTTAATCTCAATAATCTTAACCTGGCCCAGGTTAATAATCTTAACTGGTGGTTATAATGGTCTTTCTTGGTCTCTGAACATTGAGAGTGTGCAGGAAATGCACCACTCTAGCACTGGACCTGGCTGTCTCTGGAGCACAGAAACAGTAACCTGAGCCTATTTTAGCAATTTCCTGGATCTAAAAGCAATAATATAAGATCTTGTAGGGTAACAAAGAGTCTTGAACCTTGAACCATGCAGTGGGAACCATTAGAACCATTTTGTTAAGCAAAGGAAACTTTTAATATTATACATCTATTAGTTTGTTGGGGGCAGGAGGTTTCAGTTATGAAACAATAATTTCCTAGTTTGGTGAGTCACGAATTTCTTTTCAAAAAGTAACCAAGAAAAAAATGTAAAAAGGCTTCAGTGTGCTGAAAGTCAACTGGTGAATCATCTGAGACTGAGAGTCTTCAGACAACATCAGCTCCAGGACAATTCAGTGTTTTTCCAGTTTTGGAAACTAAGCAACTGCATGAATGTTTTTGGAAGTAAATTACGTGTTTGGAATTCATCAGGATGCCTAGTTGCTTGCAAATCTCATAAGTCTGATAGGAAAAAACAGTACATAATAAACTACGAGAAAGAATATGAAGACAAATAGTAGCACCATCAACCATGAGGGAAAAGGATAAAACTAGTGAGGGAGCAAAGGAGGATTGGACAGACAAGAGTGTTATCTGAGCAGTGAGCATGATCTAGAAACCAGGAGGTCCAGGAGATGTTACTCTCCAGTCTCTGTGGCTTGTGGCCAAGAAAAGCAGCCTCAGACAACAGAAGAAAGACTGAAGTAAAGAGGCTGAGACTCATCTGACCAAGCTTTGAATCCCACAAGGTGGCACTAGAAGAAGATGCAGTGGGAGAGAAAAGTGCCACAGGAGGACCATGTCTGTAACACATCTAACGCTTCATGGGATGTTTAGGATATTTCCAAGGCACTTTGTTTCCAAAGTTTTGCAGAAGAGTAATGACTCCACATCACTTGAAGCTGTCCTGCCCTGGGCACTGAGAGTACAACTCTCTGGAAATTACTTCCAGACAAGATCTGTCCAGTATCGATATTTCACCTCTAAAGACCACCTTGATGCCTCTTACTGTAAGTTCTTAGGATTCTTTCCTTTGGTCATTTGAACATTCAGTAATGTCTGCAAGTACCATCTGCAATATTCTGGAGACCTCCAATCAGTTTTATCTTCATCCAACAAGGAAAATGGGATGACACCTCACTGTAACTTCTGTAAGATTCTGTTAATTCTGGCTGTGACTAAAGATCTCAGCCTCACAATATAAAAGCAGAGTAAAGAACCAAAAAATGGGGAAACAAATAATGGAAATATTATGGGAGAAGTGCTTCCCTGAGGGGCATTTTTCTATATTAAAACTTTATGTCAAGACATGGCTGTAGACAGGTTGTGTCAGTCATTGAATTTCAATAATCTCCGAGAGAAAACCATGCAAATATTCACATTGAGTCTGACAAAACTAATTTGTTTTTACTTACCGGAATGTTTTGTCAAGGCTCACACTTAAGCCAATATAGAAGCTATTTCCCCAGTCTTTATAGAAAATCTAAAACAAAACACAAAAATACGAATTTTAATGAGCTGTACTAAAAGACATTTCAAATAAAACAAGCAAACCCTCAAAAAGCACTCTTGTACAATTACATAGTATACAATGTGCAGAGAGTTGCTGGTATTATGTGCCTGAACTGCAAAAGGCAAAATTTTCCTCCATTAACAAGTACTTTTTTTTTTTTTTTTTTTAAAGAAGAATGGGCTGAAAAAGAAATGGAGCAAAAAGCTATGTTAGGAAGGCAAGAATGAGCTCTTAAGCAGGCTTATGGCAATATTTTTAAGAGTTTTAGGAAAGCATAGTGAGAATTTGCTGAAAGGCTAAAGGTAAATGGTGGGGTTTGGTACTTAGTCATGTGGAGGAAAGAATGGAATCATATTTGGTTTTAATAGTATAAAATTAGATTCAAAACAGTAGATCATCATCAGGTCATCCTCTCGCTATTAGAAAATATCCTGGTTTAAACCTTTTACTGAAAATATGAGATCTGTTTTGACAAAACGTTTTTATTTAATTCTGGTGAAAGAATGAATTAGAAAGCAAAACACAAGCAGTAATTGCAGCTTTCAGCTAAACAGAGCAAGGTCTTTGAAAGCTGCACCCTGAGACTGTTCTTGAAAGAAAGCTGGGAATTTGTCTACATTTAGCAATTTATCAAAATGATGCTTATGGTAAAGCTTCTATCTAGATAAGCCCACAAAAGGATGAAAGGCACTGATTTTTTTTTTTTTTCTTTTTTTATGATGGGGACCACTTTTTAATATTTTGGAAGCCAGCTGAAAAACGTACATCAGTTCAAGACAAAATGGTGCATTTGTGAAGCAAACATGTTTCTTACATATTTCCAAAGAAAAGTTTTTTCACTTTCACTCTCTATCATAACAAGGTCACCACCATTCTTCTTGCAAAAATCTCTGGCTTTTTGCATAGGCATTGCTTCTTTGCTGAAATAGTATTCCTTGTGTTTATATATTATCCAGCCATCTTCACCAGCAACGTATTCATCATCTGCAAATTAAAACATTAAGCAGTCTCTATCAAAAATGAACATCAGTACATGTTAATTTTTTTATTATTAGAAGTACAAGACTTACGGAATGTGGAATTAGGCTCTGTTTTCAGCGATGCTCCTGCAATATAAATCAGTATCTGAGTATATTATTTCTCAGGCATCTCTCAATTAAATGTATTTATACAATGATTACCATTTTAACTCCAAGTAATAATCTTAGAGGTTATTTAGTATGTTAATGTTTGTTACAGAATTTCTCAGAGTATCTGAAGAAAAAGTGCTATATTCAGCAAAATAGCATGTTAGAGCTGATCACAAGTTAAGCTTACAGAAACTATGCCCAACTTAGGCTTTTGTATTACACTTCCCCAACATGCTGCACATACATCCCAAATTTACCTGTGTATCTCATGAATTAATTAATGGTTTTCAACAGCTTTTACTTAAATGTATTAAGTGTTTCATTGTGATTGTTGGCCCAGCTGCTTCTAATATGTGCAGATTGTATGATCTGACCTGGAAAGGATGTTCTTAACTACCTCTAAAGGTTGCTTAAGGAAGAAAGTTATCTTACCTTTTTTAATTTGGCAAACATAGTCCAACATGTGTTCACAAAATAAATCATTCCAGTTCATATTGAGGTAGCCACTAAACACGCCACATTTTTCATTCCCATCATAATTGTTTGGTTCTCCATGTGACCATTTTTCGAAATTTACCTGGAGTGGAAATACAGCTTTGTTACTATTTTGTTTTTAAAATGAAACCATTGTCTTGTATCATCCTATTATAAAAGAGTGCATGCCCATTTAATTTCATGGTCCATCTTATTCTTTAATGCCAGACATTTTAAGAAGTGCATGACCTTTTAATAGCATAATGATTCATCTTTGTGTTTACAAGCCATGTTAGTAAGTTGAGAACTTCTTGCCCTGTTTGTTATCAGGAGAGATGACATTCTCCTGTCAAGTTCTAGAAAGAAGAATGTTCTCTGATGCCTGGGTTGTTTGTCCTGCTCAGATATTTCAACCCAAGACAAGCCATCAGTGCTGCCATATGGACTTGGACCTTGCAGATCTTGATCTATTTAAGGCAACAAGGCCAGCAATGCCTAATTTGTGTAGACACACAAAATTATTTCTTACAGCAAGTGACAAATACAGAGATTAGCACAATCAGATTTACCTAGATCAAGAGCAATCACCTTTGGTGTTATTTCGTTACTGTAAATGTCATATTGTTATCTATGGCTATGCACTACCAAATGATTAAAACTAATTCCTAGACAAGAATCAGGTAATAAAGACTTGAGGTCACTTGTGGCTCGTATAGGAGGAGTTCTAAGAGACATCTGCCAAGATACATATGAAAAATTAGTAAAAAAACTGAAATAAATTATTTACTCACTGGTGAGTCATCACTCCATATAAATCCACGGTCAGAGTCCAAGGCATTTAAACCCATCCAGTAAGAATAGTGAATATAATCTCTCTGTCTGAATGATTACAAATACAATTAGAGCGTGAAAAGAAAAGGAGAATATATAACATTACATTATTTTCAGTGTTTTGATACTTGAAGCATCATTTGAGACAGTCATATAAAGTAATCATTCAATTGTCATGGGGAAAAACACTAGCACTGAATGTGACAGGAAGCAATGAAACACAGAACTTCAAGGAAAAGATAGTAGATGTCATGAGTCTACAAATACTGAGTTAAATGAAAATATATTTTAAGGTCCTGGTTCTACCAAGTAACTTAGGCATCCAAAGCCAGACATGTCTGCACTCATAGACTTGGTTTAAACATTTATAAAAACATGTCAATAGGTCTCCCAACTTGTCCCCTTAGCTAAGGTAGGAAAGCAGCATGAGATATTCCTATAATCAAGAGTATTTCATCTACTAATCAACTACAAATGAGCTAAAAAGATCAGTTTTATCCCTTTGAATTAAACTCCGTTCTGAACTGAAATCAGCTTCGATGATACTTCTCTCATATTGATTTATGTTCAGGCTGCTTCAGTGCATGGCACCACCTTCCCAGAGGCCTGTCAAGAAAACCTTTTCTCACTTGTTTTTACCCATTTCCTTCTGCCACTCTGGAGGGATATATACCATCTTTGTAAAGTAGAGATTGATCACCAGAAATCCTTTATGTCTTTCAGAAAGGTAACTTTAAAAATATCTTTTTCTTATATTTAAATGACAGACTGTGCAGATACTTACAATGTAGTTATCAGAATTTGTTCTTCTTCACTGTGTATACATGCCAGATCTCCTCCGATGGCTCTGCAAAAGTCTTTTGCATCAAACCATGTTTTCATTTTCTCCCTTCCACCCTGAAAAATCTACAAAAAGTGGTCAACTAAATACTTTTCTGGGTATTACAGATATCTAAAACCAGAAATTAGGGCTTCTATCTTTGTTCTGGTCTTCTGATCTAGTTTTATTGCTTAATATTTAATTGTGAAACCATAAGCCTGTGGTTGTCTATCAAATCTGATTATTGTGACTTTGCTTTTCCCATCATCTTGGAGTCCCTGTGGCTCCAAACTTTAGTTGAACACACATACAGCTTTGTCCAGCAATTCCCAGCCACACCATCTGGGGATAGTTGGAGACATGTTACCACAGACTGTCTATCAGGTAGGCAGGCTAAAATCCATCTTCTATAGATACACAGAATATATTCTTATTTGAATTGACAAGTGTTTGCATTAAGAAATTAAACACCTACTTTGAAGCAGAAGCTGCTCTGAGGAATGGATTGCCATCCCTCTGGGCACAACAGGAGATGGGAAATTGTTGGAGGAGGAGGAGGAGGGGTCACTCCCTCCACCAGCTGCTTGCAGAGAAACATGTTTGTTTCTTCACAGTTCACAATATCCCATAATCCAGCTGAAGTTCCTGTTGTCATGGCCACACAGCCTGACTCCTCTCCTTCATGAAACAAAATTGTTAAATCTTATTGAGGACTCCGTTTTCTCAAAGCATATGCTGCTTAAAAATAACCTATTCCCAATATGTTTGGATATCAATAGCTGACAACAGCTCATAATTTCTTTTAAATTATAGAAAGAAATTTTAGCAACTTCCTTTTACATTATTCT
This sequence comes from Xenops minutus, assembly GCA_035221455.1. Lineage (NCBI taxonomy): Eukaryota > Metazoa > Chordata > Aves > Passeriformes > Furnariidae > Xenops > Xenops minutus. The sequence continues at coordinate 13,460,548 of JAWWEE010000122.1, read as the reverse complement.
AGGAATCACTTAACAAAACCATCAAACAGCAAAGAGGGAATGATACCAACAGACATGGGCATTCCCAGGAGACCTCCTGGAAGGAGTTACCACAATCCATGATTTAATTCCTTTAGCAAAAGTGCAATTTTGCATTGTCCTTTCTGCTGCTTTATGCCAGAAGAGTTTCCAAACCGTTTTTTAGCTTTCAAATCCCCACTTTGTGGTTCCTCAGAGCAGAAACTCAGTGGCCCCCATGGCACGTACCAGGCATTCCTACATTCCAGTGGGTGTAGGTGACCGGATCCCCACTGGCCCACCTGAATATCCCCTGCTCCTCCACGTCTGAAAGACCAATCCAGAAGTATTTTGCTGGATTGAATCCAATTAGAGAGGTCAAAAAAGCTTGTTCATATCTGTGAAGAATAAGTACCAAAGTGATGTATCACACTTGATCATAATTTGTTAATTTCTTCAAACAGTTCATTGTAGCAAATCTGGTAAAGTTAAGGTGATTTGTCAGTATGTATGAAATGAAGCAAGGGTCATTATCTTGTTTTTATAGTGCTAATTATCATATTTTTATAGTTCTAATTATCATACAAAATAATTTTTCTTTTTCTTTTTTTAGTGTAAATCATGTCTAGAATTTAGAGCGATTCTCTTCCCCTTTTGTACTGCACAATGAACAGAACAATCCACACAATACTTGTGTTAATTCATATATGTTACGTATTCTGTATAAATAAGAGCTATGGTGTTTTACTGAGCTTTATGATAAAGTCTTAATCTTTAAATCTTGTTACCCTGGGGGGGGGAATGTTTTATTCTGAAAAGGGTAAGTTTCCAGATCTGCCTGTTGCAAAAACAAAATACAAACAAACAAAAAACCAAACAAGAAAAAAGCTGAAAAGCTAGAATCTAGAAGAAATAAATAGTTCCATGTTTATCTGTTTATTTTTAGTTTAAAAAGTTTTAAAACAATCTGTCAGTCCGGGGTTGTTGTAGGTGTAACTCAGTTTTTTAATTCTTGGAGGCAACAACAGTGTAACTGTGTAGAAGCCAGGCCTGAACGTTTGGATAACCTACAAGCCCCTAATTTATAGTGCAATCACTTCTACCATACATTTTCCTGCAAAAGAGTTGTGTCACACTAGGTAGACACTGAATACCTGCTAAGTAAGCAGACATTTCTGTTTAACCCTTCCATTCTGGTTACACTCATTAAAGGACAAGAATTACATTTCCATACCTGTCTCTCACAGTAAGCAGGTAACCTTTGTTTTCTTCACAGATTCTTTTTGCATCTGGAAATGTTGCTGGTAACTGCCCCACGGAGTAGCAGTAAAAGCCGTGCTTCATCCAGCCCTGTCGGTGTCAACAGCAGAGACGTGCACAGGCGCTGTCAGATTGCACAGCTTTGTGCACATCCAAAAGCCACGTTATTACCACACCCAAAGTCAAAATTGCGCTCAGAGACATTGAGAAAAAACCAAGAGGATAATCAAAGATAGCTTTTGTAACCATAGCTCTTGAAAAAGGACACACAAGGGGTGTTTGCAGAGAGGGAGCTGTGGTTATGCCTTGGGGCTGGCAACTGCAGACACAGCCACTTTGCAGCTCCTTGTGTAAAACTTGCTCTGCCTTCTCGTTTAAGTGTAGCTGTTGCAAGAGGTTACAATCTGCAAAAGAGTGGACTCAAATACTCCTGGTTCCTGTGGCAGATGGATTGAACTGAGAAGGCTTCATGCAACCCATGACCATTGAGTTACAGCCTGAAAAAGTACTGGCATGCTTTTTAGAGAGTTCCTTTTATGGGTGCAGTGACTAGTTCTACAGTAGGACAGAGCAGAGTCAAGTACTTATGTAAGGAAATAAAAAAGTCTATCCACATTTCGGTTCTATAAAAAAGAAAATTCCCCTTTAGTCTAAGTATCAGTATACATGAAATTAACTGTTTTCAAGGCTACACCAAGAACAGTCAAAATAATTTACTTGTGTGGTAATTATCATGGGAGTGAAAGTCATATGCAGCATCTTTTGCTGCTTTTGTTTTACACTTACTTTCTGGCAGCCTGGATAATCAACCTCGACTTCCCCTGATCCTTCAGCCAAGGGTTTCCTTTTACAGATGTAGCCAAATTTCATTTCACAATCACGGTCAGCCCATGATCCATCCTGAGTATGGTAAGAAGAAATCACAAAGTGAAATGAAAGCTGGAGAAAATTCAGATGAAACAAGAATGTTCACCATTCGCAGAAAGAATTTGCTCTCTTCATATGTCTGAGACTGATTTAGCTCTCTTCCTTGCCTTGCTTTTTCTCCAAAATTCACAAATAAAGACAGTAAGGGTCACATTCCCTCAGAGGTGTGAAAATGAGAGCTGAATGTATTAAAGATTCAGTGGCTGATGGGAACAGGAAGGAAACATGTTCCATTATAGTATCTATCATGTTCATATATCCAGATGACAATAGCAAGGAAATGTTAGATAAACTAAACATGAAATATTAAAAAAGTACGATTTGTCTTTTTCCACTGCATTATATGTCTTTTTATGCTGACTATAAAACAAGATGGATTTTTTTTAACTAAATTTATTGTCTCCACTAATACAATCATCCAAAGTAGCTCTAAAACCATAAATGTTAGTTGTTTTAGAGGAAAAATGAGAAAGTCCCTGCTCCAAGAATCTATGCTGCTATGATCAGTCATGTTAAATGTGGATGATGAATTATTTCAAACAATTTCAGATGGGAACTGTTGCAAAGAAGAACTGCTTCTGGTGCTCCATCATACACCTTCCTAGACCTGGTCTCCAGTATCCCTCCACACCAAGATATCTGGAATTTAACCAGGATTATCTTTTTTTTTCTTTTTTTCTTTTTTTTAATCACAGATGATTTCCTTTTGGTGGGCTCAAAGGACAGAAGAAAACATGACAGTGGGGGGCGGGATTTTTACCTCTCCCTTCATACAGATGCAGTCTGCCTTATTCGGTGTGTGGCTTGGCTCTCCATGATGCCATTTGGTATAAGTCACAGGTGTGCCATCACTCCATTCAAAATACATTTGAATCCTGAAGTCATTTAGACCAATCCACAGCTCATCACCTGACTCTGGGAACACAAAATTAAATGTAGGTATGGGGTATGGGTATATCTTAAAATTGAACAATCACATCTCACACCCCTTTTTGTCTGAAGAAGAATTGCTTTTTTAAAAAATTAAGATCATGGTTGCAATAATTAAATGGATAATAGCAACGATATAATTCCAGATTAACAAAAAAAAAATAATAATAAAAAAGTGACCTGCAGGAATACTCACTGTACCCAAGCTGGGACACTGTAAAACTGTACTCTTCAATATTGTGAATACTCGCCAGTTCTCCATCTTCTTTTCTACAAGAAGACTGGGCTTCTTTCCATATTTTCGGTGTTCTATAAATTCTGTAGCAATGACCTGCATAGGGCACCCATTCCCTGGGGCATTTAAAAGGCTTTAAGTCACCTAAAAAAATTTATGTTAAACAATTAATGAGCAGTCCTGTTCAGCGCTTTATTTTCATCAAAATGACCTGTACTGATATGAATTTGAAATACTGGAGCACACAGTCAGAAGAGGGAAGCCAAAGTCTGAGGGTTACAAAGATTACAAAATAAATCTTTCTCCTTCAGTTTTGCTGGGAGCTACCAAAAAACTTTTTTACAGGATTGAATAAATACTGAGTACTTTGGCATGCAAACTTGCAGGGCACAAATCCACATTAAATCCCCCCCAGTGAGGCTCTGGGTACAGCCATGATTTACAGGAAATGGCCTCTTTTACTACTCAGGAACTCCATCTTGGTGAATTTTGTAGATTTTGTATATCTTTTTCTCTGGAAACACCAGGTGCTCAGCAGCCTGTTGGAGCTCCTGCACAGCCCAAATCATATACCAGAGAGTCCAGACACATTTATGTTATACTATATGCATCAGCAATCTCAGTTGCACAGAAAGGCTGCACACTTTGTTCAGCACCTCTTTCTTGGAGTGAATTTAGTATGGGCAGCCACCTCTCACTGCTTGGAAAGTTCACCTGATCTGAATCTACACAGTAAATTGAAGAGGAGAGGATGTGTGCCCAACATTGGTGTGTGACAAACCACTCAGTCCAATGCTCCCTGGACATGCTTTTGACTTGGGCAAACTTGCATTCCCCTGAAAAACATCCAGGCTCTGTTTGTGGGTTATCAGGGGTCAGAAATCATTCCAAGTGCGGCCAGAATGTACAGGATATGTATAGGCCATGCGTCCCCTCAGACAGAGAAAAATCTTCTACACTAATAAATCTGTAGTGGAGGGAGGTACTGTGGAGTTAGTTGCATGCTGGGAATTCCCCAGTGAAGCAACTGCACACCTATTGCTTCACCTAGATAAGACCTAGTCTGCCTCAAGTAGAAAGGAAACTCAACTGAACAAAGGTTCCAGACACATATTCTGATTTTTTCCTTTCAGAATAGAACAAAAAGGGTCAGAGAGAGAAGAGGAGCATGAACTCTGGCTCATATCTTTCAGCACGACATCTTAAGAGTATTTTTCAGAACATAGGTTATTCATCAGTATTTCATGGTCTGCATAACATGACTAAATACCTAATTCTGACTTCTTTAGTACCCTAGGATCTTTTCAAACTGATGAACATTTAGACATAATCTTTAAAATGAGCCAGAAAATTAGTCTTCTCAGTATTTGACCCAGGTCAACATGTGTGATCCTTTTCTTTTAACAATATATTGTCATTTCATGTATGGCATCCTCCCAGTATTTCTCACTGACTGTAAGAATAGCCTTAGTTTTTAACCAGCATACCTGGGACAACAGTGGAAAGATCCAAGGAGGTGTTTCTCTTTTGGCAGATATATCCCAGTTTTCGATCACACACCTGGTTTTCCCATTTTCCATTCCTACCTTGGAAGGTCCCACATATTTTTCCAGATTCCACAGAGGGGCTTCCTTTAAAAAAGAGGCACAAAATCCCTCAGTTAACCCTGAGAATTTTCATCTCTTTGCAGGAGGGAATGTGCAAGACTTTTGCAGCTGCAAAACCACTGTAGTATTATTCTTTAGAGTAATAATTCCCAAGAGAAGTGACAAAGGAGCATCACTGAAATGGCAAAGAGAGCTGACACTTGAAACATGAGACATGTCCCTCTTCCCCTATGCACTGTTTACAAGGAAATGCAGTGTATTTGAAGAACAGCTTCACATAGGAAAAAAAATCATAAAAGTTCATCTAAGACACAATTCCTTATGGAATGGCAGTATTGCAAACAACTCAAGATTCTTTACTGTTGAACACTGCGCGTGAAATGTGTATTTAATTGCACAAGAGTGCTCACCCTTTGGATTTCTTTGCAGTCACACCTGCTATTATGAAAACTGGTAACATGGCACCATGTGAGATGGCAGCTTAGGTTCTAAGAAAAAGAGTGGAAACTTACTAAGACAAAGTATATCCAATAAATGTCCTAAGCATTAACTGAGAAAAATTGAAAATATTTTTATGCAGTTTATCTTTTTTTTCTTTCTTCTTTACATTCCCTTTATCTCATTTGTCATGAGGTGTTTTTATTTGGATTGAATAATATGCCTGATGAAAAAATTGTGGATGGAAAAATAGAATGAGGTATAGATATTTATTTTCAACTCTTTTCTTGTATAAGCCATCTGCTTTTTCTGGGAAATTCAGAATTAGTGACAACCTGTCTCTGGTATGACCCCTTTTACCATAATATCCTACATTTCCCGTAATTTTCCATAACTTGCAAAAATTCTGTGAAATTCAAGAAATTAGGTGAAAAGAATTTGGAAAAGGAGAGGGAAGAGAAAAGAGAAATTTTGGCCCAGATCCTGATCATCATTTAATAAAAGAGCACTTACCTGGAGCCCAGTTTAGGTATCTGAAAGGACTGCCTCCAGTCCACCGCCAGCCACTGTCAAGAGCACTGTAAAGACCAGTCCAGAGCCTTGCATTGATGCCCAGGTCACTAGTGAGCCCTAAATGGCCAAAAGAAACAAGCAGTCAAGCTATTAAATGCCTCAGATTTTGTAAGCTATTTGATAAAACTGGAAATAATATTTTAAAGTATGGGGGAAAAGTGTCAGATATCTTTTTTTCTTGTTGTTTGTAATATAGGTTAGATTATTTCCATTATTTTAATACCTTTTTTGTGAGAATGGGACAAGCTCTTTTAAGAATGTCACTGAGTCCTATTTTCACAAGGCAAATATAGTTATCTGTGTTAAAGGTCTTGAAGATGACTGACATTTTAAACAATGTACTATTTTTAATATTTTAATTTTTATTTTACTTTACCTAATAAATACATTTCTTCACGAAGGTCTGTGATACTTAGTAATTCTGCATTCTGCTGCTGGCAGCTTTTTCTTGCTTGATGCCACGTCAAAAGCGATTCTGAGTTAATCTGATAGCGGGTTTCTGTCACAGGATTTGTTTTCCAACGATTACTGTGAGTGGCGTCTACAAAAAATGACACCAGCAATTTGACCAGATAATCATATTTTCTAAGCCAGAAAATAAAATCTTTGTTGCAGACTAAAACTATGTAACTGTATGATTCAATAATTTTTAACATATAGTTTGCCTCACTTAAGTACACATAAGGACTTATTTCTCCTTACAAACCTAAATTTTCTACATTTACTTTGTTCATTTTCATTTATATAACGTATCTACTTCTCTCACATTAACCCACTTGCTGATATATTCTAAGTGTACTCAAGTATTTATTCACCATATGGAAATCTTGGTCTCCACACTCATTTCTTATCTTCAGACCTCTCTTACTTTCTCCCAGAACTCCCAACATGACAGAAATTATAATTTTCAAACAATCAGATGTGAAATGAGGATGAGGGGGTAAGGAATTTGTGCTGGGGTTATTGGAAAACTGTGTTGGATGATTGGCAGGTGTATGGAGCACTAGAGCACTGAAGGCAAGCGGAAGTCCCTAACTGTGTCCTGCACCCTTCCATTCACTACAACCTTCCTGTACTCTCCTCCATCCTATAATGCACTATCTCCTGCTTCCCTATGTCTCACCTTCCTTGCACTTCTTTCTTTTCTTGTCCTGACTTTCTTCTCACCTAGTCCTAGGGGTTTCCTCTTCCTTTTTTTCCATCAGCCCCAGTCACCACCCTCAGAATATCCTCCATATGAAACAGTCTTTGGAGCACTGTAGGACAGTGAGAGTGAAGAGCAGATACTTCATTCATCATTGCATGTCTCACCAGTGAACTAAGCTAACTAGACTTCAGCTTGCTGTCCAATGCTACTTCCACATCCCAAGAAGATTTTGACCATGACAGTGAATGAAACTTTTGCTTTGCTTAACACCTTTCCTGATTTTTTTTCCAAATTACCTTTTAGTGGGCAGTTTCCAAACAAGTGGTCTTTATCAAAATCTGAAGAAGTTGCACACCAGAGAGAATCTGCATCATCACTCCCAGGGATGCACTCAGCATGCCATTTACCCTTGTGCTTAAAAGGGAACACACAAGGTGCACCAAAGGCGTTTCCTCCCAGTGTATAGATATCTATGGAGAGAAGTATAGATCAGTACTAGTCAGTTGGTATCAAATGTTCACCACACTGACACTCATAGGTTGCTCTCCGTGAGTGCAGCTGAGTAGTACAGAGCTCAACATATCAGTACTTTATTACCCCAAACCTTTACAAGGCTGTTGTTCCAATCAGGTATGACTGTGGCAAAATATTCTTAATTAAGACTCTCAAACAACACTTAATTGGGCCTCAAACTAATTTCTGTCTAAACTTTTCATGTCACTTCTTTCTGGACTACTGTGTCAGGGTCCCTGTGACTCAGCTTCTCCCACTGCATACACACTTCTGTCCTTAGATGATGTCTCTGTTCTTTTATTATTATTATTTTTTCGTTGTATGGTTGAAAAGACTTGGAAAGGACATATCACAATATTTTTATTAGTCTTCATGAGACAGAATAATATATTGAATTTGCAAGTGACTCTGCTAGGAAGTGACCCTGCCACCATTATGCAATCTAAGTTGCTGCTCTCTGTACAAAATTATTATGAACTTCATTCCTGGTGGAACAGTTGTAGGGTACAAGAAACATTTCATCCCTTGTTATTTAACTTCCCAACCTACCAATGTTACAACAGAAAGGAATTCAATCACTTGAGCCTTGATGTCCACTCTACATAACCCAAGATCCATAAAAATGTAGGAAAAGATGTGACTCTCCAGTGGTCCTTTGTCAGAGTGATAAGATTTATTGCATCCTAACCATTAGGCACTGTTTTTATTTCTGCTTTTTCCTGCTTTTTACCTGGCCTGGGAAACACTAGGTAAATATTCTTAATAGTGGATTACACCTCTGTTAATTAGAAATTAACTACTTAGAGATAGCGCATGATCAAACCAAGTAATAGCAACAATAAAAGCTAAATACAACACAGTAATCTCTTCTACAAATTGATCAGCCATATTTTGAAACAGTCATAGATCTTATTTTGCTGTTGCTGTACAAACATAATTCCCATTCTTATGATTACATTGTAGGCCTTTGTCATTTTATTCTGTAATTTGAAAGAATTGCACTGAACAGGTGATACAGAAATGTATACAGTTATATTTGCCAAAAAAATATACAGTTATATTTGCCTTTCATTTCTACACCCTATTTGTAGCTTGCTCCTCTACTGGTGTCACCGTAAGAAAATGGAGCTGTCAAGCAGGCAGTGGAATGCTCTGTAGACAGGGGCAGTCAAGTAACCTAGAAATCAAGAAGAATTTTCAGTACTCACCCTCATAACGCTGAGAGCACATGCTGTCTGCAGTTCCGTAGATTTTCCACCTGCTCCCTTTGCCTGATCCTGTAGAAAGCCTGATTTTCTTCCCCTTCCCTTTGCCATAGTTGAGAAATAAATCCTTGCCATAGGTTGCAACTGTGTCATTTCTACATTCCCACCACTGGAGTTCATTTGTTCTGTTACAGGATTCCAACGTGATGGCAGCCTCATCGCCCTTGGTGAACACTGCCAGGCACAGCTTGAGTGCCATGCTCAGCAGCTGTGTGGCAGAGACCCACCTGAACTTCTGAAACTCATCACGCTCATCACAAGTTGTGGTTATGACTGAGCTAGAGTTCTGAGCTTGGGCACAGAGCTTGCTATCTTCATTATAGATTGAAAATATTCCACTACCTACAAAATAAAATGATAAAGCAAACATCTGAGGAGAGGTTTCATAGCAGAAAAAGTCAATTACTAGCTGTATGACAGTCTGCTACAAAAAAAAAAAAAAAAAATAGTTCACAGAGAAAGAAGAAATCAATGGAGGTTAACCATCAGTGTGAAGGATATTCATGAAAATATTCTTAAAATGAAAACCACACAGAAAAATGCAGCTCTTTCTAGAGAAATTGCTCTTCTACACGTTCCTTCTTAGAGGACAGTGGTCTCAAAATGCACATCAAAAATGACCTTTATTAAATTTCATAACTTCTTCACAGTTCCACCACAGCATATTGAACAGGCTTTAAATCTGCAAGTAAAAGGACTTTTTGCTTTAGAGCTATTAAAAATACTTTACATACTTAAAATTAAACCATTTTTATGTTCAGCCCAGAATGATATGGTGATTTTCAGCTCATTAAGAAAGTGGAGTATTTTTCCTTTTGGGTTAATTATCTTGAAAAGTTTGGCAGCAGTGCAAAAAGTAATTTCTTCACAGAGTTTCATTTGTAAGTTTCTCAGGAGGGAACCCACAACTTGCAGCATCATCAATTCTGAGCACAGTTAAGCTAAGTAAGTATCCTAAGAGCCATTAATAGCTACCCTTGGAAATAGAAATGTGAGACATTGCACAGTAGGGTTTTGTTTCTTAAGACCAGCTTCAAAAAAAGGGCCAGAACTTCATCCAGCTCTAAATTTTTACTATTTTTGCAGCTTATCTTGCATTCTTTTAATCCCTCCTAAGTGAGAGGTGACACCATCCAACTCATTCTGCAGTACCATTGAGCTTTACCCAAGGTTTCTTGCTGGAGTAGAATACTTAAGTGGGGCTTCATAATCCTCCCCATCCCAAAGCTGCCAGAGAGTGGTTGAACAGCCTCCGTGGTGTTGCTCAGAAAGGTTACAGACAAGAACAACCTAGATGGCATTTCCACTGACACAGCTCTCCTGACTCCCAGAGTTCTCTAGCTGGGAGCTTGTCAGGGGAAAAAGCAGGAGCAGACACAGCACCATTTGTTTTCCTCTCAGCAGTAGGAGTGCGTGAAATCTGATGGACCGAAGCTTTTAAGGTTCTTCCTAAAGCTGTCAGCTTGGAAACAAGATTTCAATATGCAGCAATCAGTATACTGTGATCTATACGAGCTGTCTAAGAAACTCAAAACACACATCAGCCAGTAGTTCTGTGCATGCTGAGAGTCCATGCTCTGTACTCCTGAGCTGTTCTAGCTCACTGGAGTAAACTGAGATCAGCTTTTGCCTGCATTCAGCTGGCTCACTTTCAAGAATCAGCACTGGCTAGGTTATATCCACATCTGTAGGCATATCCCTTTCACTCATTCACCACCTTGAACACTGGGTTAAGGAAAGAGAATGCCTATGCAAACACCAAATTCCACAGCTGAAGAAAACTATTGCAAGTTATATGCCGTGACTAGATTTAAATTCCCACCAAGATGCCCAGCAAGAGGGATATCAAGAACACATGACAAAGAATTTGAAAACCTCCTTGCTCTGCAGAAGACCAAAGACTTACCAGACATTTGAAGAGATGTACTAATGGAAAGAAGAAAAATCAGGGGCAAGTAGACAGACATGGCCAAATATTTCACTCCCTTCTCCCCTTCACCTCAAATTGATGCTGAAGACCAAATCAGTGCCTTGCAGGAAAATCTCTCTGCACTGAAGCAGATTAACAAACCCTTTTTAAGACCCAACAGATACAAGGAAGTTCTGAGCTTCAAATAAGGAACTGTGTCATGTCACATGAGTAATTTTGAAATAATACATTAATGAATAAACTTTGCTATCTAAGCTAGTTTCTCTCCTGTATAAAAGTTTGCTATGGAAATATGAGATCTAACAGGTAACATTTTAGTGAGAATTTTTAAGATATACCTTATAAGTCAGAATCATTATTACAAATCATATGTATATATTTTGTAATTTATATCTATAGTAATATTAAATATATTATATATAATCATATAATACAAAAAGGTGATGTCTCTTTTTGAAGAATGAATGAAAGAAGTAAGGCATGAAAGAAAGATTTGTCTATATCAATAAATGATGAAAAAAGCCAGAGGACAATGCTGTGAAAAATCGTCTGGGACATCATGTCAATCAAGTAACTATGACCTTGGAATCAGAATGAACCAGAATTTCCCATGTCTGCAATTCCATCAAAAAGAGAAAAGCTGTAGAAAATAGGATCTGTGGTCTTCAGGAGATACCTATTCCTTCTTTTGCTCCATTCCTGACTATATGCAAGAGCAATGTACCCAACTGACAGCAACAACTGAAGAAATTGGAAAAGAAACCATACAATTCTAGAAATAAGAGAACCTCTAACTGTAAAAGACTGGATTTTCAATTATTGCTAGTGAGGAAAAACTGATAAGGAATACTGCCACATTTTTCATCCTACTAGTCTCTGAAAGTTTGTACCCCCTGAACTGCACACTCTTCAGGCATTCTGACAAAATTCTGATGTTTACTTTGGAAAAGCTGTCTCCGTAATTGGTAAAAAAACTAGAAAACATAGGGTGTAGGGAAGGGAAAAGGCAGTCCTGTGGAAGCTTTATATCCATTTTTGCTTATGGACTTTGAACAATTTTATTTCACGTATCTTCAGGTGAAGCTGGTGGGTGATACCTTTTCCAATATTGCATTTGCAGCAAAAATGCTGCTGTTGGAGGCAAGGGAAACCCTGGACATTCACATGAAGATGTGGGATTTTGTTTCTATTACTTTGACTCAGATGCAGATGAATGACCCGCTGGGTCTAAAAGGGTACACAGGCAATTACAGCAGAACAGAACTACAGCAGTGAGAGAGAATAGTGGGACCTGAAGGCCTGCAGGCACAACTAGCCCAAAGGCATGCAAAGAGAAGGATCCTGAGACTTGAGAAAAGTGGAAGAAAGGAGTGGTCTGCTCCACAAAGCAGCAGATGGTCAGTTACTCAGTAAGTTATGATGCATATGCAAGGATGGCCGCACCAAGTCTGAAGTCAAGCATTCTGGTACTCCCCAACATGGGATTGCTCTACAACCTCAATTTTCCAGCTTTCCTTTCTTCCTTGTTCAGGAGCTCCAGAGAAAAAGTACTCTGATTTATTATTTAGACATGAGAAATATGTCTTGTGACTCTGCTGTGTACAGCATCTCAGGATCTCCAAAGCTATCAGGTGGCAACAAGTACAATTACAACAGGGAAAAAGAAACTGAAGAAAGATCAGTATTGGGTGAAGGACTGGTATTGACAACATGTTGAGAGAACCTGAAAAAGACTAAAACATACTACACCCAGCTTCATTTCAGTGTTCATATCTTTGTCTGAGCAGATCACATCAGAGCCCGCAAACAGAGAAAGAAAACCAAAGGACTGCAAAGATGCGCTCCAGGATCTGCCCCTTAGCAAGGCCCAGCCTGGCATTTTAGAAGTGGCAAGGAACAAAGGCTGCTGGGGTTTGTGTTGAGTCAGCATTGTTCCTTTGGCAATCTCTGCTCCCAGGCAGGAAGTTAGACTCACAGCGTGCAGATTCACCACCTTTCTTCTGAAGTCCTAACTTTTTTGGAGAAAAGGGGAAACGAGAATTAAACATAAGAGTATCAAGAAAAGTACCAATGTACAAAGAGACAAAACTTTACACACTATTGAAAATTGCTATCAAGTAACTTCTCAGCTGCCCACAGAAATGCACAGCTGAGTCCACCCAGGTTCATATTTAATTTTCAAAAACATATAAAAATCTTAAAGTAATTTTGTGATCTATCAGCCTGCTATAACTCGATAGAAGATTTAAATCCAGATTTCTCACATATAGCAGTTTCCCACAGTAAAGGTGTGTGGGGTTTTTTTTAAAAAAAACCCCATACTTTAAGCCTCAGTACAAATATTCTAGCCTAAAAAAAGAGTGAACAACCTTTCCATTTCTCTAGACAGACTCAATATATACTGAAAGAGCAATATAAAGCATCTTGCATTTTCACACTGTATTTTCATGCTACATAATCAACCTTTTTTCACTTTCATTTATCTAAACCACCTGATCAAACACAAGAAATCTTGGCAGCATCAGACTGTGGACGTGAATTATTAGTGATCAGTTAAAAATTTCATTTGCCTTTCTATCAATCACTTATGCTTTATCTTATTTATCAAGGAATTATTTCCCTTCTTTTGGCAGCAAGAATACTTCAGAAAAGCAAGAACCTAATTCCTCTATCAATGTATATGGATGCAACATGCAGCCTGAAACCTCCCCTAGGTAGTGACATCTACTCAGGAGACAAAACAAGAGGTCATGAGAGCAACAGTTCAGTTCTAACACAATGGTTTGATCCCACTAGGAATAGCAGTCGGTAGTAGAAAATAGTTGAAAGAGTTGGTGAAGGATCCGAATACATAAAGTATCAAATTATATTGCATTCATATGAACATGAATCATTTCTAATAAGACACATTTCCTTTATTCAGTCAAACAAACAGAGCAACATAATTTCCCCATCTCAGTTCCGAGGTAAAAGCCTTCCATTTAAGTGTTCAAGCTTGTTTGTTTCTCTACCTTCCTTTCAAAAATTTCTATGAGAGTTTGTGTATCAGTGATTATCTTCTGTTTATTACATGTAACTGTAATGATTTCTTGTGTTGTAAATGCCTTTGCTTCCATGCTTTGTCTTTCTAATAGGAAATTTGCTTCAATTCCACTGTATTGAAATAGGAGGGACAGTAAACCATACAGCTTAAATTTCCTTCCCTTATGAAAATCTTTCAAGTCTTTTTCACTCATGCTCTTTCTTAAACGAGCAGGCTAAATAGCTAGGTTCTTATTTGGAATTCCCTCTATTTTTTCTGCACCTACTTGGGCAGGAGAGCAGAAGTGATGCAGCATTTCATAGAAGGAGCTACACCTACTGCCAGCTATTAACTAGCTCTTCGACTCAAAGATGATGCTGGTTTTCAGGCAGTATAAATGGGTGAATGAGCTCAGGATTATCCAGGCTCCAGTAGCTGGATTCTCTCCCTGATACTTTTTTGTGATGTACCGGGTAAGAACAGGAAATGAGCCATCCTCTCAATTTTTATCTTCTTTCCAACCATACCTTTGCATATATATACATGGGATGAAATATTATCTAGAAGAACCACTCAGTGTAGAGTCCCAGAACAGGACTGAACTTCTTTTGGGTAGAGACTGCACTTGTCTGCTCAACAACCAGCACAGTGAGGCTGGGATTCTAGTCAGGGTCTCTTGCCCTTTCATTCTGCCTTTCACATACCTTTCTTCCTGGCACCACTTCTCCATATAACTGAAACAACATTATCCTTAACATCATGAATCAGCCAGTCAGGAGCTTTCTGGCACATGAGCTACATCAGATAGCATAAAGAACCATTAGAGGTAATACTCCTTGAAAAAACATGCTTAAACAACTGTGCATTGAATATGGGAACTGCAGCAGTAACAGAGCAAGGAAATAACTGGGAGAAAGGAAGCAGAGCCAGAGAAAAGGAGTTCCAGGACAAATTTTCCCATCTTAGCTACACATTATATGTAACTTAAGATTTTCACTAAATCACTCAATTCACATTTTTGTTTTGGCCTTAAGCAGGTAATCCTGGGAAAGAGGCAGGACTATATGGTTAATATAATACTTCATCACAACTTCTGATGGAATGTCTCTACAGTGGAATCATCTCCTTTTTCACTCTATCCTCTTACAGTATCTTATGCAGACAAAACTATAAAATGAAAAACTGTTTAAAAATCAAAGCTAGGTAGTGTTTATTTCACAGAACAAAATCTGAAACCACAAAATCAAACCTTGCAAACCTTTGTATGCAAGTGAGGAATTCTGCACAATTGTCATTTTATAGGATTTACAAAAATTAGGAATATAAATTCCACACTGGGGAAACTAAGATTTTCATAAATAGTAGCTGATCTAGCCATTTTAGAAAGTAAATGAAACCAGTAGTAACTATTACATAAGTAAAATTAAATTGTTCTTGACTTGCTTGTTCTTTCAGCACACACTCCACAAACCTACACTGCCACAGGAGAGCAGTACCAAATGCAAACACCAAAACAGCTATCCAGTGCTCCTAGAAACCTTCAGAACACAGACAGGCAACATTCCTCCCCCTCCTCAGTAACTGTTTTCCTGATAAAAAGGAAGTTTTGCTATAACCTTTATCACCTCTCACCCACAAAACGCATTTGTGGCCAGCCAAAACTCAGCAGTTAACATCAACCACACTTCTCCATTCCAGAGGCCTGCCCCCAGATTTTACCTGATTAAATCCTAGAATATGTAAACTGCAAGGACTACATACTTTGTTCTCTGTGTTGTGTGAAATTGCAGAAACTGAAATATCATAAAGGTCTTTTCCCCCACATAGTTCAAAGAGGATGTGCCCAAATATAGACTTATCATCTAGTAATTATGCCTATAGTTAAATCCCTAGGAATACCTGAAAGATGGTAGAATTAGAGAGATGTTTGCTGAATAGCTTTGACCATCTGTTCATTAGCATGGTTGGAAATAAACCTGATGCAGAAACTTCAAATCTTGAGAACATTCTTCAAGTGGATCTATTTGGTTTACTTCCTTTATTGAGTCCATTCCTATTGTTCCATTTAATAATTAGTCATCCATTTCTTTTCTTAAGACCCACACTCACCAGTGTGATCATCAAATCTTACATCTTACACAATGTCTACAAAAGAAAGTAACTGCTGTATATGACGTTACACACACACTGAAGCAGGCTACTACAGCAATTACACATGAGAAATACCTTTGGCTTAATTCTAATTGCATAATTTTAATAAAACAAGGCACATCTTATTTTATTACATTACATTTTATATTACACGTTACATTACATTACAGTGTTGCATGTTCATTTTGTTCTATATTGGTCACAAGATCCTTTGTGTCACTAGATTCAGGAACTGCATCACTATTAAAATACAAATTGTTCTCAAAGCTGTCATTTGTTGGCAAGCGATTCTTTCTTCTTTTGTAGAAGAGATAGCGGGCCAGGCCACTTCCAGCTACCAGGAGGACAACAATAGCTATAACTCCTGTTTTACCATGGGTCAGAGTAAGAGCTGTCTCATCCTTTGCCATTGCTGAAAACAAATACAAAGAAATCAAGAGGATGCTACATACTCTTTATCTGATTATTGGAAACAATTTCTTCAGAATGCATGATCTTTTAAGCAAAAGGATTTAATTATTTCAAAATAACAAGAGACAAAAATAGCAGCATAAAATAAATTGATTTTAAATCACTAAAATTGCATGCTGTATCACAAATTACTATTTTTTTTATACCTGCATTTGGACATTAAATGGAGTCTATGGTATAATAGTATATTCCACTAGGAAACAGTATGCTCCTAGGAAAGAGATATGGAACTCAGGTGTATCAGAAAGTGTAAGATATAACACAAAATAGGATTGTTTTTGTTTATGATCTTATATGGAACTAGTTTGGGTCTACCTGAATGATAATAATCTTACCTGTTGCAGGTATTTCAGCTGGTGACATTCCAGTTGTTGGCAGCATTTCGGTTGCTGGCACTTGAAGATATTAAAAAAGCATTATGTTTTTATATTATTGTATTATTTATTTCTACATTATTTTTTATTTATTTCTATATTTGAAACATACTAAGTCACGTTCAGATAAATATATGATAATACAAAGCACTAAATACTAAAAATACTTGGGTTTAGTTCATACAAAGTTTTACTTCATACAAAGTTATACACACTTAAGGCATAGCACAATGGTCTAGCGTATTCTGCTCTTGTATATAGTTATTTACATAAACTAGCAGAAAAGAAGTAACATCAAATACTCCATGGAGACTGATCCAGACATCAGAGTAAAAACACAAGAAAATCTAGAAAGCATGTTCAGGATAGACATGGTCAAACATAATCCTCAATATAATAACAGTTTCTTGCAGTACTTGCCACCTAAACATAGCAAGTGCAATAAATTTGGTTTGCCAAGATACTTTAGTGGCTTACCTACACAGACACTTCAAATCACTCATGAACTTCAAAGTATCTTAGCAGGTATCATATCCAAACTAAAATGTATGCAACTCATTTAAACTTTAGTTTCTGGACCAAAAAAACCTGACTTGCTGAGAAAACTCGACCATTGTTTAAAACTAAGCTCTGTATTTTGCCATGTGGGCATAAAATCAGTCTATAACTAAATGTTAAATCAATGTATCTTGTTTCATTGTGGAAAAGGTGAGCTCAGGAATTTAAATTATTTTTACCACTTACATCTTCTCTGTAGTGCTGCCCAGAACAGAGGCAGTGTGAACCAACTGAAACATAGCATGTTCTCTCTGAACATCAAGAAATGCCTTTTCACTGTGAGGGTGACTGGGGACTGGCACAGACTGCCCAGGGAGAGTGTGAATTATTTGGATATTTCCTTGGATATATTCAAAGCCCATCTGGACATAGTCCTGGGTCACTGGCTCTAGGTGTCCCTGTTTGGGCAGAGGGCTGGACCAGATGACCTCTAGAAATCCCTTCCAACTTCAACTGTTCTGTCGTTCTGGGATTTTGTGAAAGTACCTTATGTCCAAAAGCAGAGTATAAAAAACAGTCTCAGAAACACAAGAAGGAATAGGATGAAATAATTAACATTACATTAACTTGAAAAATAATGCTTTGGCTGCATTGCTTCATGCATTCTGGTAGGTGAGATGGTGTTGGGTGAAAAGTTGGACTGGATGATCTTAGAGGTCTTTTCCAACCTAGATAACTCTGTGATTTGACTGGACAATTTTTGGAATATAGCAACACAGACACTTAATCCTTGTTCTTGCACCAAGAACTGTTGATTGACAAAGTTTGGTATAGCACTGATAATGTATATTAGGCACATTGGTCTTGGGTTTGATATGAACTGACTGCATGCTAAACATACCTACATGTTAAACTAGCAGTATATTAAGGGATATGAATCTGCTATTCCTGAAAAGCAAGAGAGAGATGCCATGAACATAATAAAAAATCACAGAACCATAGAATGGTTTGGGTTGGAAGGGACCATAAAGATCATCTACTTCCGACTCTCCTACCATGGACAGGAACACCTTCCATTAGACCAGGTTGCTCAAAGCTCCACCAACCCAGCCTTGAACACTTCCAGGGATGAAGCATTCACAGCTTCTGTGGACAACTTGTTCCAGTGCCTCACCATCCTCGCAGTGAAGAATTTCTTCCTATTATCTGATATAAATCTACCCCCTTTCAGTTAAAAGCCATTATTCCTTGTCCTATCAATACAGGCCATCATAGAAAGTCCCTCTCCAGCTCTCTTGTGGGCCCCCTTTAGGTACTGGAAGGTGCTGTAAGGTCTCCCTGGAGCCCTCTCTTCTCCAGGCTGAGTACCTCCTGACTTACAAATAAAGCTAGATAGTTTATGGAATAGAGCTGCTACAGAATTTTAAATTACTATGGTAAAAATTACCTCAATAAATGGAACAGAAAATAGCATCTATTCAATGCGAAGACTTCAGTCACAATTTTGTGCTTCAGCCTCTTCAGAAAACAGCAAACATAACCAGCTGTAGCAAGGACAACTCAGTAAAACCATGCTTCTAACACTCCATTTATTACTCTATAGCCATTTAATAATTTGTTTAAGTTCAGCAAATGGAGCATTGTCACATTTCTGCAAAACTGTGTGAGGAAAAGCTGCATTTCTGTGACAATGTAGGACTAGATTTTGTCCTGTTCTTGAGTGAATGACAATATAGTCCTTGCAGTGACACTGGCATTTGGCTGACTCCATGACATTCCATATCAGTATGCTAGACTGGTTGAAGCTAATCCTAGGAAAAAAATTAACTAGCTTTCATCTGCTTGAGGTCCTTGAAATGGCTCAGCATCATTGGTGGGGATTGCCAGCACCAACACAAACAATTGAAGTGAATAGTTAAAGAAGGAATGGTGGCCACTGATTTTAACACTTGTTACCTATGTCTATGAATATTCTGGATAGAGAATGAAAATCAAGTGCTGGTTTTGGTTTGGTTTTTTGGGTTGGCTTTTTTTTCAATCGCAAAGAAAAAAGACAGATAAACAGATTCTGAATGGGTGGTTATATCTGACAGTTTGCAGTATTTCCTGTAGAAGGTACAGTCATCATTACAAGCATTTGAGTAAGTAAAAATAATTTTGTACGAGAACACATTTATAGTAAGAATAGCAGAATTTCATTTCCAGTACTGTAGAGGAAGTAGATGTATTTCAGCTACTACATGCATTTCAGTCTTCTCAGTAAACCTTGCTAAGAGATTTTGATATTGCATTATATGCTGACAGACATTATGATGATGCCTTTTAAGAACACATAGGCACTAGATGTCCCTACTGACAAATTTGCACATTCAGTTATTTCAGGGCACTTTCAGTTTAGTGCATTCAAACTATGCTACTTGCTTTGCTTTTCATTCATTTATCTTTTCACAACAGGAGAACACAGAGAAAAAAGATCCCAAATGGTTAATTAATTCACAGTTCATAAATACTCAATTCACAGAAAGACTACTTCATAGTCAGAAAATGCATGCACACACATGAGACTGCCAGAGAGAAGAAATCAGCAAAGTGTTCTCCCCGGATGGAATAGAGGGGTTACCCTAAGGAATGTAGATGAGACAAATTTGTGTATGCAAGGCACGGTACTTACACTGTAATTACTTAACAATTATCAATACAGAATACTGCAAATTTCTTAAGTCCATACACCTAGTTCAGTTAAGATAAAAATGCAGTTCTTTAGAAGCAGTTCTGAAGGGACTTGAGCACTGGTCAGAACTTCAACCTTCTGACAAGAGTTTATTCTTTTGGTTGACATGCAAATGTGCATCCCTTGGCATTTAAAAAAAAACCCTCAAAACAGCCAGCTAAAATGCATTGTGTGTAATGGCCATCTACTAATACTAGCACACAAGAAACATACTGCATACATAAAGGAAATTCATAAATGCAGCACTTACTTTTTGGCTTTTTACAAACATAGCCTTTGTAGGAAGAGCAATAGATATTATTCCAGTACCCAGAGTTTGCATACATTTCAACGCAGTGCTCATTTTCTTGAGGAGAAGGTTCTCCTACATTCCAGTTCACAAAATTCACTGCAGTGTTGTCTAGCCACAGCCATTCTCCTAATTAAAAAAAAAAATAAAGCAACAAAAAACCCCACCACCCAGTTAATATGTTACAAAAGACAGTATTAATTTCCATATTGACATCTTCACATGCTCAGCATTTATTGCCTTCCTGAGATATTTACTTCTCATGGCTTGTGGAGACAGGCCACTAGACCATTTCTATTCTTGTTCTGACACAACATGTTGCCCCTAAGTTTTTATGTAAATGATATAACATTGATTTTTGGGAAATGGTAGACCAATCTGGTTTATGATGTTACAGAGACAAGGCAGTTTAAAGAACTATCTCCCACAATTTATGCAGTGGTGTGAGGTCAATTATTTCCTCAGTTTATAGAAAGAACTGATGTCAAAATATAACTTCACCAGAATGCTCTTTATTTCAGTCATTCATAGGGAGGTTTTGTGTTACTCTTTTCAGAGCACACATTGAAGTTTTCCTAAGTCCAATTTTATTCCTTTTTTTTTTTTTTTTACTTTCTGCTCCTTTCCACAAGCCTTACACACACAATTTTCGTTTTTATAGATCTGCTTCAAAAATCTTGTGATCACTGTTGTTCAGTTATGCTGGGACTTTCTGTGCCTTCCTTCCAGTTCCTTTTTTACTTTCTTTCTTTTAATAGTGCTATTTATTTAGAATAAATGTCCCCCTTGGGACTCCAAGTTGTACTCAAGCAAATTCTTAGACTCAGCATGAAAGCTATATTTTGGGTTCTTATAAGATTCTACTTATTTTTTGTTTGTTTGTTTTTAAATTCCTGCAATCCTTTGTGTCAGGATTTGGCATCTGGATACATATATGAAGATATAAAATTTAATTATGCTGAAATCATGATAATCACTATCTAGTGCTATAATGAAGAGTTAAAGCAGTTCTTGTCTGTATCATGGCTCTAAGAACTGTATTGTTCTGCACTTCTCTAGAAGCAATATAAAATACCTATATTGTGTCAATTAACCACATGAATAAACCTCAGCTTTTCTTTGTGTGTCATGCATATAAATCACTATTCTCAAATTCTTTCTTCTACTGAAAACTTTCACTTCTCCTGGTTCAGATTCAAGTAATGTAATTGAATACTTGTCTTTTCCCTAAGCAGTTTGTCACTGAAGTGTTTGAGTAGACAGTAGTTAAAATCCCCTTCAAAACTCAAGGAAACCCCATCTCAAGTCACCTGAACTATTCTGCAGCCTTGCCTGTTGTACTGGAACTTTTGGCCTGAACATTGCAAGACTGAAGTCACTTTTCAGTCTATAATAAAGAAAGAAATATCTCTTTAATTTAATATTTAATTGTATTAATGAAAAAAGCAATAAACAGCAAATTTAAGATTTAACTAAAGCAGCCTGTTGCCTATTCTGTCTTGCTTTACCTTCCTTAAAGTGAGGCAGAAAATAGAAAAACTTGTGATACACAATTCCAAAGACACAAACAATGCCATCTTCAAAGTGAAGCTGTTCTGGGGGCCAGCTGTAACTAAAACGACAGACTAGTCATTCCAAGACAGTGGTTCCAAAGACTAGGGGTGATGTTAGTCCCCTTATTCTGTAGCTCAAAAAATGAAGTATCTCGATGAAAAGAACATGGATGCAGGGCCTCTTCATTTTGAGAAGAACCACAGTTCAACTTCGAGTATGGTCCTGTCTGTATTCTGCTATATGCACCTTTATTCCTTACTTTGTTATTACTTTTCTTCCTCTAAGATGAAGTTGCTGTGCCTGGTCTTTCTGTTATATGTTATTGGTTATTGCTTGACTGCAATTGACCAGCTTCTCCTATGAGGATAATATATTACCTTTTCTCATTTCACTATTTATGTATTACAGAAGTATAATATGAAATTTTCAACACTCATGTCGAACAGCTTGTGGCCGTTATTTGTGGCTAAACGAAAGGATGTCAAAATTAAAGAAAGTACCATCCACATTTCTGTACATTCCTGTCCAAAATGTTGATGTTTTCCCTTCAAGGGGTTCAATGCTGTAGGTCAGAAAGTTGGCTTCAGCTGAATCTTCAACTGAGACCAAAGTAGCACCTGGAAGACATAGGGAAAGAAAAATCTCTTACACATGTAAATTTCTCAGTGGAAAGCATTCTCATTGTCCTGTCCACATACTAGCTCATGAGAATCCAGGAATGAATCTGAGTACCAGTGACATAGGATTCCTTCTTACCCAGGTGTCTGCATTTGACATGGGTTTCACCAGTAGGTTCATTATCAGTGAAGGCCCAGGGTGCAATTCACCTGACCTAATGTCAACATATATTTCCAGTGAAAACAAATCTATATTCTGTTCCACTGGAAAAGTGAACAAGAGCTCTGCATAATGTAATGGGAGGTCAGACACCCAAGTCATGTTGCCACCAATGCTATTGGCAACAATGCTACAGACATGTAATGAAACCTGCATCCCTTTCCCAGAGAAGGAGGCTGAGAGAAGGAAACTGCACAACAACCCTAGTTCACTAATATGTTATCCAGCCTGGAGTGCTATAACTTTCATTCCAGTGGCATAAAACTGAAATAATCAAGGGGGAAATAAGAGCAAGAATATAAAATATATAAAATTCCATTAAAATAAGCATTAGGGAATGCTGTGGATGAGGCTGTCTACCTCCTGTCAGGGTGAAAGTCTGAATTTTGCACTTTTATGATCTCCACACTAGGCCACACAACTCTTCATGTGCCTAGTCCCAAACACATGTCATTGGTAGACCACCATTTCAATTACCTCACAAATTAAGGCAATAATTGGATGCAATTGTCTTGTCCAACATTTGGACCATCCTTGAAATCACAAAAACACATAGCACATGTTCAGCTTTCCACAAGTCAGAAAGATGTGCTAGTTAAGTATGATACTCACCTAGTCGAAGACATTCTAAAGATGCCTGGGCCCAGTTTCTTGTAGATGAAGATTCAATGTAGTAACAGTGACCTCGAAAAGGGATCCAAGACCTGTGCCCTTCTGATTCAGGGCACCTTCCTGGAAGCTGAGGCGGCTCAGTGGGAGCTTGAACTGTTCGAAAAGATTTTAAAAAATATGTGACTACTCCCTAACATTCATTTCCCTTTGATTTTTGAGGTTTTTAATCTTGCATGCTTACTCAATAGCAGAATTATGCAAGAATAAGCTTTGAAAAATATATCTAACATTATTAATGTCAAGTGATAGCTATTCACAGTCACACTAGCCCTCTCTTAGTATGTGCTTGCCTTCATTTTAAAGTCACTTCATTCAATCTAATAAATTTTAATGATTTCACGTATTTGAATCTTGAAATAAAATCCAGCATCTCTAAAGAGATACTGATTGCAATTACAATGGTCAGATTCAAGTTCTTACCATCAGATTTTTTGCAAACAGAGAAGTAACTTTCATTGCAGAATCCTGTCTTCCAGGCTCCAGCAATGTCTAGATAGACACAGCCGATTTTCTGCTTTGGCTCCCCTTCAGCCCATTTGGTATACTTCATCCTCCAGTTATCAATCCATTCATAACGCTCATTGGTCTAAGAACAAAACACATCAGCTGGAATGACTGGAAGCATTAACCATTCTTTGATCAGTCAAATGTATGTAGTACCTTGTTCTAGAAGGTTGGGGTTATTTTTAGAAATCATTAACAAATACAAATGGCTCAATCTTTGAGCTTTTTGTTGTGAGGAGCAGCTATTCATTAAGAAATAGAGCAATGCAACAAATGTTTTTCAGCAAAAGTAAATGCAGAGTGGGTGATATTGAATTAATTTTGAACTTCATTCTTTTAATTTGGGAATAATAACAATTTCATTTAAAATAATTTGTAGGAGTGAAATTCTAATGACTAATTTTTGAACTGTTTCCCCACAAATTTCAAGACACATAGATTATTTTAGCA
Source organism: Xenops minutus (assembly GCA_035221455.1). Taxonomy (NCBI): domain Eukaryota; kingdom Metazoa; phylum Chordata; class Aves; order Passeriformes; family Furnariidae; genus Xenops; species Xenops minutus. The sequence goes on along the minus strand of JAWWEE010000122.1, from coordinate 13,436,173 downwards.
TGAGGTACATTTAAAACTGTAATCGTTTCCCACTGAAGCCAGTGAACTTAGTGATTCATCCTGGTGATTAATGTTAGGGTAATCTTTCGGATTTTAGGAAGTCGTGTGTTATGCTCACTCATTTGGGGTTTTTTTTCATGTGCTCAGCCAAATGGAATGCGTGTGGGACAAATGTCTGTGTCAAGAAGAAAAGAGAAGCATTGAGTGCCGAAAGTATCAAAACACTGATGCCTAAGGGCTTTTCTGATTTTTGATTTTTCAATTTTATAGATGTTAGAAATTACTGTAGATCTAATGTACTA
>JAWWEE010000122.1:13289309-13435771 GCA_035221455.1 Xenops minutus | reverse complement strand
AAAAAAAAAAAAAAAAAAAAAAAAAAAAAAAAAAAAAAAAACAAAAAAAAAAAAAAAAAAAAAAAAAACAAAAAAAAAAAGAAAACAAAAAAACACAAGCTCTCTTTCCTTTCAGAAGAGGAAAAAGGCTCACAGGGATGTTTCTCCAGCAACATACCTCTGGCTCCTTAGCAGAAACAGCTATCTTGTGTCACGGCCTCTAGGGCCTCATTCAAAAGAAACAATTGATGACCCTTTTGCATTATTTGTGTTTTTAAATACTTATTTGCTCTGTTTTCCATCAGACAAAAAGCACCCTAAGGATCAATAGCCTCCAAGGGTGAGTCTGCATGTTTGCTAATTTCAGCTGTCAGAGCAAGGAATTTTTTCTTTAAACTGGACTTCAGAGTTGCTTTTTTACACTTCCAAAGAATAGCTTTGGATTCTTTCACTCTCTGAGTTCAGGAGCCCAGGTAAATTAACAGGAAACAGTATTGTGGAAACAAGTCATCTGTAGTGGCTGTGAAATCTCTCCCTGTGGATAGTCACAGCCAGGTGAGGCTGAACCAGTTGCTCTGTAAGGACTGAACAGAGGGACTGGACAGGACATACCCAGAATATCCACTGCAGTTGGTCAGTGCTGGGCTGATTTGACTCACTGCATTGAGCTGGGCTGTAAGGACTGTGACCAGAACTGAACATAGTAATACAGGCTAGGTTGGGGTTTGGTGTGGGTTTCTCTATTTGTATTTGGGTTTGGGGTTTTGTTTTGTGGGTTTTCCTGGTTACATTGGGATTTTTTTTCCTTGTTTGTTTTTCTTGTTTCAGTTTGGGTTTTGGTGATGATGGTAGTGACCCTCTTTTTTCCAAAAAGAGTCACATTCAATTAGAAACAGCAGGAACAAACCATAACAAAGTCAAAACTGTTTTCAATTGACTGAAAGATTTACACTCATATTTTTTTACTTGCAGCCCTACTTCATCCCAAGTATTTCAAATTCTAGAGGCTAGGATATATCAATATAGATATTGAATATATATATTCAATCTAGTTGATACGTTTATGATATGTTTGGATATCACTTCTTACAGCTCATTCCTCTCAGACAAAGACAGCATACTTGTGCAACAGCAATAAGACAAGAAGTCACCTGGCACCTTCCAAATGTTATTTTTCTGAATTGCACAAAGAGATGGGTCTAGATTAATCAAGTTTGAGTTATGTTGATGTCTACATCATCAAATAGCCTTTCCCCATGGTTTATTTTTTCTTTGTTGACAATCAGAGATGTACGAAACACAAAAAATTTATTTTCAATACATAACAGCACACAGACTGAGATATGGTCAGCTAGATACAATTTGGGAGCTAGAAAATTCTATAGTTATGCATAATCCCTTCTTGCAACTCTTCCTAGCTCTCAGTTAAGAAACGTCCAACAATTTGCTGTGAAACAGCCTAAGCCACAACAGAACTGAAGACCAGCAGGACAGCAAGAGGTCACACAGTACTCTTCAGAAACAGAGATACAAAGATACAACAGTCAAGCAAGCTGTTCTAAAGGGAATCTTTAAGACAATAGGGGAGTTTTGTTTGTATGTTCTGTTTTACTGATGTGGTTGGTCATTGGTTGTCTTTTTTTTTTTTCCTAAGAGACGAAGAATTGCACTCAAGAAGATGCAGTTTAAGTCTCCTTTTTTGTTACTGTTAAATGCTCTAAGTAGCAAATACATTCCTTAACTTAAGAAAAGCATTGAAAAAGAAATAACTAGACAGCATAACAGGTTAAAAACATATGATTAGCAAAAACCCCAACATTCTATATTCTTTTCACATTTACTCTTCGCTTATAGCAATATCAAAATTTTCCGCCTGCAAATATTAACCTACACAGATACAAAGCTTGCATTTCTAAAATAAGCAAAAATTATCTACATCCTCGAATCAACCACAAGATGGCAGAATAATCTGACCAAACCGACTATCAGTATACACAGTCTTTCCCTGACTACAAACACAGCTCTCATAGGATGGTGCTTACTCACATCCAGACAAAACCTACTCATTCAGCACTTGGCTGAGCAGTATTTAACAAGTTGTAATAATTAATTTTACAGGCTACCAATTGACAGCCATATTGAAGAAGGTAATTTGGGGTTGACTCTTATATGAATGTACTAGCCTACAAACCTACTAAAAAAAAATAATAATTATAGGCTTCATCTCTGGTGCAAAGGGCTGCTAAATCAGTTGGGTTATCCCCTACAGCCAGCTAGGTATCTCCTCAAAACCCACTCAACAGCTCAAATCAAACTGGTAACAAATTGTCATAATCAAATACCATCCTGTGTGTTCCTGTGCAGCAAAATAAAGGCGTGATTGTGCACATTATAATGTGTGTGCTAGTTTGATAGAACTATTGCAGTGAACAATAGTTGTGAACACAAAACAGCATATGCTGTCAACTATAGCATGAACTCCTCACACCCCCTTAGATTTCATTCACCTTGCTGTTGCTGCTGCTCATGCTTATCTGGATTAAATATACACAGCATACCCTCAAGGCCTACAGTTATATTTTCATTTAGCCGAACATATTTTCACTGTCCAGACTGAATCATATTTTGCTGAAAAACAAAGAACTACCATTTGTTTAGACAAAGGAGCAAGACTTGGAGAGTATTTCTGCTACTGTGAAACTATCACCATTCTGCTTCTCTTTCATTACCTACCTATGTATCTTCAATCTAATTCAAAGTTGGTGTCACCTTTTTTCCCCAAAATTTAAGTCTTTCAGGGGGAGGGAGGATAAAATAAATCCAGCATCAAACAGTAATAAAACAAGTAAGGTCAAGATTTATGACCTTTAAGCTGTAAAAGCTTTCACATAAGAAATACTTCAAAAACTAAATATTAACCCTCCCTTTATTCTCCTGTTTTAATCCCCAGCATTTCCTTACAATAGACACTCCCAGGCCAAAGCATACTGACCTAAAATTTCAGAGATTACTAAGTCTCTGAGAATTCCATGCTTTACACTAAATGAGCAACAGTGGCAAAAGTTCCACCAAGTTCACAGAAAAGTTCTTTTCTTGCCATTCAAAACAAAAGTGTCATTGGGAAACACAACTGTTCAATTAAAAAAAAGTTAAATTTAAAAAATCAAACTAGTGGTATTTTTATAACATGATAACAGCAGACTCTTATGACTAATTTGCCAGTAAAGGATCAGACAAAAGAACAGATGGAATATCTGTTGAAATATGGAGCTTTGCACATCAATCAAGTATATACCATCCCAGCTGGTGTAAACCCAGCTTGTATTGGACCATAAGCCTGGATATTAATGGCTGAAACACACTGAAATAGGACAGTTCCTGCACTTGGATTTGAACTTTGAATGAACTAGTATGCTTGTACTCTTTTTTACCCCTGCATGTCTTGCTAAATTTGAATCTCTCTTATATAAGAATAGAAATGCAAACTAGCACAATTTAAACTACTTTGACATATGTCCTTGTTAAGCAGATTAATAGCCTAATTCCCTGTTATCTGCTCTTGCTAACTACTAGTTTCCAGGTGTTACAGTTTTCTGTTCTATAAAGTAGAACACACGCTGAAATTATATATGTGTGTGTATATATACATATATATAAAAAACTTTCATCTTTTTATAGAGACCTGTAAGAGCTATCATGTTTCCTAAGAGGTCTCTACTGGAAAAGAGTACAAGTTCTTAGAAAGACTTTTTCCATAGATTTTTTTTCCTCACCATTAAAATTCACCACTGACTTATACACAACAGCCTAAATGTAATGACTCTTAGATCACTGAAGGACAAAGACATAGAACACCTGTGTGTATGTAACTAAGTAGCAGTGAATGGTTTTTGTTCTCTCTGTACTCTAGTCACTTAGGGTTTTTTCTGTATATGTCAGGAGAAGAATGTAAGAGTGACTAAAGAACTCTCTAATTTTGAAAAAAAAAAAATAAAAAAGCAAACGTTTAATGGTAAGGAAAAATCCCCCCCAGGACAATTTATTGCAGCTCTTGTGTTTGTCAGTAGGATTTTGACCCTCTTCTGACAAACACATGGGTCAGGTTTTAAATGAATGAATTACCATTTGCAGGCAGACCTGTTCAAAATAAGAACTTGGGACTATAACCTCTGTGGGTTTAGAACTAAGTCCTTTCAGTGTACATGTGGTGCTTGGTCCATTGTCATCACAGAAAGAAACAAGAGTGAGCTACAACCCAGCACCTTGGGAATTCTTTGCTTCTCCCGGCTTCGACAGAACCAAAGGGCTATTTTGCATTTAAAAACCCCCATCTTTGAGATTTGAGAAAGTCCATAACGAAAACAGACTTAAATTCTCTGAGAAGACTTGCTTTCTAATTAAAACCTATCATCTGACTTTTCTACAAGGTAAAAAAGAAGTATCCAAATTATTACTTTTGGTCCAAACTCAGGGTCAGCAAATACATTGAAAAGTGGTATAGCCCAAGGTTACTTTGTGCCTATAGCCATAGCTGTTCTTTTGTCAGCAGTTAGCTTCTGCGCCCCCTTCATCTGCTCTGCCTCTGAGCTAGAAGTATAACTAAGAATTATTCCAAACTGAGTTACAACTGACCTTGAAATTATTTAGCTTAAGGTTCTGCCTTCTCAAGAGTAATAGTTGGCTTGATAAGCTCTATGAAAAAACCCTCTAGTTCTATATTATTTCCAGCCCTTTACAAAGCAGCACAGACCCCTACCCCTTCAGGGAGAAAGATGACAGGTTTTGCAGTAAATTGTTCACTTTTTAGTCCATAAATGCTACCTCGACCTGAGAAACTCATTAGATTTCCTCACTTACCTCTCGTGGTTTCTCTATTTACTGACAAATCAGATTCTTTTCCTCTTTCCAGACCTGTCAGGATGAGTGATCCTAAAGGAAACAGCAAAATAAGGCATCATAAGGTAGCAATAGTCTCAATCTAAGTCATCTGTTGAAATGTGATATTCACAACATTACTGCCAATAATTAAGCCCCAAAGCTGCACTTCATTATTTTACTAAGGCCAAAAGTTCAGTCTGGCAAAGTTCCAACATGACTTCGACCATGCTGGCTGCAGTAGTTGAGAGACATCATTCTGCTGCTAATGTAAATGGTTTTGCTGGCAGTAAGCAGTCAAATGTATAGATTTCTCGTCAAAGATACAAAGAGTACCAAAACATGCAAACTGAAGTATGACTACTAGAGAAAGAACATGAGAAGATTAAAGATTTTCACAAAACTGTATCTGGTTTCCTTGTAAAAATTAAAGCAACATTCCCATCAAATGACAGCCAAGTGACTGCTTTATCTTTCCTGTACAGGAGCTGACCCTATTGACTGAACTTCATCTTGTACTGTGCCAACGAAGAGATAAAATAATTTTGCTGAAGTTAACTAAAACCTTTGCTTGTAATTAGGAACAAAACAGCAGCCTGCCATTCTCCACTAAATCTGACAACTCACACCCAAATATTCACACAATAATTACTAAAGCAATCACAAAAACTGGGATTGGGATTGATCTCTCAGCTCCAAAACAACAGTTATCTTTAGATACAAGAATTCTCTAAAAAAAGTTACTAGAGTGCCAAGCTGAAATCAGTCTCTAGAGATGTGCAGAGAGCATATATTAGCAGAAAAAGAGTGAAAACACTCTGAGGGGATACAACTCAGTCTCTTTCAGTAGCTGGTTAAGTGGCAAATCTTTAAATGCTATAGAATTCTCATCAGCAGTTTCTGCAACCCTTTTGGATCATCTTCATCGCTGTATTGATATGGCTGACCAGGCTCTGATGCTTTATAAAGTCTGTTACTGGGAATATCACCCTGGCCCAGGACTTCCACAGCCAACTAGCAACAAGGAAAATTCCACAGAGAGGCTTCGAAAGCAAGACACGTATCCATGGACATGGCCATGCTCACCCCAGACATATCAACAAAGGCCAGCAATAATGGCTTGCTTACTTTTAATAATTAAAATTTATTATTCTTTAACAGAATTTAAGTTACATTCAGCAATTGCTTATTCAGAAAGTCACCCTGCATCGTTTTTTAATTATATACTGTACCTGATGGTCTTCAGGTGAAGGTGAAAGGCTACATTTGTTTTTCTTGCAGCTTAGCCAAAACTTCAGATCAACAGTTCATTACCCCCTTTCCTCTTCTCTGCTGTTTCCAAGTGGTGAGTTTCTCCTCCACCTTGGAGTAGAAATTAGTCTTTAATTACAAGACTTTACACTTTTACTTCCACATGTCATTCCACTTCTCCAATCTTAAAGGTATTTCTGTAAAGCATCACCATTCTCTGCTGCATTAATTATGCTTTTCAGAATCCTCAAGGGAGTTACAAAGCCATCCAGGAAGTAAACCTAAGAAGTAAAATTCCTATATCTACCAGGTATTAAAATTCACAGTTCCAATGTAAAGATGGGAGGTTTTTACACTTTTACACTTAATGTTTTTCTTCTAGGCAGTTCCATGTTAAGCCTTTACCTTCCATATGCAAAAATTACCTATTTTAACCTCTGTATCACAAGGCTAGTAAATCTCCTACTTCCCTCTTGCTAATATACCACTCTGATCTCAACTTTGACTAAGAGAATTAATTACTTAAGTAATATTTCTTAGAGTAAAATTGTTTCTAAACAGCACTAAATATATTGTTACTTTTTTGGATGTGAAAGAGGTTTGTAGACTTAAAAGTTTGCCCTAACAGCTGTACTAAATACTCTGATGCAATGTGATACCTCACCTTTTCTTGTACCTTGGTGATATTATCAAAAGATGTCATCCTGCACTCTCCCTTTTTTAACAAAAATCACTCCTTGGATGAAAATGCCCCTGAAGCCAGTGATGACAGTGGAAGAAAGCAAGAGTGAAAATTATTACTCAGTTTATTCATTGCAATTGTTCTATGGTACACTGCTCCATAGGCCTAAAAAGTTGATGCTCATGGCATATAACTACACTGTACAATGGCTTTGTTCTGAAAGCAGGATAGCATATATAGCTTAACTTCCTGCCCTATTCCATTTTTGGAGGTGAAGGTTGTTCAACCGAGAACATTTCCCAGATCAAATTTGCACAGATATTTGTACCAGCATAAATAAAGGCAGTAACAGCCCCAGGTGGGTGAGAAAAACATCTAGGATTAGGAGTGTAGATAAGAGAATGCTGTGTGATTGGCTTTGTTTCTGTGGCCACCATATTATAAAATTCTATTTTTCGGAAATTCCTTGAGCCGTTCACTTGTTTCAAAATGTGCATGGTTTAATTGTTGTTTTCATCTCTAGTTTCTATATTTTGTCAGGTATGGGGCATCAGTGAACTTTAGACATCTTTGCTGAAGTAGCTGTCTCAGAAAGCACATTAATTTTTCATTTTTAATTATATTGGTAATTCACAATAACAAATAACTGCTGGCAGCAATCTTTGAAAGACTTATTGGAATCTTCTCTTTATAAGTTATTTAACATCTGAAATAACAGTTCTCCAGATTTGTTGAACCAGAATTATAGCAATGATCCAGACAGCCATTTCTATTGAAAATACAGAATTTTGATGTCTTGTCTTGAAAGAGCAACAGATGGAATTAAAATTAGTAATGAGTATACAAAAAAATTATGATGGGGGTAGCAGCAAAAATAAATTTTAAAAACTCCAGTGACTTCTTTCTAAATTATTTAGAAAAAACAGATAAGTAAAAATATCTGTAAATTATGCTTTTTTCCTCTTTAAATCATCTATTTTTAAATCTATTTTTATTCAGTTACATTGGTATTGGATAGTTGGAATTTGCCATATGCAAAGAGTAAATGGGTCATACAAGTCAATGCAGCTATCCTGAACTACTGGCAAAAAACCAAAATTCACAACCATCTTACAATGCAGATTCATTAGCAAAGACATACAATTTGTAGGCCTTCTAATGCCTCCTCTTTTTTCAGGCTTTGCTGTGTATCCTTTAAGATTTGAATTGGAAACTTCTGTTTCACTTTTCACAACACCTGGAGAATTTGATGAGAAAAGAACATGAGGACCTTTATATAATCCACCAGAGAAGGCTTTGGGAGTTAGACATTTATTTATATCATAGACATACATAATCAATTAATTTAATGTGGCCATCTCTGATCCAATTTGAGTGGGTGTCACTGGACAATCAATTATAACTAGGAACTGATTTTTACTGGAATGCAAGAAGACTTGAGATCTCAGCTGGCTTCAGAAGGAGCCTATTGGGAGGGTATCCTAGCACTTCCAAGATATTCACTACAGCACAAAAACTAGCTTTACATAATGTGTTTACTTCTTTTGAGAATATTTAACACCTTCATTCATGCTGCTCTGGATGAAGGTAGCATCCCACTCCTCTCATGCATTTCCACATCAGAGATAGGAAAATGGGACAAAAGTGCATCTGCTGAATATCAGCAAAGTGTTAGAGATGTTCTGCAGGAAGATGCTAATATAAAACAAAAAAATGGATATTAAGAAAAAAGCATTCATTTGATATGAAATCTCAGCCATCACAAGGCTTTAAACCAGGACCTTGATGGGAATGGCTTTGGTACATTTGAGTTTTCCTTGGTACAGCAAATTGAAACAGAACATAATGTGAGGATCTCTCATCTCTACATTTTTGTGTTTCAGAGTCAACTTTGGTTTTAAAATGTTTTCGTTTATATGTTTTTTACTACTTTCAGAACTCTTAAATAGATGTTCAGAAATAATACTGTTAAAGACAAATTTAAGGGCAAAGGTAACCTTTGAGAAGAGCACAAAGTGGTTTAGCAAGTAACTGAACTTCTGTATGGCAATTCCATCTAGTCTATCAAAACAGGTGAATAATTCTGAGGTCTTTTGAATACACATTTAGATGACTTATCACAGATCCTGGTTTCAGACACTTCTCCTAGCTATGATAAGATTAATTGATATAATTCAATATTCAATGACCCTCAGACTCACATTCCCAGTAATCAGTAAGTGTTAATGTGACAAGGATATGTTTCATAATAAGACTAATTGTTTAGATTGGAAAAAACCTTCAAGATCATCGAATCCAATCCTTAGCCCAGCACTGCCAAGTCTATCACTAAACCATACCCCCAGGTGCCACATCTACACATCTTTTAAATACCTGCAGGGATGGTGATTCCACCATTTCCCTGGGAAGCCTGGGCTCTGGACTCACTCCAACACCTCAATGTCTTTCTTGCAGTGAGGGGCCCAGACTGAACACAGCATTTGGGGAGCAGCCTCACCAGTGCCGAGTACAGGGGAACAATCACTGCCGTGGTCCTGCTGGCCATATTATTTCTGATATAAGCCAGAATGCCAGTGGCCTTCTTGCCCAACTAGGCACACTGCCAGCTCACTGAGGATTGAAGATCTTTCTTATGCTGATATATATGCCTATGTTGATATATTTCTCTACTTTGTCAAGTTACTTAAACTTTTGGTTTCCCATTTTATGTATCTATAAAGTAGGGCAGAGCATCTCACAGGGATGCTGAGAGATTTTATTGTATGAATATTTTAAAAGCATTTTAACATTCTTAGTTGGAAAAAACAAATCACTACAAATAATCATTTAATTGTTTGAATACTCAAATTTGGTATTTTTAGTGCTACAAGTAAACATTTTTTTATTGAATTATTAAAATAACATTGCCCACATAATAAATCTTCATTCAACTGACCCCAAGTTTACGATGTTCTTTTTCTTCTTTAACAACATTATGCATTGTCATTTTCTAGGTGAAATCAATGGGCTAAATGCAAAGGTCAGACACATAGATGTTTTTCTAAAACTATCCACTGTAAACTCTGATTCTGAACTGAATTTCACCAATCAATCCTATTAAATGTGTTAAGTGACTTGAATTTCACTGATTACAACCCAGAAGGCAAGGAGTTCAGGTAACAGAAGAACAACAAACATTGTGTGATGGTAAAGTTTTCTTTGTTTCCTTTTAGAAATTCCTTACAGGACCTAATTGTTTTAAAGCAAACAACTCACCAACCAACCAATCTCATAGAAGGCCTTCTAGATGCAGGAAGAGATTTAAACAAAGACTTTGTTATGCTTACCACAATAAAGTGAAAAGGGGAAAAAAAAAAAACCAAAGCAGAGACAGGTGGAAGAACTGATTAATTACATGGACACGAAAACTGGAAGCTCCTTTCATTTCAAATAGGAAGCATATATTTATAGAATAAGAATATCCCACAAATGAATGATAATCACATTTTTATGATGCCTGGAGATTTAGATTAATAAGCAAGGTATGATTTATACATGTAACATTGCTTGCTGTTAACTGAACTGCTAATTTTTCAACTCTATTTTGGAAGAAGATAATGGGAATGCAGAGCTCAATTCCATACAGAACTGCATGTTAATGACATTTTCTAATGTGTAACAACAAATGTTACCCAGCTGCATATGGGGTTTTTTAGGGCTTTTATTCTTCATCTCTGAAAGTCTTATAAATCATCCCTGTTTGACTACAGATAACTCTCTAGGGGAACTAAGGTAGCAAGGAAAAGGTAAAGCATACACACAAATGGAAGCAGTGTGAACCATTCTTAATGGGGGCTTGCAGAGCTTATTAAAAATACACACCACACCTGAGGAGAACCAAAAAAGAAAGAGCACAAGTTTTAGGACCATGTTTGAGGTGTCACCAGGAATTTCCCTGGCAGTTACACATGCAGATCTGATTGTAACCTCTCTGTAAAAAGCCTCTTAATACAGAAGTAGTCTAGTTTTACAGGCCAGAAGTCAATTTCATGTTTATATACTCTGTTAAAAACAGTTTCCGTACACACTTTGAAAATTCTCTATAGTGGGAATTCCCTTTGATGAGGGGAGAGAATTTTCTTGGTCAAAGCTAGAGAATTCCCTTTTAGTTTTATTTTACCAGAGGTGATATAGCACTCCTTTCCTTCTATCTCATCTCTAGCTAGAGAGTTCAGAAGTCAGAGCATGTCCTACACACAACACATCTACCACCCAGCAAAACAACTTGAAACCAACAAAATGCTTACCCTGGCACTAAATTCTCCAACCTCACTGTAACAATAGACACACTTAGTATATTAAATGGACATATATATATCTTACAGTCTAGATAGCAGGAGTCCTTCACACATCTTGAGTGCTGTACTGTGGAGAGTAGGCAACAATTAACAGCTGGGAAGAGACAGAAGGTGTGTACTGGAGGGGATTAAATTTCCCTGAGCTTTTGTGGTCTGCTTCTGAGCAACTTGAAAAAGGTTAGTCCAAATTACCTTCAACTGATGTTTGAATTAAGTAAAGTGACTCGTTCTGCAAAGACTGTACATGCCCATGCAGTGTGGCACCAATTGGAAAAAAATACAGCCTCGTAGCTGAGACCAATCCACCTTGGAGCAAAGTTACACAGGTGAGTTTGAACTTCATCTACGTAGTCTTGCCTGTAAACAGGATGAGAAATTGCCTATCAAAACCAGTCTAGAAAGCTGATCCCTACAGTTTGGTGTCTTCCAAGTCCTGGTTCCTAGGCAAGACCTGCATGTCTAATCTTACCAGGTGTATTCACGACCTGGCTGTAACAAAATTCCCCCCTGCCATTCAGTTCCTTTTGTTGATTTTACCACCAGAGGAGATAATCCAGCTACACCGTTTACCAGTTCTTTTTACTTGTGAATGTTTCCAAGCACCACAGAAGTTGGCACTTAAATAAACAGTGAAATTTACTGATGTTTTCCATGCACTGTGTTTAGAAATATTGTAGCTAGGTGTTCAACCTACTTTGTAACCCAGTAATAATAGTGAGACAGTGTTTTATTTTATTGGTACTTCAAAACATAAAAAGTGAAAAATAATAAATCAATCGAAAGTATGGCAAAGAATATTAAGAGAAAAGAGAAGAAACTGTGACCACCTGTAAAGACATAACTGGAACCTCCCGACTCAAGAGATCTAAAAAAAGTGAGAACCTGTGTGTAGTTTTATTTTTTTATGCAATGATTATGCCAAGAAAATATATTCTGTAAGATTTGCAAGTAAGTACGAAAAAAAAAGAGATTGCATCCATTTCAATGCATTTGTTGGCCATTTCTACCAAAAGTAAATTTGACTCGAGCAACCTAGGGAGCACTGGGAGGATCCCTGGGGAGGCCACTGACCGTGGGCTGCAGCACGTTTAGGAGGTTTAGGCTGTGGGAATAGGGTTATTTGGTACCTCAGAGAGTCAGATGCATTCAAAAAAAGCAAAAGGAAAACGATGGGATCACAGAATGGCTTGGGTTGCAAGGGACTTTAAAGCTGATCTATTTCCCACTCCTCTGTCGTGGGCAGAGGCACCTTACACTGGAGCAGGTGGCTCCAAGCGCCATCCAGCCTGGCACTGAATGGCTCTAGGGATGAGGCATCCCCTTCTCCGTGCAGCCTGTGCCATTGCCTCGCCACCCTCACAGGGAAGAATTTCATCCCGTTTAATCTATACCCACTCTCAGCTTGAAGCCATTACCCCATGTCCCACCACTGCGTGCCTTTGGGAAGTGATTCCTCTGCCAAACAACAAGGATGCGTCCTGAGGGGGCGTATTTTAGGCAGAAGGCCATAGAGAAACAACCCTAGAAGCATTTTTAGCGTCTTAACCCAGCGACTGAGCCCAAGCGAAGCCGGCAGGGGGCTGCCAGGCCGGGGGGGGATCACTGGCCGCTCCAGCCAGAGCCGCCTCCAGAGGGGCAGCGCTGCCCCCGCGGGAGAGGGCATCCCCCAAATTCCTCCTCCTTCCCGGGGAGAGCCCCTTCTCCCTTCCCGCCTGACCCCGAGGAGCCGTCCCCTCAGAGAAGGGGATCCCACAAATTCCTGCTCCTTCCCTGGGAGAGCCCCCTATCCCTTCCCCCCTGATCCCGGGCAGCCATCCCCCCAAATTCCAGCTCCTTCCCTAGGAGAGCCCCCTCTCCCTTCCTGCCTGATCCCAGGCAGCCATTCCCCCAAATTCCAGCACCTTCCCTGGGAGAGCCCCCTCTCCCTTCTCTCCTGACCCCGGGCAGTCACCCCCTCCAACTTCCGCCCCTCCCCTAGCAGAGCCCCCTCTCCCTTCCCTTCTCTCCTGACCCCGAGCAGCCATCCCCCCAAATTCCCTCCCTCCCCTAGAAGAGCCCCCTCTCCCTTCCCCCCCCCTCCGGCACCGCCCCCGCGATGGCACCGCCCCCGCCCGGCCCGGCCCGAGCCCCGCCCGCTCCAGGGCCGGCTCCCGCTCCGGCTCCCGTTCCCGCTGCTCCCGCAGGCTCCGCCGGGGCTGTGTCCTCACCGACAGCAGCAGCAGCGCCCTTGCCTGCCCAGCGGTGCCGCCGCCGCGGCGGGAGGGCCGGCAGGGAGCGGGGCGAGCGGCATCGCCGGGGCTGGCGGGCTGTGCTCTGCGGGCCGTGCTCTGCGGGCCCGCCATCCGCCGCCGGCACGGCAGAGGCTGAGCCTGAGCGGGGCAGAGGCTGAGCAGCGGCTCGGAGCGGCTCGGCTTGGCCCGGCCCGGAGCCGCGCATTGTGCGAGCCTGCATGGGCAGGGCGCGGGGGCGCGGCCGCGGGGCTGCCCCGAGCCGCCCGCTGCGCTCCCGGCGGCGCCCCTAGCCAGGGATGCGCATTGTGCGGGGCACAGCGGTGCTGCGGGGCAGGTCGTGCCAGGTCGAGGCTGCGGGGCAAGCCGGGGTTGCGGGGCATTGGGGCAGGTGTGGCGCGGCGCTGAGCCGCATCCCTGCCGGGCAGCGGGGCCGGGCGCGATGCTGAATTGCTAGGCGGCGGGCAGGCGAAGCATCCCGCAGCGAAGAGCCGGGAGGGCGGGCAGCGCCCCGATGGCGAGCAGCCGGAGCATCGAGCTGGAGCACTTCGAGGAGCGGGACAAGCGGCAGCAGCGCTGCGGGCCGCGGCGGGGCGGGCCCGGTGCCGGCGGCGGAGCGGGGCCCCGCGGCAATGGGCTGGTGCCCAGCCCCGCACACAGCGCCCACTGCAGCCTCTACAGGACCCGCACCCTGCAGGCGCTCAGCTCCGAGAAGAAGGCGCGCAAAGCCCGCTTCTACCGCAACGGGGACAGGTACTTCAAGGGCTTGGTGTACGCCATCTCCCCCGACCGCTTCCGATCCTTCGAGGCGCTCCTGGTGGAGCTCACCCGCTCCCTGTCGGACAACGTGAACCTGCCCCAGGGCGTCCGCACCATCTACACCATCGACGGCAGCAAGAAGCTCACCAGCCTGGACGAGCTGCTGGAAGGTGAGCGGGCACGGCGGAGCGTGGCGGTGGGTCGGTCCCTGCAGGCGCTCCCTGGGAAAGGGGAGCTTTCCTGTCACCCCGAGGGGCTGCCCTGCTGGGGATTGTCAGCCACAGAGCCCCTGGGGGCTGGGGGCTTGGGTTGCCACTGCTGCGAGGGGCAGTAAGACCTCGTGTTCCCGGTGTGGAGGGTCCCCTCCTCCCATCACCCCCATTGCTGCTGTCTCTGTGCCTGGGGTTGACTCTGGGGCTGGTTCAGCATCAGCAGCAGGTGCTCTTTTCTTCTGCAAGCACTGTAGTGAAGTGCCTGGCTGCCTCTCATTTGGATGCTGTAATTTAATTCTCGAAGTGCCATTGTTGACTCGCTTAAGCTTTCAGAGGGAAAGCCCCAGCCCTGTGAAAAAGGTACTGATACCCTACCACTTACTAAAACTAACCGGTGTAAAGTCCTGTTTTCAAGTGTGATCGGAGCCCACGTTAGTAGAGGGAATTATCTACCTCGTCTCCTTTCAAAAGCATGTTGGAGAATCTGATGTATTTCAGAATTGCTCCTAAGTAGCTTTTGATAATGGGACTTAGCTGCAGAGGTTGTGTAGACCGTGCAAATCTGATCAGAGCAGCACTTGGCTGTCCCAAAGTGGGGCCAGAAGTAGTGTTTGCTGAATGAAACACATGCCCCTTGTTTGTAAGGAATGATAACTATCGGCATGAGGAGCAGAATTCCCCAGTGTTTTCTCATGGTGTCTTAAAATACAGCTCAGCATTACATGCTTTTTCAAATGCCTTGGTTATGTTGCGCACACTGTGAGGTTCATAATCAGTTTGCATTTGATGGTTGTCCTCAGGTGTTTAATACATCACTACAGTTTTCCAACTCTGTATGCCAGGTGTAGCTGATGTGCATTAATGACGAAGTAAGGTTTGTAGGCCTTCTAATTCCTCCTGCTTATTAGGCTTTCAGCTGTGTGTCCTTTAAGCTTTGATTTGGAAGCTTCCCTTTTCAAAGCACTGCTGAATCACACCTGGAGAATTTGATGGGAAAGGGAACCTGAAGACCTTTATATAATCCACCAATAAAGGCACTGGGAGTTAGTGCCCACAAGGAAGAGAAACAACATGGGAGAGGCTACAAGGGTTTGCTGCGTCAAGTGGGGTCTCCCTCAAAGAAGATACCCGTGAAAGTGCACTTCATAATAGTAACAGTGTTTGAGGACTTTCCCCATTATCTGATCTATCATAAGCCTGTTCCACAGTGAAAACAGAGGCAGTGTGAAATGATGACAAGAGTGAAGTACTGACCCTGTGGTGATAAAAAAAATGAAATAAACTTTTTAATGATTTGGTGGTTAGTTTAGGGATACCTAACAAAAAATGTGGTGCTGAAGTGGTGATGGTAATGAAAGGAGATGAAACAGAGATTGAATAAACGGGGGATAACTTGTGGTGACTTTTGAAATATTGCAGCAGAAATTATAGATATCAAGCTTTTTATGACTTAGAAAGAAAATTACACTGTATTTATACTATTGTCCAAAAAGTATGCTCTCACAATGCTAAGGTAATAAAGCAAAACGTCATTGTTATCACTTCAAATACTCATTGAAAGTATAACCTTTGTCATGGCTCTTCACTGGAAGAATAAAGCAAAATAAATGTCACAATTGAAATGCCACTTCCATGTTTTTTCAATAAAATGAAACTAGGGAAAAAAGAGTCCCAATTACTTAGTCATCTCTCCATGACCAATACAGCTTTCAGGAATCTTAAGAAAATCCTATAGCATCATAATTGGATTACTATGTTCTCCAGTTAGCCTGCTAAAAACTTCAGTGTAATTCTAATGACCACATAGAGAAAGCAAAGTATATACAGGAAGGAAAGTAAGCAAGTAGTGAATCCATCATTCCTTGAAATTATCTGAGCTCTTTGCCAGCTGTTTTATTCTTGAGATGCTGGAAGAGATTTGGTTCATTTTTATTTTCTTTATTTCTTGTAGTTACAGCACAGCAAACTTGAATTTCTACTCTAGAATAAATGCTTAAACGTAGGTGTTATCCTAAAGCTCGAACCACAGTAGCACCAGAAGTGGTTTTGATTAGTGTTTTGCTATATTACTTTTTAGTTTTTTCAGAAAGGAAAATAAAGTGCTGTAGCTACAGGCTGAACAGCAGATGGACCAGGGCTGTGTGATGCAATACCTGACTGGTCTGTTGGCACGTTATCAGTGTTGCTGAACTGGTACATGGAGTCTCAGCAGCTCAGGTTCAGTAGTGGCAGATCTATGAAGTGAGCAGAAGGTGAGCACTCAGCAATCCTTGCCAAGCCAGCAGGATCTGCACTAAACCTCCCTCACCTCCAGCCTGTGTGTGTAGCTCTTGAACACTGGCATGTCCCAGTGCAGGCAAGCTCTTTAAGGCTTATTTGCCATTATCAGGTTAGTATCTGCCTGGGATATAAAAGCTGAGAAGATCAAATTCTGTATCATAAAAATCCAAACTAGCTGATTTGAGTCACTGTTGAATGTTTTTTTGAGATTGACTAGATTTGGCAATCTGTTTTATCGTTTTTCAAGGGAAGAGAAACAAACATAGCTAATGCATAGACATACTGAGGATATAAAATATTACTGTTATGGGATTAGTCAGTTAAAAATTTGACCAAATCATATTTATTAGTCAGAAAGATAACCTCTGTTTTAAGCATATTGTTTTTCTTAACTGGATATGACAACCAAAAAAGCATGCTGTGCTGGACCAGCCTTAGGCAAATATAATTTATATTCCCAGCCCCTGTAGATTAGGAAACATTATGGGTCATGAGTTTGAGCTTTCACTGATCTTAGAATGGGAGGATGGAAGAATTTGATTGTCTGCTCCTGATCTGTTTGAGCAGGCAGATCCAGAGCGGGGGGAATGGTATTTGGGACTATGATGACTTTCTTATAGTTTTCTTTCTTTCAGATTTACTCTCAGATGTTACAGTAGTGTTTACTTTTGAATAGAAGGTTCTACATGTGATTTTACATCTGCCCTTTAATAGCAAAAGTGGAACAGTAGATGAATTTTTATTTTATATAAAAGTTAATTATTTGTCTATATCCTTCAGTTTTCCTTAAAAATGCAAAATTCTTAAAGTATGATGCAATGGTAATAGAACTGTGTCGGTTTTCACTCTCTGGCAATGTGTTTTATATAGATGTCAGTCGTGTTCAGTCTCACTATCCTTTGTTTTCATTGTCTTGTTAGTGGAAGACATGGGGAGTCTTGACTGTAAAGGTCTGCTACAAAGTTGTGAGTTATTGTTGGACTTTGGTAGAAGAAACTAAGTTATGTTGACTTTGCATCTAGTAGGGAATCTTTCTGGTTCCCTAGGTGGGAAACATTGCTAAGAGTCTTTGTTCTTTCTATGACAATGCTTAATTAATACAGTCCTTCATAAAATGTCAGTGGTTTTGTCTGCACTGTTGTGCCCACAATCAACAGGCATCTGTAGGGAAGTCTTTGGGCAGGAGGTGGGAAGGTTCTGAGCAGGGCAGTCCTTATGCATGGCTAGGTCATGTAGTACAGGGCAATATCTGATTTATGGAAATGAGCTGTGCCTCGCTAATACAGACTAAGTGAATGTTTTGAAATGAGGTATTGAACAATCCCAAGTTTTTACTGCCTTAGATCATCGTTGTTGTTACTGAATATTAAGTTTTAATCCTGCATAAGTAGGTGTGATTTTAGTCAATGTGCACTGTTATATTAGGTCAGGAATATATTTCCTCCTGTCAGGGCAAGCAGATGGTAACACTGAGTAGGCAGTTTTTATTTTTGCTTCCTCCAAAAGGTATTATTACCTTCCTGTGCTAAAGCCAGAAGCTGTAATGCTTTAAAAAAGAGGCAAATGTAGCAGTTTGAACAAAGAAGGGTAAAAAGGGAGGATAAAAGAAGGATTAAAAAAATATTAGAAACATATGCTTCCAAATATATGTTCAAATTGCTGCAGTTACCCAGTTCTGGAGCAGTGGGGTGTGGATGTGAAATACAGATGGAATTGTTGCTTAACTTCCCATCCAAGTGAAATAAAATAGTTCCACCACTGTGCATCTCTTATGTTTCAGGGATGGGGGAAGTGTAATTTCCCTGAAAAGAGTTATTTACTTCCTGTGGAGGAGGCACATGGTATTAGGTGGGTTTGATACCAGGTGGCCTTGACTGTGTTTTGAAAGCTTTTACCCTGCCTGAGCAGGGGGGGGGTTGAACCTCCAGAGGTTCTTTCCAACCTCAGCTGTTCTGTGATTCTGTGAAAGCCTGTAGGAAGCTGTCAACTGAAGCTCTTGTCTAAATAAAGTCAAGAGAGATGTAGTAGCAGTTAGTCATCTGCTAAAATCCTGGTTGTCACCCCAGGTTATAAAGAGTGCATGGGGAACTTCAGATCCTGTAGATGAGGAAAGATTGTGATTTATGCAAGATTATTGAAGGTGATGTGAAAGTGTATTATAAGAAACTGATGACGAGGGAAGTTGCTCAAAGAAAGGAAGGAAAGAGAAATTTAAATAACATAATCCTTCATAAAAGGGGTTGTTTTATTTTTAGATCAGTCCCTTTATATATGCTATAAATATACTTATCTGAAATTCTGCTTGGCTTTTTGTTACAGAACACAAAAATGGTGCTCTGCTGTGTTTCCTAAAGTTAGAAGGTTACTTGTGGATGAGTTTTTAAGTGAGCTAAACAGTATTTAGGCAACCGATGGTCTCATGGTTAGTCAGATTGACCAATGTGGTCTTGTTTTCTCTTTTATCCATTCTCTGTGTTCATCATCTGTATTTTCCTGTTGTGAGGGAATGGCAAGTGTTAGGTTCAGAGTGTTAGCTCTCTGGAACTGGAATTCTTCTACAATGTGTTTAAAGTGTAGACACAGCACACGCAGGTCTTGCTTCATGGTATTAATGTAGTACAGCTAAATTATTTAGTGGCAGGTAACGTTTCCTGGTTAATAGGCAGTGTTTCATATCTTCTAGTTGATTTTCTGAAGTTAATAAGACTGAGAGAATCAGAAATAGACTTACTCCATTTGTTGCTTATTTTGTGACCCAAAATACCAGCAGGTGTTACTGTTTTTAAGTGAGGATATGCCCCATTTGAGGAATTTTTGGTGGTAGCAGGATTCCTTTATGGAAGAATTGGCACTTTTAGATTGCTTGGGGTACTGTCACAAAGCATTGGATGGATGGCACATACGGTATCTTGGAATTATAACTCGAAATTATAAGGAGGTTTCCTACTTCTGCCAAAACTGTTCTGCAGCCATGTTAAGCTTCTGCTGTAGAATAGTTTGCCTGGGCTCAGGAGTCCCAGATGTAACCTATATCTGTAATTCTTATTTGGTTGGATGGTTTTCTTTCTTCATTTATGTAAAAAGAAGTATAGCTTAATAGATCTTTCTGCTTCATTAGCCTGTAGTTTACTTCTTTACCTGCAAATCTCAATGTAATATTAGTGACTAAGTTCATGATCTGGTCTACAGCCTAGGGAGCTGATTCCTATTAATGCTAATGTTGTAAGCTAAAGCTTTAAAATCTTTCAAGGATTGTAAGTGGGAAGTGGGCTTTCAAACCATGAAATTGACCATGTTGGAGTCAGCAATGTCAATATTTGAAGGATTGTTTATGCCTCTTTTTGGAGTTGTGTCAACTTGCTAGGGCTTGTAGATATACAAATCAAAAAACCAGAAGAGTTGCAGCCTGATCAAAATGTTGCTGAAGTCTCAGAAAAGATTTTCTTAGTATTTTGGGAGGATGTGTATTTAGATTAGACACATGAAAAATCTCAAGCAAGGCCATCAGTGAAATAGTTAACCGTATTTATGGGGTTTTTAACTGTATCTGTTACTTTGTTAACAATATTTGAAACAAATTTAATTGGCTTAAACCCCCTCCCCCTCCTTCAGCCAAATGAAGTAGTGTGTGCTGTATTTTCCAAATACTGTTTTTCTGGAAGACAGTGGAGGTTATCAGAAGTGTGTAATTATACATGAATTAATCCCAGACAGATTTAAAATCAGGTCATACATTAAAGCTGTGAGCAAATATTGTTTATAATATTGCACTTTCAGGTTTTTACCTACAAAATACAATGTAAAAGAGAGGTAATACTCTTACAAATGACTTAATGTTTCTTCCAAACAGACATACATAAATGCATTTTCTACTTCGGAGGATGGCTAAAATAATTTAAACAGTAGGACAATGTTCAAAAATTAATGCCTGCTTATCAAGGGGTGGTGTTTTCCTAGGCTTTTTGAATACACCATTATGTAGGAAAGTTTCCTGTAGTTAACTTTATGTGTGATTTAAGTTGCCTCTGCCATTTTTTCTTCCTTACATGTTTTCTTCTGTTGAATAATCAATTGTACACCTCTGTTAAACCAACAAATCAATGTCTGACTCCTTCCTAGAAACCCATTCTTTATTCAGAGGGCAGCAATTTGCTTCCTAATCCTATTCCATTTCTTTCGTCTTTTGGTATTTTGCAATAGGATTTAGAAACTGGAGGTGAAGTCCTGGCTGTGGTGAAATCATTAGAAGTTTAAGTAGTAATTTCAGTTGGGTAAAAACTTAATCCTTTGTCTTTTTCTGAAGTCATGAACTAAGCCAGTCACTCAGAGAATGTGTTTTCTCACTTAAAGTCCTTGCTCTAGTCCTACCATATGTGCCTGCCTTGCACATGTAGCAGTAAAATCTGTTTTCCATGTAAAACCTGTGTTGCTAAGTTTATTTATATGACTGGTATATGAAGGCAGGTGTGGAATTTAAAACACTTACTAAACAATCTGTAATGTAGTACAGTTCTCAAGTAATTAGGCATTTCTGTGTCTGCCAATTGTAGGAAATCTATCAATCCATTTTGCCAGATTTTTCTCTTTTTTTAAGCTAAAATAGTTTGTGCTTCAACTTAAGGCTTTGCTAACTGGAATTGAAACAAATAATTTGAAATTCATTCTTTTAAGGCATTACATTGTTTTAAGTTGAAAGGACTTCCTGTGTTTTGTTTACCAGAGAAAAGAAAACCATGGTCTCTGTTTAAAGGAAAAGAAATAGCAAGAAGAAATATGCATTGCAACCTCTTGAGATAATGAAGAAATTATTTTAGTCATGCATCAATTAAGGGAACTAGTAGGAGTCAAATAGTTTTACACCGTTATTTTAAAGAAATAAAAATCCTTTTGTATTAATATTGACTGAAAATTTTTTAACAGGACAATTTCTACTGTCCCAGAGGGTGTTGTAGTACAGCTGTAGCAGATAATAAATCACATCCCATGATAGTACAGAGATGCTTTTTTTATGATTGTGTCCATAAAAGACAAATCCAGCAGAGCACACTGAAACTCTTCTATGGTTGAAGCTCTAGGAAAGGGACCTTTCATTCTCTACCCATACTTCTTTATGTAAAACAATTACTTTATTGCAAGTTTGAAAGACTGTTTGTGAATAGTTTTAATTTTGATGTATTTTTTTACCTCCATTAATGTAAACCTCAGCCCTGAAGGTGACTTCATGTACTGAAACTAATGTAAAGTCTTTGAGGTGCTATGGGCACTCTGCGTGTTTAGAAAGGTATTTACAAGTATAGGATGCTGTCAGGTTTATTTATATATAAATTATTGCCAGAGTGTGATTGAATATTACCAAAGTCTTATGCAGCTCAATAAACTTCAAAGCAAGTGGTCAGGGACTCTCCAAAGTTGAATGCCTGACATTATGCACCCAGAGTCATGACTGAATTACTTTCTGTTCATTTAAATAATAACGAGCATTCTTAATCAACACACAAACGCAAAACCAAGTCACTCTCTAGGTACATCCATAAAACAGTTAGCATGTAAACATGGGAAAAAACATGTCCTAAGATTGTTGCTGGGTTTGGCTGGGATAGAGTTAATTTTTTTCATAGTAGCTAGTATGGGCTATGTTTTGAATTTGTGCTGAAAACAGTGTTGATAACACAGGGATGTTTTTGTTGCTGCTGAGCAGGGCTTACACAGAGCCAAGGTCTTTTCTGCCTCTCACACCATCCCACCAGTGGGTAGGCTGGGGGAAAATTAATTTGGGAGGGGACACAGCAGGGACAGCTGACCCAAGGGTTATTCCAGGCCATATGACATCATGCTCAGCATATAAATCTGGGGGAAGAAGAAGGAACAGAAGGAATGTTTGGAGTTGAGTGGGTGTCTTCCCAAGTCACCGTGAGGCATGATGATGGAGCTAGGCTTTCCTGGAGGTGGCTGAATACTTGCCTGCCCATGGGAAGTGGTGAATGAACTTGCTTTGCTTTGCTTGCATGCATGGCTTTTGCTTTACCTATTAAACTGTCTCTATCTCAGTCTCTGAGTTTTATTTTGCCCTTCTGATTTTCCCTCTTCTATCCCACCGTGAGGAGTGAGTGAGCGGCATGTGGTGCTTTGTTGTCATCTGGGGTTAAACAATGCCAGGGTTCTGTGTCATGCAGTAAAGTAGTTGTAGAGGGGAGAGTAACACAGTGACCAGCAGGTATAATTAGTAACTCTGTTGGTATGATAAAGAACTGCCACCTTCTTTGAGGTGCTGCTTATTTGGCAGCACCAATTTAGAGAAAAGTAGCTTCATGGCTTATTAGAAATTGTTCAGAAAACAAGTGTAGTATTTCGAATCTAGAAGATGTAGGGGGGAAACCTTTGCTTTCGATTGCAGCTGAGCTGCTGTAACAAAACTTGCATATCTCATGCTATTTTTGCAGTAAGAGGACAGATGAGTGAAACAGCTGTCGATAGAGAACCACAAATCTTTAGAATAATAGGAAAACATAGTATAGAAGGGTCCTTTTGAAGTCATCTCATCGATGTCTTGCTCAGAGTGGGTTTGATGAAATTGGATCTCTTGGAGACTTGTTACAATTTAGCATGAATCTCTGGGGCAGCATGAACTTCTAGACCACCACAGTCTTTACAAACCTCTGTGGAGCTTCATTGTTTTTTTTTTCCCCACTTGTAAATTAGTGCTAGTGCACATGCAGCTCCTGTTCAAGTAGTTTATGGGCTAAAAACGTCCTCTCTTCTGGCTAATTTTTTGGGGAAAGAGGAGTCTGGTTTTGTTGGATTCTGTTTTGTGCACCACTTAATCTATGAAGATGAGGAGGAATGATGGGGATGAGTGAAGAGGAAGAATACAGGCAAGGCAGTGGCATCCACAGAACCTCACCCCAATTTTTTTCTTAGTACCTCAGTGGAGTACAGTCCCAGTGATGTGTGTGGAGGCAGAACTGGCTGCCAGACTTTGCCAAACAACGTCATTGTTGACTTCAGTATTATCTGTGTACTTCCAAATACAGCAAAGTAGGCATTTAAGAGGGTCTAAATACAAGATAAATTAGAAAGCAGTGTAATTGGTATTGGAAAAAGAACAGGATAGTCTTTCAGCTCACAGTAATTTTTCAGGGCTTTGAAAGTAGTTTAGCATCTTGCTTTCAGACTTAGCTATACAACTTCTAAGATAACTCAGCTCTCCAAACTAGAGTTCAGAAAGTAAAAGTACTGTTTGAAAGTTTTTCTTGTATATATCTAAACATAGGTATACATTTTGTATCTCTTACAATACTATCCAATAGATGTATGTTTATTCATCTTGCTCTGTAAGAGGTGAGTTTGGTTTGTTCCACAAGCGACCTTGAGCGTGTAGCTTTAATCTTGGAACAGGCTAAGCTTTTTAATATGTAGGTAGCTCTTCTGCCTGGAGGAGTGGTGTGTTGCGTGGGTTTGGAATCCTTAACCTTTCATGCTTCTGGCAATGGGCAGTGCACTCCCTCTTTGAGAAAGTCTTGGGATGTCATTTGGTGAGATCCTGAGGATGTGGTTTACATAAATAACCCAGACTTAAAGATGTTCTTTGTCATGGTTTACATCTTGAATATTGCTGTCAGACATTATGAGTTATGGTAAACAACAAGTTTGAAGAGAAAACTGTCCTTTTAAAAACAAACAAAAAATTAGCTTCCAGCCTTGTATTATGTCAAGAAATGGAGAAAAGTAACGAGTTCCTTAAGTCTGCATCGTGGCTGGTGCCTCTAGTAATTTGATGTGCATTACTAGCCTGTGATAAAGTTTTTTTGTATGCAGGCTTTGAATTAGGAAAGGAATGAAAGTGGGGAAGTGTAGATATCCTGTTGTGCCTCTGTAGTCTCAAAGGCCCCTTTGTGGCCTCAACAGGTGTCTATTGGTCTAAAAATTGCTGAAGTGAATGCACTTTGTATGTTATTTGTAGAAAGGCAGTAACTCCTGGTACATTAATGTGTCTTTCAGGGTAAGGGTCTTGAGATGCTTAAATTTTATTCTGTTATTGCTGTTGTAAAATAATTGCAAATAAATGCAGGTGTACATGTCTTGAAGTATATAGTTGCGGACTATATAGGGAAGGACCTGGATATTTGATTTAGGAAAGTGCTCTTAATGTCATGTATTGTGAGCTCAAGTAGTTTAAGCACTTGCAAAATTACTCAGCGTCCAAAAGAAACGTGAAATATCTTCAACCTCCTCATTACCCCATACTATTTTTTATTGTATTTCTTAACTAGAGGTCTTTTATAACTGTTGAAACCATTCTATGAGACTATTGTTTGGGTGGAAAGCTCTAATAATTTACAGTCCTCCATTTAAAATGGCGTGTAGTTGAAATACAGGAAAATCACTCCTGAAAAATTTGCCCTTTTTTTGGTTTGTTTGTTTTCAGATTGACAAAATGTAGCTTGAGATCTCCCTAAATTGTGAAAATGTCATCTTGCTTTCAGGTGAAAGTTATGTGTGTGCATCCAATGAACCATATCGCAAAGTTGATTACACCAAGAATGTCAATCCGAACTGGTGTGTGAACATAAGGACTGGGTCCAGTCGATCCTTGACATCTCTGACGTCCACAAAGAGCGAAGTGAAGGAGAGTAAAGATTTCATTAAACCCAAGTTAGTGACTGTTATCAGGAGTGGAGTAAAACCACGGAAAGCTGTGAGAATTCTGCTGAATAAGAAGACTGCTCACTCCTTCGAGCAGGTCTTGAACGACATCACCGAAGCCATTAAGTTAGACTCGGGTGTAGTCAAGAGACTTTGTACACTGGATGGAAAGCAGGTAGGAGAATAAACTGCTGTGACCATTTAGTAGCTGTGGGTTAATCTAAGCTGTTTTGTTTTCATAACTCAAATTCTTATTACTGTATATGCTTTAACCTCATCTGAATAAGGAGAGTTAAAAAACATCAACTTTAAATGTTTTTATTAAAACAATAATATATAAACAAAATTAAAATATATAGTGCAAAGGAAGTTAATGTTTGCACTCTGAAAAAAAATTATGCTCTGTTGCATTGCCAAAAAAGTGTCTGTTGCTTAAGTAATACAATTTATTTGAAAGATTGGAAAGGAAACTTGTTAAAATACATTTAGTTTTACCACTGCAAAAGCATGCTGCCAGAATGAATGATGTGGTAGGTCTGTATTCTCCCTCAGGAATGTTCTGCTGCACCAGTTTGAAGTATCAGGGATACATTTGCTGTTGGTCAGTCAGGTTAATGACTCAGCCCTTCATGGAACAGCACTTTGATACTTGACACTGACGTGGAACTCTGACAGCACTGTGACTAGTAATAGAGAAACATAAGCTGCAGAGCAGATCACATTTGGTACCTGAATTATTGTTGACTAAATATTAGTATCCCTGCTCATTGAACAGGGATTTCTGTACACCTGCATACCTATGTATTTGCATGAACTATTTGTAAAAGTGTCAGTTGTGTTCAGAGATGTGAGAGTTTTTGTTGTCAAGCTTTTTATAATGGTTGTAATCATATAGACTGCTTAAAAATCACCTTTTTGGGGTGCAGATTTCCAGCAAAGGTGTTGCAGAACAAGTGCACTTAGATTGCCTCAATACAAGGTCTGTCTCTGGTTATGTTCTTTGTGCTTCGATACACTTCTCTTAATTAAGTACATGGAAAGAATAACTTCTGAGTTCTGGCATTAAATACAATAAGGCAAATGCATCACTGAGACTGTTGATTTCAGCATTTGGTGGCAGCATTATAATGTGCTCTTTAGTTCTTCTAATAGGTTTGATTTTAAATGAAGTTTGTTAGCACTGCTTCTTAAGACAGAATCCTTCCTGGGAACATCTGAAATGTGTTTTAGTCATGTTTAATTTAATACATAATAAAATTGCATCGAGGATATCTATTATGCAGTAATTAGTCTCTTCTGGCCATGAAGTCCTCTGTTACTGTCTTGGATGATTTTAATGCTCTTGAGCAAGTCAGGAAAGGAAACTCAGTTCACATTCACCTCTTCTTTTAGATTGTTAATGCAGTAGAAATTAACTGATCTTCATTGATGTGGAAGATGCAGTAGTGCATCACAGATCACAGAACAATAAAACTAATTAACATTAAATCTCACATACCTTGCTTGCATGTTACCATCACCCATGGTGATAATGGCTGTCTTCAGTCCACGGCGAGGGTGACCAATCACTGGTAATGCTCTAAAATAAAATCTCTTATTGCTGCAGTACCTCCTCTTGCCCTTCTATGATAAGGGCAATAATCAGACTTGGACTGCAGATACAGAAATGTTCTCAGGCATCACTGAGAAATCTTAGCTCTCACTGGGAACAGCCTGCAGATAGTTGTTCCTTCCACAGTGAGTCAGCTGTAAACTTTTTCAGCAGTAGTAGTGAATAAATGTGGAGACTTCCCTTCCATTTGGAAGAAGAGCCTTTTGCTTTCCTGTAGACTTTGGCAAGGAGCCTTTGTTTGCACAACCGTAGTGAAATCATGTTTTAAGTGGTCGTGAGATACAGTGTCCCAGAGAGAAGACTTAGGGCTTTAAACATCCTTGAAAATAAAGCCTTCTACCGCTTATCAAGGAAGATGGAGAGTTCTGGGTTTTTCTGCTTGTTTGTTTCTCTTTCCCCATGGTGAGGGCTGACCCCAGTTTGAGGCAATAGGATTGGGGTTTTTTTTTTTAATTTGTTTGTTCGTGGCTGGTACATGTAGGGGTTGATGCTCACGAGCTTTTTGGGGTTTTGCACATAAAGAGTTGCTTTGCTGCCAATTACCAATTGGTGGAACTGTCTGAGCCTATTTTCTCTAATGTAGTAATTGCTTATTCTTCTAAATGTGCTAGGGAGGCAGATCTTTTATGCTTGTTGTAGTGTTGGCACAGCTTGAAAGGCAACCATTTGAAAAAAGGCATTTGGTAAAGGCCTATGTTCCTATAAATGTAGCTCTTGTTTTTCTCATGAGTTTGACTTTTTTCTTCTCCCTGCTCCTTCATATTTTTATCTCTATGGAAATACATACCTTTTTTTTTTCTGGTAGTGAGTAGGTTCAAGTTGTATTTTCTCTTTAATATGAGAATGGTGCTGAAATTCAGATGTTTAAAACATGCATGTATAAAATTTGCATCCTTTTGTTAGGGAATGCGTTGTTCTGTTAAGTTATGGGGTGATTTTTTTGTTCCAGTAGAACTGTTGAACATGTGTAGTAAGAAATGATGATGAAATCAGTGATCTATGAAAAGGTCTTTCTGAGAAGTACAGCAGAAAGTATGCCCTCAAAGTAGTTTTTATTTACTGTTCTGACTTCATTAATCTTGACTGTGGCAACATATTGATGATAATAGTAATATAGAAAATAACATCTGAGTCGAATATTTTCCTTGATTACTGTGTGTGAAGACAAACTATATTTTATAATATTTACAAGGTTTCCTTTTATCTTCAGTTTCAACATGCTGTAACTTATTAGTTACAAAGTGCTTTGTAGTTTCAAGTACAGATTTATTGTTTTAACTCTGTTGATGCAAGGCTGACTTTTTCCTTCTAAGCTATTGAGCAACCAACTTTTTTTACCTTCCAAGACTTTTGTGATGGTTTCTATGTGAGAAAAAAATATTTCTGTAAAAGTCACTAGACTTTAACTTTGCAGTGCAGGCTTCTGCTGTTCCAGTCTTTGTGCTTCTGACATTGAGGTTTGCCTAATATATTTGCTTGACCAAAGTGTTTTCCTTACTTGGCTGCATTTTTCCTGGAATCTGTCACTATCCTACTGTGAAGCAAGGACAGTCAGACTGAAACTTCTCCAGTTGGGAAGTTAACCCTTTGCTATCTCTGAAGAGAATGAAGGGCTTCTTTCTTGCTAAACAAGCTTCAAGCTTCAGTCATTGCAAAATGTGGGATAGCAACTTAGTGGTAAATTACCTGCACTAGTTGTTTAAAAACATTTATTGTAGGGGAAATTTCCTGTGAGAAGCTCACAAAAACCCATACAGAATTCTGAAGCATGTGTTATTTGACACAACAGAAAATTAAATTTTCACACTTTTTAAGCTTGCAAGGTGTTGCAGTTTGATGAATTGATATGCATAACAGAATTGAAAAGTTGGATGACTCACCTTTTCTATACTCCATTCCCAACACAATGAGAATGCACTACTAATTAGCCTTACTTTGAAGGTCTTTTTTTGGTGGGCCTCTCTGAAACAATTTTCTGTTAATGAAGCTTTTTCATAAAGTGCTCATTAAAAGTAAATAGGTAGCTGAAGAAGATAGGTGCTACACGTGCATGTATTTATTAGACTCATCATGCTCTCCTCTCAGTAATATTTTTATTTTCCAGTGGGAGATTTGAAAATTCTTAGTAGAGAAGGTAGCTTCTGTACACTGAATTTTGTCTTTGCTGTTAACATGCCCAACATAGAGAGCAGAAATCAAAGCAAAGGATGAGCAGGAGAGATTTCATTTATTAGTGTGGTAGATATTCCCCCTATTCTTGATTCAATTGTTTTGGCATACAGGCTTCTGTCATTCAGATCTGAAAATTTCCACTAATACACTATTTTTCCTATAGTCTTAATCTCAGTGAGATCTGATCATTTAGTACGGAGATGAGTTTTAGAACATATGAATTTTGTTTTTCTCAGTTTGGTATGTGAAGCCATACTGTATGAGATGATTTTTTAAAACATAATTTTATTGTGGTTAACCAAGTATTTTTAGCAAATATTTCCTTTTAGTACAATTTTCCCCTACCTAAGGAAGAGGTTCCTTAAGAAACCAGGCTCTAGAAGTAGTGTACTTTTATTTTTATTTATCTTGTGCTCTTACATGACTGATACCTCATTGCAGACTGAGAAACAACTGTAATAGAAACTTACTTCAGTGTTAGCAGGTATTATTTGTAGTTGAAAGCTACCAAAGCCAAAAGAAGCTTTTAATCTTGCATTTCAGATTTCAGCCTCTAATGTAGTACAGGCATTGTACAAATGTATTGGAAATAGCACAGATTTGAATTTCTGCTACAGGCAATTTTGCAGGAATATGGAAATCTCCAGCTTTTTTTTTTTTTTTTTAGTTCCAGTTCTGCTGAAATTTAAGATACCATTTTAAGCTGAAATGTTGCATTAATCTGCAAGTATGAGGGGAAGAAATCCTTAAGCCCTTGCACAGCTCACAACTCTTGCAAAGGCTTATGTGTTGTTAAAGAGGAACACATGGCAGCTGCAAAGAGAGTGATTCTCTGCATTGCAGATCCCACAAAAAGCAAGGCAAGGAGTGGGCAAGGAGTCTTTCCTTATTATTGTGTGACAAATAGTAAAACATATTGTGGAAATGGAGCCAGAAGTTGTGTTTAGGTTGTCTTAGATCTTCCAAGAAAATAGGAACAGAGGAGGAAAACAAAAGCTCATACTAGATTTTGAGCCATGTCATTCACTGGATCAACATGAGACAAAAGCAGTGTGAAAGAGCTAAAGATTACTTTTCAAGGCATAGGGGAACCCTGAAAAACTATATAGAGGAGTCCTAGAAGAGTCTAATCATTCTATAGCTGATGTTCATTGGATGAGATGTGTGTCTGTAAGGTTGAGCTAAATAAACTTAACTCTCAGACTTAAGGGACAAAAAATTGATGAGACAGTACTGTGAATCACTTGCTGATGGTTTGCTGGATTAATTTCCCTTTTTATGAGTAAATATGTAGCAGTGTAGGACGTGTATTACCTGGAAATTGAGAAGTTTCACCTGTGGTAGAGACACCCTATTGTGTTTTATATACCAGAAGGGCACTGCCATAGCACCTGTCTGTTGAGGGAGCCTGCTGTTTTGGGTTGAGCTCTGCACACAGGATGCTTCTCCAGGGGTATGATGTGGGGTTTGGGGGGGCTTTGTTGTTTTTCTAATGACAAATAGTTATGAATCAGTGGCTTGACGGGAGAGAGAGACAAGGGGAAGAAAACAATAGTGGCTACTTGCTTGAATCTGAAGTAAGCTTTTTGATGCTGTCTTTTCTCATCAGTCAGCTAGGAAAGCATGATCCAGAAAACGCACTCCTTAGTGAGTGCAGTTAGGATACTGTTGTTCTGAGTGATTATTGATGATTCACTGCCAAACCGGAATTTCATATTGAGTAGGAGTCAATGAATGTGTGTCTGTGCGAGCCTCTGTAAATGACCTGGAAGATGGAATGGAGGATATGTTTAATAAATACACCAAACAGATGAGCTACAGGAAACCTGGACAACAGGAGATAAGAATAATCTTGACAAACTGCAGAAATAGTGTAGGATAAAGCAGGCTGAGTAACCTTATGCTCACTGTTTTTTAAAAATGCAGGTAGGAAATGACAAGTAGTTCTGGTTGAAGTGGTAAAGGTTCCCAGTAGAAAATGAACTAATGTAGTCACTGCTCATGCATAGGAGGGGAAAGCCAACATCCATATGAAAGTTACAAAGTGCCCACTTTGCTCTGTCCTACTCAATGCAGTGATAGCAGCCAGAGACAGCTTTATTTGGGAAAATTCAGAAAAAAGATTCAAGAAAACATATTCTATGAATAAAGAGTGAAGGAAATGGGATTGCTTAGACTACAGAAAGATAATCAACAAGTTTTTTGGGGCAATGAATAAGGGATAGAACTAGCAGCAAAAAGAAAATTACTTCTGTGTCTTTCAAATGTATAGAAAAAGAAATAACAGGCTTACAGTCAAGATCAGATCCTGTGGATTTAAGGGAAGTTGTGCTAGAGGCTCGAATTGTTTCAGAGAACAGCTCTGATAGTCAGCGTGGGATGCAAATCTTGCAAGTTTTACCAAAAACAAAAGAATTAAAGTGGCTCTAATCTTGAGGAAGGAAATTAATTCATCAATGGACACCACTACATGGTATTTTAATCTTGAGGAAGGAAATTAATTCATCAATGGACACCACTACATGGTATTTTTGTTCAGACTTTCAGTCAGTGTGCTCGGAACTGGAAACCATGGTTATTTATTGCTAGAAGAAAAGAGGAAATAGCATACTCAAGCAGAGGAGATAATTTTGGCCTCTGTTCATGAACACAGAAATATTCCCATGGGTAGTTACTTATGGAGGGAAGTGTTTATCTGAAACTCACCTGAAATTAACCCTGTCCTATCATAGTTGCAGCAATTTGAAAAATACCATAAATATGAAAATACAGAGATCTTTTTCGGGGTACATATATTGTCATGGAATACTTTCTAAAGGGTTTTCATTACATACAGTGGTGCAAAGGCCCCAGGCAGTTAATGTGGGGTTTATGATTCAGCCTAGAGAGTATTTACAATTTTTACCATAGTTGTCAGAATATCACGTTGCCAGCCCAATTACAATTTTAAGGAAAGAAGAAAATGCAGAATGGTAATGGTTTTGTTTAAAATCAGCAAAATTATGATGCTTAAGGTGCTACAGGAAAAGGATTAAAATAGAAACAGAACCTTGAACATCCAGTGAGTCATCTCACGAGAGTGTGTTAAACTGGAAGTGAACAATAATGCTGAGAAAGCTCTTCAGCTCTGTTGCATATGCAAAAAACAGAGGTCATGCCATGTGAAACAGCCACGGTCTAGCACTGGAGAACTTGGCTCTCTGGAACAAAGGTCTTTAGAATTTGTCACAGCGGGGGAACCCCTGTGTCTTATTCTTACTTTCTGGAGATCAATAACCCAGAATACAGTACAGATAGAATAGAGAACGTATCTCTTTTCCTTCCCACAGGGATGCATAATTTAGCTTTGGGGATGTGGTGTAATGTTACTGGGAATGTAATGGCTGATGTCCACTAGGTGTAAATTTAATCTTTTTCAGGGAGGTATGGTTTAGATACATAATAGCCATTGTCATCAGACTAACAGGTTGGTGAAGTGTGATGTTAAAATAATAGAGTATCTCTAAAACTGAGTGTAAAATCAGACCCTGGTGTGAAGTCAACACTTTTAAATTAGAGCATGGCAACTGAAAAAATCTGCTGATATTTTAGCTAACAGCAAGCATGTGTGTCCTGTTAAAAGTGACATCCAACTTGCTGGAGTCTTCGTGGATCTATAGAGAGGATAAATCCTACTGGGACTTCAATTTTTTGTCTGTGCACACCAAGAGCTGACAGCACTTAATAAAAATGACATGCTGCACAGTGTGGGAAACAATCACTGCAAAAATAGAGGTGTCAGCAGTGGTAGCGTTGTATCTTTGTTGATGTCTGATTACAATAATTTCAGTGATGGGTTACAGAAATGGTGTGCGTAGCTCTCGGAATAAAAGAGCGGTATGCCGTCATTGTCTGCCATCTGCCATGCTAAAGATTGAATCACATGACTTGGAAACTAAACCTTGGGAATTTGTTATGTCCCGCTGAGCCTGGCCATTAACAGATAATTAGTCTGGTAAAAATCTTTTGAATTCATTCTGCAGCTGTCATATGCCAGATTAGGATTTGTGTCACAGGTTCCTCATTACTTTGAGATCTTGGAAATTTTTTTCCTTTAATTAAATTACCCTATGTTAATTCAGTAAACAGTTCTTATAACACTTAAACATGGAAGTTTTCTTTAAGAAGCGTGTTACATCTTACAGTGTAAGGCTGTTTACCAAACACGTATGAAAAGTTATCAAGGATGAATTTTCTCCATTCCCGTTCATAACAGAGTCTGTAAGCAGACTTTCAAGTTTTAAGATTTGTATTCCAAGTTGTCAGGTTGATGGATCTACAGCTACTTCTTGCTCGGCTGTAATCAGATTGTCAGCATCTCTTAAGTCTGCTGAAGCAAAAATACTGAAATCTTAAAATATGAACTTTTATATTTCTACCAGTTACTAAGAAAAATGACATTCTCTTCCGTAATAAATTAATGGCAAGAAACATGAGACAGTTTGTCAGAGACTATTCATCTTTAATGTTTAAAGTATTGCTAACTGATTAATGTGCAGTGAACCTTTAAACACAGTGGCCTGAGGACTCTGAAAGTAATATTGAAGTAATAAGCAACACTAGCCAATTTTTAACAGCAAAGAGCTTCCCAGCACTTGAATGGAACTTAGTGACCCTGTTTATGGCTTGCAGTTTGTAAGTTTTGCATAGGAAGGAATGATAACTCAGTGTTTTCAGTGTAGGCAGTGAAAGTCAGTGTTCTTATAGCACTTCTCTTGCTCACAGAGCAAACAGCTGGGATTTTTTGTTGTGCAAATATGTGTTCTCTGACATGATCTTAAATATTTATTTTGTTCCATGTTTTATTTGTTGCTACTTGGCACAGGATATCTGTAATCATGAAAGACTTTATAAAGAAACTAAAATATTTCAGAAGAAAGCAAAAAGCATAGAATGTAACTCATAAACTAAAAGGGAAGTTTGATTTTTGGGCTTCTTGGTTTGGCATGCTTTGGATTTGTCTATCCTGTCTCTAACTTTCAACTCAACTAGTACTTGCTTATGGAATTATGGATAAAATCATTGGAAAATAACACCAATACTTAAGAAAAACAAAGATCATTATACCATAAGAAGCACTAAACAGCCAGAATCCTCTTTGTAAGTGCTTTCTGAAGGTGCAACTTTCTTGAACGTGGAAACTTGCAGTTTTTCTTTGAGAGAAATCAAGGCTCTGGTTGATTCAACCAGGATAAAATTGAACAAGAGAGATTCAAGCATTGGAGATAAGCACGCCTTATTCTCCCTGTATTTTGCAAGGAACCCAATAATACAGACACTTAGAATGTGCCCATGTGGTTATACAGGCAGGCATTTGGTAATGTCTTGGAAATTGGAAAGAGTTCTGGCTTGATTTGCAAAGAGAACACACTGGTGTACTTAACATCTGGCTCGAAACAAAATTATCACTGCAAACAAAATCCATACACCACAATTGGCTTTATATGAGCAGAAGAGGAAACATGGCACAGTGAAGTTTCCTAGTAGCCAAGTATTCTGGTCAGTTCTCATTGTGGCTGGTATTTATGCTCCAAGGGAAAAGCATTCTCTGAATTTCCCTGGGGCCTGGGGAGTTAAGCAGGGAAATTTGTTTTCTGCAGATACCCATGTGAGGTCTGTTACAACAGATTAACGTGGGAAAAGTTTATTTAATAGAGCATATTTTTAATATTTATTTTAACATATACTTGCAAATTTTAGAATATGTTACTTTATATTTTTACTCAAAGCATAAATAAAGTAAAATTGATTATTGCAAGCTCATAACCTCTAAGGGGATGAAGAACCAATGATGAAATCTCATCCCCAAAGCACTGTATTTTCCTCTCCTTGGTTTTCCTACACAAACAATACAATTTCCTGCAGTTTTAGTATCAGAGTGGCTATTGGTGTAGAGAGTGAGTTCCCTCAGTCCCTGAATTCTGTCTCCTGCTTAAGAGCCCACTTCCAGCTCAGGCACTAATCTTGCTTTATCTGATTTGCTTTTGGGCTGATGTACGTAATCAGATGTGTGAGAACCTCATCACTGTCTCATGTCACACGTTATCGAAAAACCCATGAGACAAGGTGCAGTCCAAGATGCAAAGGTGTTTTTTGGGAACCTTTTAGGGTCTGAAAAGGCTTTGAATACCCTTAGAACTGATCATTATTACAAAGATTTTTCTTGGTTTTGACACATGAATACATTTTGATTTCTTGCAGCACTTTTCACCTTTTGCATGTTATTTTTTCCTATTTTCTACTTTTCAAATATTTGGCTTAAGAAAATGTATTTATGATACCTCTATCTCAACAACTTTTTCTTCCCATCTACGTGTCACTGAATATTCAAATTGTAGAACACTGTTTTGGTAAGTGGGGGAATTAAGAGGTGTGATACTACTTATGGATAGATACATGTCTGCAGTTTCCAAAGTAACTATTATGGCTTGCTCCCATGTTTTGACAATAATCAGTGGGAGTTGAAATTGTCTGTTACTTGAGCTTCTGTTTTGGAACTTTATTTACCATTCACAGTAACTTCATCTTTCTTATCTTAATTTAGGGGAGATACAAAATAAATGCTAATATTAGGAGTGATCACTGGTCATAATATTGTGTATAATTTTTTTCCCAAAATCAGCATGAAGAGAAGGCCAGATTAGATGGATGAACATTTATATATATATTTAGGAAGTTCTTTGTCTTCATTTAAGACCTATATAACAAAGTAGGAATGACACTAAACCTATTCTAATGGAAATAAAAAAGACTTGCCAGATATAAAGCCTCTGTCACAGTTCTTTGTAAGAAATAAGATTCATAAGGAGTTTTTGGAGATAAACACTACTGTAAGTTATTAAATATAGGGAAAGGTATGTCTGAAAACTCAGCCTGACTGATGGTTAAGAAAAAAGCACATTTAGTTCTAAAGCTATTAAAATATGATTAGCTATAGAGTCTATAAGGCCAGATCACAACACTTAAACCCTTCAGTCCTTGATGACCTAATTTAATGAATGTAGTTTTCTAGTGAGAAAAAGTAACAGTGCTGTACTTTATAAACTCAGTGCTCAGTGATATCTTCATGTGAGAGGAGGGGAAAAACACTTCTGAAATTGTGTTGGCTGTCTGACTATTAGTAAGGGGTTTTTCATCCTTTACTTCCCATATACATTACAGAAAAAAGGATGGACTCCCAGCTATTTGAACTTTTACTGAGCTACCTCTGAGTGGAGAGAGAGCAGCCAGAGCACAATGCCATCCAGCTGCATTTCTTTCTTTGCTCTACTTCTCCTTAATCTTTGTATAAGTATTGCTAAGTCAAGGTATGCTAAGTTACTCTGCTGCTTGCATGTTAGTGGAAAAAAAACACCACAGGAATTTTTAGCAGAGTTTATTAGTGAAATACTCCTGGAATCGCATCTGTATTAAAGGCAAAATATGCCTGTCATCTGGTTTATTTGGCTCAGTAGTTAGAAGTGGAGCTATCTTTTAAATGGAATCTTTCCCTTTCCCAAAATTTTTCCAAAATTGTGATCTCTGTGTTTCTTCCTTCTTTTCAAAGCCAATGGGAATTGATACAGATCCTGGCAACAGGCTGGGATGTATGGTGAAAATTATCATTGCTCTGACCAGAAATTCTTAGTTGCTGTAAATGTTGAGGAAGGATGGAGGGGAAAGCTACATTCCAATATTCACATGCAGACCCAACTGTGAAGCCCTGTTAGACTGAAAAGAATTACAACATTTTCTCATTTGTATGATGGAAAAAAAAGGGTTATGTGAAGTTCAAAACTGACTTGGGACTGAACTCAAAGAGCTCTGTCCGGTGTGACATGAGGAATAAATATTAATACCTCTTTTGTAAATTGACTTTGTTAGGGATGAGTCTGAAGTTAGAGGCTCTTTTTGAACTCATTTTTTTTTCTCAGTGTTTTATATATCCATATATAATTAGTCTCAAAATGTTTTAGATGATTCATGTTCCTTCATATCGTGAGTCATTTTCAGTCTGACTAGCATACTCAAATTTTTTTATTTTTAGCTAAGGGCTGGATATTCTGTGTATGACACTGGAATGTTTGTGGGAAGACACATATTGTGCACTTCTAGTATTTGGCTACCCTAGATTGGTTAAATCTGGCTAATATTTCTTAGAATTTGATGTATTAGCTTATTCAAATTTTTACACTTATTAATATGTTTTGACTATTTTAAAAATTAAATACTCTGATCAAAATTAGAGTCCTGAGAAATTGATTTTCAAAAATACCTGCGTGTTTTCATTGGTGCATAGATATGCTTGTAGTATGTAGCACTTGGCAAGCTATTGATTTGTAAAACCTTGATAATAAAACTGCTGGTTGCAGATTACTTATTGTGCATCACCTCTTGAGCAGAAACTTGATATCTGCTGCCTTCTAACTCAGTGAACCATCTCCATTGCCTCTCTGGTGGGATTCAATTTACATTAGTTTTGCTTTGACTCTTGTAGAGTTATTATTGTATTATTATAGTATTAAGATAGCCCTAGAAATCCTTCAAGTGATTTCATTCTAAATATGACATGCTTTTTTATATCCCCCTTCCACTTTTTCCACCTATTATCAGTGATTGCTGGTGTGTATTAGGGAAGGTATGTAAATAAATGCATCTTTGGGCAAGGTGTTGTACACACGAGTCGAGGGATAAACTTACCTGTGTCCACACTCACTCTCTTTGCTGTCTTTCCAGCTTAAAAGGATTGAGTGTCCACAACTTTTATTTTTATTTTTTTGCATATTTGATGTAAATGCTTTTTTATTTCATTCCTGGTGAGGATATATAGAGAGGCAGGTGTAAAATTCAGCTAGTTCTAAAATTGCATCAGTGTAACTGTAACTGCATACTCTCTATATTATAATAGTGTGTCGTGACTATTCAGAGTGGTAGTATGGGCTTTTTATAAACAGCACAAAATTACTTGAATGAGATTTTTCACTTGCCTTTCCTCCTCCTTTTCTTTCAATCTTTCCTCCAGGGTGGAATGAACTGTAGTAAAAAGTGGACTTGCTAGTAAGCTAGTGGTACAATGCATTGTTGGTCTTATTGTTATTACAACAAAGTATAGAGTATTTATCTTTTTATGGCATATCTGTTGGGAAACCGCTGTGAACTTTTGGCTGTGGATGTTTTAAAAGTTATTGGAAGAAAAATTAATCTTGCAACTTGATGAAAAATATTTCTTAGGTTTTAGTTGATGAAATACTGAAGCTTCAAACCCCTCAAATTAGGTAAATGTAATCTTGCTACGCAGGTAATTCTGTCAAATGAAGAGTGCTTTTTAATTGAATGCAATTCCGTGGGTTAAAGTTCTACTTCCCTTTGGCTGAATTGGACTCAAGTTTCATGATAGTAAAGGATGAGCACTTGTCCTTCCCAGGAGTGGTGGAGATTGGAGGACCATCATGAAATAAATGAACTATACTTTTGTGGTGTTTCTTTAAAAGAATGTCACCAGGCAGTTTTAGCAGCATCTGCCACTTCATGCTGGCAGACAATAAATCCCCACAGAGGATTTCTGAATTCATTTGCCCTGGATATAAGGAGTTTACAATGACACACAGTAAGTATGGCCTTTAGTCTACTTAACTGGAGTAGACTGAAGTAAAAGTGTTAAATTTAAAAGCTTTTATGTTTAAAACGTCTGTGACATTTTCAGATTTTGATAGAACAAGTCAGTATTTGCTGTGAAATCTCTGAGTTGGCAAATGACTGGAGTAACTTCTAAAGTGCATGGCCAAGAGGGTGGCACAGTTGAGAGATTGAGGGTAGATATATTTACATATAGCCTGAGACATACTGAAATTAATATGGTTTACTTTTATAAGTTCTATACTTGCTGAAAAGCGTAAAATACCTTCTCATAATAGAAATGTTTTAAACTTTTGCTCCTTCCATCTTTACTCTGAGCTTGGAGGGAGATGTAACATGAGCATATTTTCAATAGTGTTATTCTCATAACTGCTATACTCTTAAATTTTTGGGGGTTTTTATACTTGTTGAGTCTTACTGCTTTTTTCTTCCATGCACATACTTCTCACAGTAGTAACTTGCTGATGCACATGGCAATACTGGAAGATTTCTGGGGTCTGTGTGTAAACTTATATTTGCATTGACAGTACTTTAATTAAACATGAAGCCTATTAAAAGTAACTGTGTGTAGGGGGAGATTACACTTCTGTTGTGAATTGGTTTGTAAGTGGTTTTCATTTTTAGGCCTACTGGTTTTAGAGTTATGCTAAGTATTACAAATAAGTTAACTGAATCAGAGAAAAGAATCTTCACAGGAGGACAAAGAACTTTGAATGAACTTGATTTTTGCCCTGCAGGCATTTCATGCTGTGTGTTTTAGAGCATTCTCCAGATAGACTTTCAGGAATATCCCTACTGATAGATACTGAGTTGAGAAAACTCAGCCCAAGTCCAGATGATCTGTTGCTCACTTACAGCTCTGAACTGTCATGTTTTGCTGGCTCTGGGTCTTAACTGCAATAAAGGAATCATAAAAATGAGGTTTAGACTTTAATGCAGCTCTGCAGAAAGCTTTGTTCAGTTCTTGCAGGATGGTTGAGTTCCTCTGTGTTTATTAATGGTTCTCCCTCTTTTCAAGGTACCATTATGTGACTGCCATTTATTGAATGTAAACACTTGTGTAAAAATTTCAAAAGATGTTTTTCAGCCTGGTAAGCAAAGGGTTTTGTAGAAAAAATAGTGCTACAATCTTTTTTCCACAAAAGAAAAGCCTGTTGGGGAAACATCTATGGAATACTTAAATGCAGTATGAGCCATGGTTTCCTGGAGTTGCAGTTAACTTTTCCATATGGTGTTCTAAGCAGCAGTTTCAACATGATGTTCATATAAAACAGATGGTTTCTAAAAACTAATTAGGACTAGAAAAGTAATAGCTGATAATTTAAAATTCCCACCTTGGGGGTCTGCATCTCCACTAGAAATATTTCTGTGGAGACTCGGAAAAAAGGGGGGAAAAATATTCCACTGATCCTGCATATGCTTTCTAGAAAACCTTTCAGCATTATGCCCTTATTTTGGGAATAAATGAGCCATGTTGCCTATTATGCCTCAGACTTTCCACTTGCAACTGAATTGAAAAAGTCTACTGTTAGTGTCAAATAAATGATTTGTATCAATAGAAATAATTTCTCTAGGCATTTTTTTTAAGGCTGCTACCAAGAGAGCTTCTTGTTTGGGGGAGGCTTTGCAAGCCAGAGAAGTACCTGCCAGCACACTTAAATGCACTGTTCAGAGTGCTTTTTTAATGTACCAGAAGAGAAAATGTCAGGGTTAATAAAATCAAGTAGCTATGGTTGGATATGCTGAATGCAGGCAAGAATCAAGACTCTTGCAGTGAATCTGCCAGCAGTAGCTGGGCTCGGGTTCTGCTTTGGAACACTAAATCAGTTGATCAGTGACAGGGCCCCACAGAGGTCTGCTTGGCACACACAGTGAAACTCTACCCAGAGTTAGTAAAAACAACATATGTTCCCAGAAGCTGCTTAGGAAGCTCTTTAAGCACTAGGGAATATCTGCAAAAGCCTTAGACCTTGAGAGTAGAAATAAGGACACCAATAACCTCATAATGAAGGAGTAGTCACCACAACTAGACTCCTGCTTTAGCAATAGTGACTAAATGGATTAAGGATAATAATGCTGTAAACAAGTTAGGAGGGTTGAAATTCTAACCAGGTTTTCAGTATGGACAGAAATTGTCTCAATGGGAGGAATTGTAAAGGCAGGCAGTGTAAAGGGAAAATGAGGTATTTTTTATTTGTCAGCTTGTTCAGGAACACACAACTAACTGTGTATTACATACATATCATGAAAGCAGGAAAAAGAGAGGGGAATCACAACATATGCTTCTTCAGTGATGATGCTTCTCCAGACATTATATATTTATGGGGATGAAACCAATAAAATCTTGACCCGACTGCAGAAGACTGGAGGAATAGGGTTGGTGCTGTGTTTTGTTGCATATGTAGTCAGAAGTATGTGCCAAGAACAGCCTGCTGCAGTGTTTGCTTCAAAGCCTGTGTAATTCTGAGAAGGTTCAGGACCTGCTGCTGATGTGCCCCTCAGCCCTAGCTGGTGCTGCTGCTAGTTGCCTGTAGTTTTATGCTTGTGATATTAAGAGACCACCCATATTCCTTTTATTCTGTTATAGTGCATTTCTGTGCAGTTCCAGCCCCGGGGGCAGGCTGAGGAGGGTTCTATTACTACAGACCTCCCTTCTGCATGGGGCAGGGGTGAGTTGATAATGCATTTCAGTTCTAGAAGGGTCACTTGCCAGTGAATAGGTGCAATTGCAGCGTGGCTCTCAGTTGGCTCTGCTGCAAGCAGCAGTGCACTGGCAGCAGCCCAGCTCTCATGGGCTGGTATTGGTACCCAGGATGCCAGACTGCCTTTGTAAAGCTTTATGCTGGAGTGTTGCTACCATTAGTATTGAATGTGGCAAGAGTAAAGTTACCTTGCATTTGTCTGGATGAGATGGAGTCCCTGTTAGGAGAGCCAAAGCTAGAATTTTGCATGCAGATGCAGATACTATCATCTCCAATCTCAGCATTATTTTTATCTTATCACAGAATAAATCAAAAAACTATTTAAATACCCTTTTTGGCTCTTTGTAGTGATCATTCACGATCATTCTGTGATTTTATGTGTGCTTAGTCTTGGTGAGGACATTGCTTTGATTCTTAGGGAAATGAGGAGGGAATTTGCAAATTTTTTTCTTGTTTGTAAATTAATCCTAATAACAGTAATGAAAAAAAAACCTGTAATCCAAGGATTCACAAGCTATTTGCATAGGGTAATGCAAATAGCATTATATTATATTATATAGCATTATATTATATAGCATTATATAGCATTATATAGCATTATATTATTGCAAATATTATATTATTTGCAAATAGCAAATAGCTGATGGAAATAGGTATTTCCATCAGCTGCAGCAATAGGTACATTTTGAGCCAGACTGAACATCTTGATAGCATTCTCTTTAAACTGCAGTATGGAGCATAGAGCAGAGGCACCAGTGCTGCAGTTTAGATTCAGCCAGACTGAGCTGGACCTGGATTAATTCCACTTGCTGGG
The DNA here is from genome assembly GCA_035221455.1 of Xenops minutus. Lineage (NCBI taxonomy): Eukaryota > Metazoa > Chordata > Aves > Passeriformes > Furnariidae > Xenops > Xenops minutus. Next base: position 13,393,571 of record JAWWEE010000122.1, on the reverse strand, counting down.
AGCTGTGATGGGAACATTATAGGAGAGGTGTTGCAGCTACAGTAGCTTCTAGTTCTGTGCTAAACAACACAGCAGTTTAAGTGTTGGGGCTGCCTTTGCTCTTCTTGACTGCCCCAGACTAGTTCAGGATTGGGAAAACACGAAGCACCCTCTGTACCACTGGAGGTGAACTCCATGCCACTAGCTGTGTGCTATTACAACCCTCATCTGTTCCCAGTTTTGTTGTGAACTGTAACATAGTTTACATTTTTATCTATATTTGCGGTTTAAGTAATGTTTTTGAAAAATCCCCGTGCATCGAAATTGAAAACAGGTATTATGAAGATGCTAAAGAAAGCTACCTAAATGGAAGAAAGCCCCACAAAATGGTGAAGCAGTGGCACTAGGAGACACAAAGCTATTTCATAACTGCTTTTGCTGATATAGAAATATCATCCTTTTTTTGCTCATTAATCGCATGAATGAGTTCTGCTTCCAATTCTGTAGCCTGGTCTTAGTTCTTGCACAATATATTTTGTACACAACATGACTAGGAATGTGAAGGGATCCTGCTGCTGCCTTTACTTGTTTTCTGGATGTGGAAAAAAAAAAATCAATGCAATGAAAAAGAGGTCTGATGCATGAGGTGTTCAATATCATGCAGACAAGGTATGATGAAATGCTTGATGAACTGGGGGTTAAAAAAACCCAAAAACACAAAAAAACCCCTGAACTAAACAACAAGTTGAAATGAACAAATTTATCCCAATTCAGATTTCTTATTGTATTTAAATGGCTTTACATAATGTCTTAATGCTTCTAAATGCTTTCTATAGAGAGGGAGAGGAGTTAATCAAAAAAGCAGCCCTCAAATAAAAGAATGTATTTAGTGAACTCTGAGTTTATATTGGAAAAGCACAAACTGTGGAGACTGTCAGTTTAGCAGCAGTTATGCTGAGTCGAATTTTGGAAAAAAGCTGAAGCCAAACCACTGAAAAGATCTGGTCAGCCAGAATCTCAGTATTATAGAGATTTAAATTTTGCATTGGACGTTCCATTATATAAATTGGCTTGATGTAATTCTAAAGTCAAAAGAAGTTTGTATTACAGGAATAAATGTGGTATGAGTTCAGAAGAAAGTACTGATTCAAGTATTGCCAAATATAAGTGGAAGAAAGTGAAAAATTCTTGCGGGGTGCCAGCATTGTTCTCTGAGGGTAGCAGAGCCTTCCGTGTTGATATTATGATTCCATTATTATATTTTCAACATTTTACACTTCATAGTTCAGTGTCTTACTTAGGGAGGAAGCCTGGAATGTATTTTTTAAAGTTTCTTAAAAAAATAAAAGTAAAAACCAGTGGTTAGGAAATGGATCTTCAGTAACCATTTGTGATGTCTTGTTCCTGCTCTCTGGAAAATTATTTCCAGATAGCATTAATTCTGAATGAATTAATTCAAAATGGGATGATCTTTCTCATGCATTTTAAAAGCATCCACCTATCATGTGATTGATACAGAGGTCCATAAAACAAGACAATGCTACCAGATGCTTCCAGTGTTCAGCAGCATCTCTGATGTTCTGGCTCAGCAGAAACAGTCATCCAGGTTTTTAATATTTAGTAGTCTATTGCTGAATTATGACCCTATAAGCATCTTTTTCACCTTCCAATTTATTCACACTTTGTCTAAAAAAACTCAACAGACTGCGTCAGCTTTTAACTAAAAGAGAAAAAAGTACTGAGTCACCTAAATCCTCTGCCTGACTCATCAAAGTCGAGTTCCAATCTGCTAATAGCAGCCATAGCAGTAAAAGTGTATTATGATGTGATTTTAAAACAAGCCTTATAGCAGATGCACTAGAGTCACCTGACTGATTAATGGGCTTTAGCACCTCTTTTCTTTATGTTTTGTGTTGTAGAGAGTTTGGAGGGGTTCAGTTCTGTGTTTCTGGGGAAAGGAGCATCTGTTTTGCTTTTCTTCTGAAACTTGTAGATGTTTGTTTGAAGAAAGAACTGACATTTTCAGATATGGAGTTAGAAGCGTATGTGGGATTTTGTTGGGGTTTGTTTCTAAGGAGAAACTGATGGAGACACCTTTTTTTTCTGGCAGGACATCTGGTATAACAGGATTGATGCATCTGTTCTTTTGTCAGTGCCTAAACATATTACTTTTTCACTGTCTTCATAATGCATTTGTTTTCCGACCATGAAATCAAAGATGTTTCTTCATCTTCAAATGTCTTTTACATGTTTTTTTGCTTAGGAAAGCAATGAAGAAGCAACAGATTGGAATAATATTGGTAGTGGTTGAGAGCTAATGGGATTGAATTGGATCTCTGAAAGCCAGATACAAAGTAGTTTGTTTCCTGGATTACTGTAATTTTTCTCACGTTTCTGAGCTTCTTAATCTTTCTGTTAATCAGTTATATCCTCACTGTTTTTACTTGATGCCCCTAGCCCAGCATAGCTCTTCCAGTTTTTGCACACGACAGACCTCAATAGTTAAATGACAGGCAAAGCAGAGTAAGCATGGAAGCTAATTAAGACCTTTATGGTATATATGGTAGGCTTTTTACACAGAATTTCTGTTTCTTCATCTGTGAAATGTTATTGTTTGAAATTGGACAGAGAGAGGATCCATAATCTTAATTTTGATTCTTTTTTTTGAGTTTGCAATTAAATGAGGAGGGTGCTTCAAGAACCAAATGCCTTTAAAAGCTGTATGTGCTTTTAAGCTGCCTGGCAAGCAATTAGCATTGCAAAACCTGTAAGCTAATTTTATAAAAATAGTACTACAAGGTTAGTGGGAAGTGTAGTTGTTGTTGTACTGAAACAAATAGAACATTGATTAAATGAAGTATCTTAAGGGTTAAGAAAATGTTAAATGACCAAAAATTAAAATGTATGTCAAAAGTATCCTTCTGGTCTGTTATGAGCTCAGTGGATTTTATCAACATTTCTTGCTATGTGAAGGGGAATGTATGAAGGGAACAGAATTGAGAGAAAGACCTGAATTTATAGGGTAACTAAACTTTTTTTCCCCTTATTGCAGTGCGAAACAGCTTTGAATGACTTCAAGTTAGAAACCCTGACACAGGAACTCAGAAAAGCATAGATTTTTATAGCTCTGCATAACAATATTACATTGTAGTGAGTCATGCATTTCAACTAATGTTCTGTGTCTTAGAGTAACTTAATTTGATTTTTTTAATCCAATTTGAACAGAAACCTGACTTTAGCAGCTACTGCATGAACAATTCAAGCTGTAGGAAAACCACAGACTCATAGAATGGTTTTATTAATTGAGTGGACCTTTAAAGGTCATCCAGTCCAACCCCTCTGCAGTGAGCTGGGCCACCTTCAACTAGATCAGGTTGCTCAGAGCTCCATCCAACTTGACCTTGAATTGTTTCCAGGGATAGGGCACCTACAACCTCTCTGCGCAACCTATTTCGGTGTAAAACTGCAAAACTTTCATTTAAAGCTTAAAGATTCATGAAAAATTATTTGCACCCATCATCAAAGGACCTTTATACCTTTTCTTTTATCCTTTCTGCACCTGCTACAAACGCCGAGTTTGAATTTGTTACTTGTCTATGGAAAAATAGTTCTCATTTAAAGAGTTGCAGCTTTTGTTACCTCTCCAGGAAACAGTGTCTGCCCATGAACACTGGAAATTTTGGATTGCAGGAGATTATTGCTGCATGCCACAACAACTCTTCTAATCTCAAGAATCAAAAAAATGAAAGTACATTGAATATTTGCCCATAGAGTTTTGTTTTTTCCAAGTTTTCCATAGTATGTAAATGCCACGTTTTTCAAGTAGGATGATCAGCTAAAGGCACTGATTTCTATAATTTTATGGAAAAAATATTATAACTTAAAATTTAACTCCACTTTTGTTGTGGAACACGGGAACATTAAATCAAGAAGATTTTATTGAATTAGACAAAGCCGGGTATCGGTCCTTATAAGTACACTTTTTCTTTTAATGTTCCTTCATAATCCAAGTAGCTTTTATTTTTAGACTAGCTACTCCGTGCTGAGAGGGAAGGTTAGCTGTGTGAAGTCAGGTGCTATTTTTGGTTCTGTATTAGGCTTCCCAGTTATGCCACTTAAGGCAAGGCTCTGTTATGCTGACTTAAGAGCTGGTGTGATGAATGCACCTATGGGCAAAGACACCCTTGTCTTGTAACTGAAAACACTTCTGTTTGATTTTCTCTTCAGACAAACTGGATTACCTTCGTATAATGAGCTGCGTGTGCTAATTTTCTGTTTCCAATTTCCACTTATTCCATGTTTAGTAAGGCTTGTTATTTCTTTGTGTAACTCGTGAAACTGAGAAGCATGACATTAAATTTCACTGCTTAATATACTGAAATTATGGACTCTTGTTGAAGTAGTGGATAATACTGAGGGAAGGGTTGTTTTGCATTACAGAGATAGATGAGTTATACAGTGTGATTCAAAATGATTCAAGATTTCCAGAAATCTAGTGCTTCTCAACTGTAATTTTCCAGTATCTAAATAGCTGCACATCATCAGTGCGATAATTGAAATGCCATTTTGCAGAGAGATCAGTTTTGCCCTTTGGAAAAACTGGTGGATGGACTTTGCCAGAAAGTCCCACACTACTGGAAGGCTTTAAGAAATAGATAGATGTAGGAACTCACTTTAACTTCTGCATATTCATACAGTTTATTCCCCATCCTGTAATTTCCATTACAGGGAGGATGTTCGATTTGAATCGCACCCAAATGTGATCTTCCATTTCCACATTGTGTTCATTCTCCAAATCTAATTTTGAGACATTAAAAAAAAAAAGCAAAAATCTTTTTTAAATTGAGGTAAAACTAAAATGTGGTATGTGCTCTATTCCATCATCTGTTCCCAACAGCTGTATGAGTTGTGGTGACCTGACCAGTCTGTTTATTCAGTCTTTCTGCGTTGTCATACTGTATTAGGCGTTTCCTGGGCTTACTGCCAGACTTTCTCTGTTTACAAGGCAGCAGGCAAAGATTTAACATTTCTGTTTTCTTTCTTACTCTCCAGATTCCCTGTGAGACTGAAGGGTTTGTCTCCTCCTTTTTTCACTGCTGTTCCTCATCATGGAGTATCAGTAAAATGAGATTCATTTTCTAATGGTGACTGTAATAATGTGACACAGCCACTGATTAAATAGTCATTTAGGAAACTGGCCTGAAAGAATTGCTCTCATTATGGTCTTTGTTTCAGGGTTTCTTTCTGTTTTCCTAAATAGGTTAATGAGCTTCCTTTGTCCAAGGCAGGCAAATTCAACATTTGCAAATTAAAACCAGAAAACTTATTTTTTTCTCTCACTGTTCACCAAATTCAATAAACTCGTAGGGCAAGAAAAAAGATGCAATATGCCAAACCTCAAATGGTAAATTAGACAATGTCTTGTGGAAGTTCTGACCTAGAAATCAGATTTATTTCATAGTTTACTGCAGTGTCCAGTGGAGCTCAGGAGGTCCTCAGGCCTTTCACAAGCTGTGGTTCATAAATATGAATGATTTCATGGGCTGTGGTGGAACTGCTCTGAAATCTAAAGCTAACCAACTGCATGGGTTTGAACGGGACTTTGTAGAGTGAGACCAAAAACAAGTGATCTATTTGAATTAACTACAGAGAACAAAGACCCTCAACATGTTTTCACAAGCAGGTTAAGGTCTTAGAGCTGCTAAGTAAATTGCAAGCAAACAAACATAAAAGCCCCACTTGTAAAAATTTTCTGTGTTTTGTCAAGAAAGGTGGGAAATTAATAGAAAGAAAAATCACAGTCTTTAAAATCTGAAGTAATTGTGCTGGTCAGGATGCACTGTCACATAACAGAAGATCAGGTAATGAATTTTTAAATTTTGTAACACAGTTGATGCTTTTGCATTCTTTCTGCGTGACGTGAGCTCTCTTACTGTTTTTCATGTTTCAGTGGCAGACAAAATAATTGTGCATTTGAGCCTCAGAAATTAAGAGGTATTTGACCTAATTCCAGTTATTTTCAGAGAACAAAGGAAGGGGTTTTTTTTCTCCTTCTCTGCTAATGACCTCATGGAAGTGGACTGCTGGGGAAGTTATTATGATGCATCACATAATCCTCATTGCTACAGCAAGTAGGAAAGTTGTCTAGAGTCTATCAAGCTCATGGGTTTATGTGCAAAAATTTTAGGACTCCCCCAGACTACCCTGTAGCTGTTTTGGGCAGATGTGCCCAGTCTTCGTAGCATTTGAGCTCTTTCAAGCCTTACATCAGATATTAGCAACTTGGTTACCCTTCTTTTGGAGTTGTGTCATTTTGCTTACTTTGGGAGTTCCCAGGGGGATTCTGTAGTAGAGCTGTCAGAGAGGACTTAAGCTGGTAAGGAACAGAAGCTTTTGGAAGTGTCAAGTGCTTCTTCATCATACCAGCAGGAATCTTATGGTTTGACCTGATTTTCCAGGTTTACTACAGGTCTGATATAACTGGGTTTTGTTGCTGTTCTTGTGTACAGTGGGGCTGCTGGCCCTTGAGCAGTTTCTTTTTTTCTACTTTCAAATTGCTTAGTATGGTTGCCTTTGACACGTTGTCATTTCTACCAACTGAATAGGCTGTTAATTAAAAAAAAGAGTACGGGCAATTATAATATTTTTTAGAGGGCACATTAGGGGCTCATTGGTTTCATTTTTCTCTGTATTTCTACTTCCTGAGTATATTGCAGCTACCCATCTGGCTATTCTCTGGCTGTTTACTGAAGACATGTCAGGAAACATGACTCAGTATAACCAGGCAAAGAGCTGCCATAATTTGGTAGTGAACTTCTTGTGCCTCCTGTTTCAATCATAAAGGGCATTGATGGCTTAGTGAGTAGTTAAGAATATTGGTGAAACACACCCCTTTCCCTTGGTCACATTATTCTGAGAAAGTGCAGAGACCAAGGGGAAGTTTCAAGGTAAAAAAACCTCTGTTAAAATCACGGTAATCAGTTGGAAAGGGCAGGAATGCCCTTTTCACCTTCCTTTTTGACTTCCCAAGGCTGCCCAGGGAAAACTTCCTTTTCAAAGTTAATCCTGCTCCTGTTGGTGATGGAACTGAAATAGGAAACAGGGAGCAGACGTGTTTCTGCAGGAGTGCTTTACATGCATTTTATACCATAGGGCACACATAAAGCCTTGAAATGGAAGGCTGGCAGCTTCAGAAACACTGCAGGAATTTTAATGAGTCTGAATGGCAGCAAAGAGGAAGCAGCAGTGCTAAGTGTATGTCAAAAGGGGAAACAAAAATGATGATTGCAAGTATGACCTGACTGGCAGAATAGACAAATATTTGACTTCTGCTTACTCAGAAAAGAAGTTGACCCAAGGGGCAAAGGGCAGAACCATCAGGACAGCGTGGCTGTAATCTGTCCCAGTCACAGGAGAGCAGCATTTCCCAGGAGGAATGTGGAGACCCCTCACACTGAAAGTGGTGGCAGGGAGATTGTATCTAGATTTGCCACACTGACATTTAACAGATTATTCACATTTTTTCTCCAGCAATTAATGGGAAAAAACCCCAAAGCATTTCTTCAAGAATTTCAGCCTCAAACTGCTGAGCTGAAAACACATTCACAAAGCCAGCTGTTACTGTGCATGCCAGTTTTCCTTTTGCCTCTGCTATGTCCTTCCTTTTAAAAATATTTACACCGTATCCTGTTCTCTTGAAGTCAGGAGATGCAAATATTTCTTCCATTGTTAAAACAAATATAAATAACCTCACATACCTTTTCCAGTTTTAATATTTTAGTTCCATTTTCAGCTGCTGTAGAGAATTTGTCGTCCAGAGGAGCTTTCCCCAGACAGAGGGTGTGGCTCTCCTGATTTAAACTGCCCAGCCCTGTAGCTGCTTACTTAAATGGAATCAGATATACTAAATTAAGCCAAACTATTTGTCTTTACAGCTTTTCCTTCTACATTTAGAATGAAGGATATTTGTAGAGCTGGAATAAATGCAGTTTTATCCAGTGAGCTCCTGGTTGGAGGCTGTTGGTGTACAATTACAGAACTCTGTTTAGCATGAAAGATTTCAGAGAATTTGAATTTTCATTAATTTTCAAGTGTTTCTAAAAACTTCCATGGCACCAGTCTCTTAATTTTTTTTTATTTTTTTTTTTTCTTCTGGAGAACGGAGGACAAATTTATTTATGTTAAAGGTTCATTTATTTGTTTCTTTTTTCATTGTAACTTCATTATAAAGGACAATCATTGAATACATGTTGAATTCTGTCTATAAAAGACTGATCATTATTTATATTTCTTCTGGAGATAAAGTATCTTCGGGTTGTTACAGTCAGAGGTGGGAGTGGGGATTGATGTAAATTACAATTCAAGGGATGTGTGATGGTAATGGGAAAGGGATTTCTGTATGGATCACATGTTGTATAGTCTAGTCCAGTGGTTTGATCTGACTGAAGAAGTATTCCTTTGGAAAGAGCAAACCTCTTTGGTTATAAGTATTTGTCAGAAATATAAACCTGTTTTAAAAGATAAATGGTGGGTGTATGGGACATTAAAACTGCACTAGTAGACAGGTGTGGACAGGGAATTTGATTTTTCAAGTAGATGTGCTTCTCTCCCTTCCTTTTCAACACCCCATTTTCACTTTTTTTTTTTCTTCTGCATATAAACTGCATTTTTGTGCTTTTAGCTGAGTGATTTTGAAGTGCTTTAACACTAATTGTCTTGCAAGCTATTGTTAGTCATGACACTTCTGTAACATACTGCATATTTAGTCATATCTACCTCTCTTAGAAAGGTCTTTTTTTAATAAACTTAATCCAGAATTTCAAGATGTCCTCAGTTGGGATGTATGTGGAAAAGTTTTATGAGAAAATACTGCTCTTTATATAACAAACAGTTCAGGTTTTGAATCATTGGGTCATTGTGCCATCTGCGTATGTGTTGGAGTTTGCAGCATTTGAAGCCAATTACAATTTAATTCTCCTACTGCTGTTGCTTGAATTATGTTGTCCTCTGATGTTTTTTGAGCCCATCAGACAGCAGCGATACCCTGAGTCATTTGCACATCTCAGAAAACTCTGATGAGAATGCAAGTGAAAGAATTGTGACAAAACAGATCCACAATAATGCTGTGGTGACTCTACTGAAGTGGAAAATGTAATATTGCATTCAAGTTATATTTATTCTGTTACTTTTCAGACAACATTTTTGCTTTTCCCTATTTCCTTGTATTCCTTCTTGAAATTCTAGGGCATGAGAAGTATCTTTAAAGGACTGAATACAAATCCAATCTGGTCCTGTGCAAATATGATCCACTCTACTGTGTACAGGGACATATTTTGAAGAAAAGCAGTGCAACAAAATAAAACTCAAGACTGAGTGGCCTTGAGTTGTCAGAGGAGCACCATTAAGTTATTTTTCATTCTAAATAAGGGGAAGGCAGTGGAATTACCAGCAGGACGTAGGCAGTGTTTGTTTGGAAATAGCTGTTGTATTTAGAAATAAATAGAGTTTAACACATTTTAACCATATTAATTGAAACATATAAAGTTAACAAAATAATATTTCAGTTTTCTATGTGGGGGAAAAAAGAATTCGAGGAAGTGTGAAACTTCTTGGTGTAAGCCTTTATAGTGTTGGCTATAATGATAAACTCCAAAAAAACTTAATTGTGCAGCTCTGTATATGCCTTCAGTAAAAAAATAAAATCAGATTTAAGGTAGAATTACTTTTCTCTTGTGGACAAACAAATCACTGTCATCTTGTCCTTTTAAAAGAGCATCATCTGTGACAATTAAAGCCACAGGCAAGAGAGAGACATTGTGATTGAGCTTTACTGCAAAGCCAGTGATGGAAAGCATGCATTCTGACTACTTGTCTAGAGCTTTTGCGGATGTAAACTAGGAATTGGCCAGATCTGAATATCAGAAAAAATATGATGACTAATTTTAAAAAAAGCTCTCAACACTATTAAATATCAGATCTCATTTTGCTGCTGAACCTCTTCAAAGTGATCCATAATTTATGGGAATAACTGATGTTCTTAAAAAATTTGTTCAAAATATTTTGATTTTAAATGTCTAAACTGATTGAAACCTGATCAAATTTATAAAAAGTTTCCTATTTGACCTAAGTGCAGATGTTCTTTGGAGCAGAATTGTGTGTTTTGCAAGTTACACTGCGGTGGATTTGCAGCATTCAAAGCCACATGCACGCAAGTTATTAATTTCAGCTTTCTCTTACAATTTTCTTGCACATCAAGTGAGCTGTTATCATTAATTACAATGTATACATTAATTTTAATCCTGTAGGAAATGAAGACTTCATTTTAACATCAGTTTGCACCTTGGGAGATGCTCCTTTGAGTTTATCATGATAAAAACCTAGAAAAAGAACTATTATATCATCCTTTTAGGAAAACACATTTCCTTAAACTTGGTTTTAAAAATGCTTCCCTCACTTCATAATGTGTGATTATTTGCGACTTCTAAATTCTAGCAGATCTTTATTCCTTGTTGCGTACTATTATTCAATATTTTTTTGTTCTTGTATATTTTATGTGTATCCATTCTGGACTATTTGTAGGGAGAAGTTGTTCTTCCAGTATTCCATGCTGGAATATGGCGAGCATCTAGGTAAAGCTTTGTCATACTTGCACTTACCTGGCTTTCAGTTAGAAGTGCATTTAGCATCTTTTACATGAAGCTGAAGTCTCTTGTGGTGTGTGACTGACAGGTGGAAGTCACACAGGTCAGGTACACAGTGTGTGAGCGGAATGAGATCTGGAATTAGCCTGAGCTCGAAGATGGAGATGCCATTGCTCTGCCTCCAGCAGTTTATCTGGTCGTTGGCACTTATGATTACTCCTGTGTATTCTTGCCTGGGGAAACTATATACATGAACATATGAGGAAGCACCTCTGGGAATTAATGTTTCTTAAAGTTCTTTATTCCTTCCCATTCCCAATAGCCACTTCTAGCAGATTTTTTGGTTCATTTCTAAGGGTGCTCCTGTCATCTTTTGTACCCAAATCTCACCCTTCCTTTGTAGAATTGTTCTGCAGACAACAAAAGGATGCTGCTGCACGCAGTTCTAACCCTGTGTATTAACCAGAGTCTGACATAAAACCTGTCATTTCCTCCTCCCTTACTCTTCAGCTCAGATGTTAGACTGGTTGGGTTAAGGGGTAAGGGCGAGGCTTTCAATCAGAACACAAAGATTAATTTTAGGCACTGCTAAACCACAGCATTTCACTCCAACCTGCTCAAAACTCACTGCAGAGGCACTGGGGGCACGAGCAGAGGAGTGGTGGGTAGGCAGAGCTTGTGGAAATGGCGCCCAGTTTTAGGGGCCGTGGGTGTGACCTTGCACCTCACAGAACATCTCTGCTCTTGTCCAGCCAGTGCTGCTGGGACAAGCATTCTGGAGCCTTTCTCACAGCTTTCCCTGTTGGTTGCTGGATTCCTGAAATCTGCAGAAATGATGCTGAGTTCTCCTGTAGGCAGAGAGAGTTACTAAGCAGAGAGGAATAAATCCCAAGTTAGCAAAACTCTTAAATTTGTCCAGCCTTTTGAATCCAGTTTTTCCTGCCTCTTCGGTTGACCAGAAGCAGCTGTTTCAAGCAGAGCTGAAAATGCCTCTGGTCAATGGGAGCAAATTGTCATTGCAGTGGTAGGAGAGGAGTGAAAGGGTTTTGGTGATGGCTGCATAGCACGGTGACACAAATGCTGCATCCGGCTGTGCCCCTGGGTTAGCTGCCATGACAACTGCGCTGCTGGGGAATGCCCTGTGCTGGTCCTGCAGAGAGCTGAGGGTCATTGGTATTCCGAGTGTTTCTCGGAATATTGCCGGCAGGAGAGATCCCTTCCTGTAGTTCTGCCCGTTTTTAGTGTTACCACAGTGGGGAAAATGCACAAATGGTGTCGGGGACAAGTATTTGGGAAGGAAAAAAAGCTCATTTCTCTAAAAGCAGTTTTTTTTTTACCTAATACTTAGCTTCTACATAGCTTTTACTTCCAGATCTCATTGGGGCATGCAATGTTAAAAAGAATAAGGAAACAATTTTACAGTAAAATTTTAATCTGTTTGCATTTTAAAAAATAGCTTGTTACCTGCAAGCCCTTTCTTTCTGTACAAGGGAGTTAGAATAGGTTTGGTGGAATGGCTTGTTGTGGCTTTTTGGTTTTCATTGGGTTTAAAACAGGCACTTGCTCCTTCACAAACTGATTTTTCTTGACTTTTGAGGACTGAGTTTTTTTCAAGGTCTTTGGTTGTGAGTTTTTAGAGAATGCGTAAAACATTTTTCTTTTTGATATCCCCATCTTTCTTGAAATACATTGCAATGTCATTACTGAAATAACTAAGAACAGGAAACTGCACAGACCATGGCAGGGACTCTATTTCTTTTTATTCTTGAACATGAAACACGTTTTCATAAAAAGGAGAATTATTTTTTTTAAATAGGACGTTAAAACACAGAAATTAAATGCCTCAGAGCATAAAAATAAATTTGCAGATCCAATCTCTCTAACTCAACAGATTTTCCTACGAGTAATTAGTGTAAGAATACAAGAAGCTTTGATATTTGAATAGTGTTTTCAGATGTTCCTATCAAAGTCATCAGCATGCATTTGTAGTTACCGGCAAAAATACAGGTGTTAAATATAAGAGAAGGTGTTTCTGGAGGTGAGGGGCTGTCATATTTTACATTCTTGGCCCTGACGTTTCCTGCACTACTGGAAGCAGAAGTACTGGGAAACCAGCATGTTTGTGTCATTACAAAGGAACATTATGTTATCCCTGGGAAAAGGTGAAGGTAAATTTATTGTTGCTGACTGACTGAAGATTTAGCATTTTGCATTCATTTGTTTTGCTTTGTGTGTTTTGCTGTCAAGGTAACATGCTTGCAGGACTTCTTTGGAGACGATGACGTCTTTATTGCGTGTGGGCCTGAGAAGTACCGCTATGCTCAGGATGACTTCGTGCTGGATCACAGCGGTAAGACCTGACATCCCAAACCCTCTGAAAGAGTAAACTCTTCCCCCTGCTCTCCTGCTCAATGCTCAAGAGTTGTGTTATTTAGGAAAATATACATTAAAACACATCTTCCTTTGGACAGAGTGTTTTACAGAAACCATCATCTGGATTCTGTAAGCCTGTTAAAATACACTAAGAAACCTGATCTATTTTTCTGCAGAACAGATGCCATCTCTAAAGTTGAAAGCAGCAATGAGTTTTGAAAGGTTCCGTCATGGACCTAATTAAACTAAAATCTGTTAAAAATTTTCACTGTGACTATAATTTCCATGTTGCTGTCTTCACGAGACTTTTGTTAAAATCACATCTGTAACCATGCACATTTCAGGTCTCAAATTGTCCTGCCAGATAATTCACACACTTCAGTCTTTTCTGCCGTGCATCATGTGCTGACCCTGCTTATATTGGGAGTTTGTAGGGGGTGTTGGGTAGGGAAGGAGGTGAGACCAACTGGGACTTTGTGCCTGTGCTGTCTGCCTTGGGCAAATCATGAATTTAAGTGGTTTATGAAAGTATTTTTTCTGTAAAGAGAAACTTTATAATCTAAGCTCAAGGAAAAAGCAGTTCTCTACCAGACAGTTTTAGAATGGTCTTGAAATATTGAATCATACACATGTTGGGATTTTTTCTTCATGGTCATAGAATCATAGAATGGTTTGGGTTAGAAGTGACCTTGAAAAGTCATCTAGTCCAACACCCCAGCAATGAGCAGTGACATCTTAAAAAAGGTTCAGGTTGCTCAGAGCCCCATTGAACCTGACTTTGAATGTTGCCCAGGATGAGACATCTACCACCTCTCTGTGCACCCTGTTCTGGTGTTTCACCACTCTCACCATAAAAATGTTTTCCTTATGTCTAGTCTGAATCTACCCTCTTTATTTTAGTTTAAAACCATTCCCCCTTGGCCTATAGCTATAGGTCCCACTGGATGTGTTTGTATTGTTTGAGCTGTAGAATGACTCATCTTCTTTAATGAAAAAGATTAATCTCTGGTAAAGAAGACTTGCCCTGGCAAGAATAATCAGATTATTTCAGAAGAACTTCAGGGTGTGAATAAGAGGGAATTTTTATTTGTGTGAAAGCAAAAGCACCTGCTGTTTTTGTACTTTCTACCAATGCCACAATTGCATTACAGAATGTTCAGTTGCAGCAAGGACAGGTGTATATCTAACCACTGGCCCACACTTTTGGATGGATGGAGTATTCACCTGGCTCCCATTCTCTTGTTGCCAGCATGCTTCTTTTCCAGAACTGCTTAGTTATGGTGATTCAGCTAGTGTAGAGGAGACAAAAAGGGTATTTTTAAACATAGTTAATATTGGTTTTCTTCTTGTGCAGGAATGGAAGAGCATGATTCAATTAACTCACAGTGCAAATCCCAATGTGGTTGTAATCCTAATTTTCCTTGCACTTTTTAAGGCTATAAGATTATTTTTCACATTACGCGATCCACAGACTAATTGGGCTCATTTCCTTGCTGAGAACCCAGTGATGGAGGGTTGTTTCCTCCCTTTGTCTCTTCAGCTTTGGTGGTCTCTTCTTCCCCTAATAACTCTGGAAGTCTTAATGGAGAAAAGCAGGTTAGGCAGAGAGTGGAACATGACTGGCAGGGCATACAGCTCAACTTGCTGTTTTTGATGATCACATGGCATCATAATGATGACGTTGACATTGTAGTGATGAATTAGAAGGGAAATTTACATGATTCCATTCAGGATGATTTGCTAACAATGCTAGCTGAAGGAATTAAAGGTTTCCAAAAGATCAATGCATGTATGCTGACTGATTCCTTTTCCGCTTAGGTTGTCTTTTTTTTACTGATATATAGCTGATGGTAAATGGCAGTAATCTATTGTTTCAGGCTTTTGGAAACAACAGACATTTTTCACCTGTTCAAAAATTCAAGTAGGCAAGGTTGTTTGGAAAAAAACACTCCTTTTCTGGATAATAAACAGCAACAGGGGTGTGTGGAGGAAGGTGTAACATTGAACATTGGCAAAACTCATCTGGTTGCTTTGCAGAATGTCGTGTTATGAAGTCCTCCTACTCCCGGTCATCTGGCATGAGGCACACTGCATCCAAAAGCCCGGCACCTTCACGTCGAAGCAAATCACCTGCCTCAGGTACTACTGCTAGGAAAGAGCTGAACATGGGAAATACATGCAAGTTAGAATTTGTTTAATAGGGGGAAAAAAAGCTGGTGGCTCTGTCTGAAATACAAATGCCATGCTTTGTTTCCTGAGGGGAGAAAAAAATGTTCTTTCAGTTTGTCTCAAAGATTTAATACTAATGTAAACCAAAATTTGCATTTATTTGTTTAATTCTGGGAAGAAATATGGTTTCTGTTTTTTAATTACAGGCACAAATAGTTTCAGTTTATGAAGATTGGAATGATTTGTGCTAATTGTACACTTGGGATATGTTCTCAGCATGGCACTTGATTTTCTTGAAGACCATTAACTACAGAGTGGTTATGTGGTTAAATTTGTGTTCATTGAATTAAAGTATACCCTCAAGTTTTGAAACGGAAAGGTTTTTCCTGTATAAGCCAAATGTAGGAAATACAGGACACTGATGTTTAAAGTAAATTTAGGAGATGTGCTGTAATGTTATTCCTCATTAACAGAGAGGGTTTTTTTTCTTCTTCTTGTGTGTCTTGTGATTTCAAGAAAGGTTTTGAACACCATATGTTCCAACCATTGCAAATAAATAAAGGGAGAAACTTGGGGTTTTAAAATTTTTTTGAACCTCTGCATTTAATTTCTAAAGACAGTAAAACCTTAATTTTTTTCCCCTCAGACCAGGAGAAGTAGCCCTGAAATCAATCCATTGAATATGTAAATATATGATGCTTTTTTTTGAATGTAATTATACATGTAAGCTCCTGTGTGTGTATTCAAAACTGTGACATGTTCCGTATTCTCATTTCGACATCAGTATTTGTTTTGCTTAACTGGCACTGGTTAAAGTAATTGTATGTCTTTGGGTTCTTTCAAAGTAGAATATTTATAATCTGTTTATAAAGGTTAAATATTTAACTGAAAAGCTTCAAAGAAGGATCACAGAAAAATGTAGCATGACGGGCAAGTTTTGCAACAGATCTACGTTTCATGCAATTCTGCAACCTCCAATAAGATCATGTAGTATATCTATCAGCAATGAATTTTATGCGAAGTATTTACAAATCAGTGCTGCCATTTCCTTACTTATTTCTACTTGGACCCTCTTTGGTTTGTTTAATTTGAAAAATTTATCCAAAGTGTCTGATATTTATCCTTCTGTTTACTTACCTTTTTTTTTCATATAGTCTTATCTTTATTTACCCTTCTTCATTCCATGCATGTTCAGAGCTGTTTAATAACTTCTTTCCTTAATGTCTTTCTCCTTTGTGTCAAATATATGAGTACAGTAAAGAGGGGTGGCCACTCCAGTGCTCATTCTTCAGCAAAATCCCCAGGTGAGCCATTGCTATTATGGCTATATATCAGTAGTGTGTCTCCTCCCTCTCCATTGACCTGTGATCTTTTTGCTGTGTTTGTGAATGTTTTCGAGCTTGAAACACATATTTTGCATTTGATGAAACAGAGACATAATGGATAATGCTTTTTAGTTGTTGGACATCTGCTAATAGTAGGAAAATTAAGTTTTTAAAGGTATAATTTGATTACAGGTAGAGGAGCATCTGAGGAGCAATATGTTTATATGTCTATTCTAAAGCATATCATAACAGAAAATTTCAGCCAGCAGAAAAAGACAGGGGTCAGAGTTACTGAAAAAAGCAGTGTAAAACCATGTCATAGATTTTCATTTTATCTGCCCTTTCTTATCTCTGTTTTCTTTTATTATTTCAGCCTAAGTTCTAAAACACTGAAAAACCTTCAGTTCAAAGTCAAAGCACCTGTACGGTCTGTTGCCACTCCTTGGGTCAGTCAGGGTCAGCTCTCTTGCCTCTGTCCCCTCCAAACTCCTTGTGCAGCCCCAGCCTACTCACTGGCAGGCCACATGAGGAGCAGAAAAGGCCTTGATGCTGTGCAAACCCTGCTCAGCAATACCAAAAACTTTCCAGCAAAAACATAGCCCTGTGTAGCTACTGTGAAGAAAATTACCTCTCCCCCAGACTCCTTATAGATGCAGAATTTTCACATATACACAGGGCCAGTTGCCACTTTTACTGTTGTTGCTGTTTTGTCCCAGCTCACATTCAGTGGATCTCAGATGGCATTGGGAAAGCGGAATCTCCAGGCAGTTCTTTTCAATGGGATCTTCAGCAGAAGGAACCATGTGTTGTAGAGTCATAGAAGCACAAAAGTTGGAAGGGACCTCTGGATGTCATCCAGTCACACCCCTGGCTCAGACCACCACCCTTGTCCACCAGGCATAGCTAAGATATTAGCCAAGAGCTACAGTACTGTCAGTGTAGGCTGGGATGTCCTTCCTTAGACAATTTTGAGAGGTGAGAACATTGGTAACCAGCCAGTTTCACTGGTACAGTTTAGTGGTTCTGTCAGTGCTTAAGAGCATGGTAGAGACAGATAAGGATGCCTTATAATGTAGACCTTAATGGTCATGCTCAAGAAATAGCGACCTTTCTGTATTAGAGAATTTGTGAACAAACAAAAACCTTTTCCTCCTGTAGTAACAGTTTGTAATTTGGAAGCAAACTCTTCTACTGAAGTATCTAATTTTTGATCATGAAGGAAACAGCATTCAGTAGCTCTTTTCATTGTCATACTTGCAAATTCTTTATAACACAAGGGTGCTTTGGTGTGCAAGGTTTCAATAAGGTTGTCCAAAACAATGTCATGAAGTCTGCCAGAGGGATGTATACTGTTAAATACTTTTAGCTTCTTAAAAAAACCCACTTAAGTAATTCACCTATTGTTCTTATAGGCAACCTTTTTTAAAAAGACAAAAATGTCCTAAACACACTGAATACTTTTAGGAGAAAATACTAGTCCTGTAACAGAGCTGAGAATGTAAATGCAAGTTACCAGTCCTCAAGAAAGACTTATTCTGTAGTTTAAATGCTCATTAGTTATATCTTGACATGATACACCAGAGAAGGATTTTTGTGAAATACAGGGATTTGTGGAAGTTGCAGTGCAGTCAGCCTGGCCTACTGGCAGATGGACTGCTCAGTTTGTAAAAATAGTACTTGGAAGGCATCTTTAGCACTTGGAGAATGTTAGTGTACCAGGTCAATAGACAGTTGTAAAAGAAATCCAATAGTGCTGTTTAAGGAGTAATGCATAATGCATGACAGACCTGAATATGTAAGGGTATGTGCAGGTGTATCTGTTAATTAAGCTAAGGTTCTCTTTACCAACGTTGTTGTTTCTTGCTGAAAAAATAATTCTTAACAGTGAATCAGCTGTGAAACATTTTTAGCTCTAAATTTCTGCCAAGTATTTTTCTCTCCCACAAAAAATGTGGCTCAGCCTGCAAGGAAAAAATGTTTCATCATATAACATTGCATCATATTTGTGTATGGTGGGCAGTGTGCTGTTGTGTCTGCATAATTAAATTCTTCAGTTTGTTGTTTTCACAAAAATACAGGGACTGATCTAAGTTATATTCAAGTCATCAGAAAGATAATAGATGTTGTATGAGGCCTGTCTGAAAAACTGGACTTGAAATAAATGAACTCTTTAAGTCAAGGAGGGGGAGAGTGAATGTTTTCATAGCCCCTTTTCTTATTGGTAGTTCAGAAATAATCTACTAGTTTTTTCCCTTGTTGGGGTTTTTTTTTCCCCTAAATCAATATTTTTTTCTGAACTACTGCTGAAGGTTTTTTTATCATCCAAACAATTCATACTTCTTGTTTGTTTGTTTTCCTTTGGGGAAAAAACAACTTGTGTTCTGTGAAACATTCTATCTAGAACGTAAGTGTTGATCCAAAATGAAGAGAAGGGGAGTCAAGTGTTTTTAGCATTTTTTCTATATAAATTTAGTGTGTCATATCACACTAAACTATGTCATTTTTAAAGGCTGTGGTTGTTATTTGTCCAAAACTCTTGCACTGGCAAAGGACAGAACAGGCCTTTTTAATCTCTGGAATGACAGTGGAATATTTGTGTGTCTTCTTGATCCCATGTCCAGCCACATGAATTTTTTTGGGCATAGTTGTGTGGCATGCAAGGATGTAAGTTATTTCCAAATGTTGAGGAGTCTTTTTTGGTCTTTATATGCAGACTTGAAGGATAAATTGTTAAGAGAGGTATGTTATGTCTAAAATTAAGTTAGGGTTTCTGACTTTCATTAATATATTCCATTTGTTTGCTTTTATTGCTTTGCCCAGTTAATGGAACCCCAAGCAGTCAATTATCTACCCCAAAATCTACAAAGTCCTCCAGTTCTTCACCAACAAGCCCAGGCAGCTTTCGTGGACTCAAAGTAAGTGCAAGAACCCTAAATTCCATTATTCATTGAATGTATTCAGTGGTGCTGCAGGGGAAAAAAAAAAAAAAAGAGAAAAAAAGGGAAAATGTTACATTGTAGGGTAGCCTTGCTGGTGTAATTTTTTGCTAGTATGAAATGGAGAATCAGACTGAAGTAAGATTTTTGTGTTCTGCCTGGTTAGCAGGATTTGAACACTCAGCATAGGAAAGGCAGAGGATGATGATGGCTTGAATGCATCAATTTGCCCTCCAAATTTCCCATTGTTTCTTTGTAGACTACAGAAATCCTCCAAGTAATTTATATTCCTTCAGCCTACATAAATGTAGTATCCTCTTTTCGGTGCCTGACATTCTTGTAGCATTGCCTAAATTTCATCTTCCTCTATGGCACACAATTTCACCCCTTAATGCAGTCTCTTGCCTGAAAGCGTTTGAGGAGTTCCTTTGGGAGCAGCCTGATGTCTGGCAGATTTTTCTGTGTTGCACTAAGAGAATTCTCTTCCTCTCCCACTTAAAAACTGGTAGCATTTACAGTTCTTGGAGGCTGGTTTGTGCCTTTCACTGAGAAAAAGAAAAAGAACAGTCTGGAGCACAGTTGAGCATCTTATTACTGCATTTGTGCAGCTGTCCTTTCAAGGAGAATTTTATGGAATCATCAATTGCAGCCTTTCTTGAAGGAGACTGGATGGTTTGCACTGATTATTCTCATCAAGTAATAGCTCCCATTGGTGAACAGCATTTGTGAAGAGGCTGCATAATTCTGTGGAAAACTGTTTTCTCAGTTAAGAGACTGCCTAAAGGACGTGATTTGAATAATACTTAGATTTGGGTTTTGACATGCTAATTGTTATCAGGTCTTTGTTTTGCAAGGAGTAAGGCACTGGTTTCTGCCAGGCTTCTCTGACAATTCTGACAAAAGGTTTTGATTTCTTTATTTAATATTCATTTTTTTTAATGTGATTGTTTAATTTTTATTGCTTTGTTTAAATATATTTGTAGTTATTTGGTTCATTGGGGTGATTTCCTGTTGATCTCTGTCTTTATGTTGTTGTCCTGTACCATCCCGTGGCTACTGTTCATCCAGACCAACATAGGTTGGCCATTGTCCTATAAAGCATTTTCAAGAGCAGTAATAGTTCTGACACTGGAAATTAGAACTGTGTGTGTTAAAATTTGTCTGGACAGCTCCTCTGTAGAGCTTACAGTAGAGGACACCAACATCATCAGGCTTGAGGCTCTCAGCTGGTCTGCACTATATTTAACAAATGCTCTTTTGTCTTTAATGAAATTACAAGTTTAGAAACTAGATAATTTGCTTCATTTTTTTCCACTGCTGTCCTGTCTGCTCTTAGCTGATTAAAGCTCCATGAAGAGAGAGATAATTCTGATAGCAACAAGCAGTTCTCACTGAAGTGGACATGTCCCTTTTCCCTTTTGCTGTCAATTTTGCTCAAGTAGGCTCTTTTACTTTTTCAATTTGGAATGTAATTGATGCTGGATACTAAGGAGTTTTCATTTCAAATAATTCATCCCCATATGAGCAAAGAAAACAGGAAAACCAAATAAAGCATCTCAGCCCTGATGTGTTACTGAAGTAGTGAGTAGCTTTTGCCTTTATTCCTTTGGGATGCATCTGTTCAGTAGGAGCATCCCAGCTGTGCTCCTGAGACTAAGAAGAGGGAAAGATATCTGGGGAACCTCAGGGTGAATTCCTAAAGGATCAAGTGTGCTGGTCAGTCACATTTGTTTCTTCATTGTGATTATGTTCTAGTAGGAATGAATTGGGTTTTGGGGGGATTTTTTTGTGGTTTTTTTTGGTAGAATTGGTTTTGGTTAGACTGATGAGGAAAACAGAGAAAGCAGAACAATTTTATTATTTTGAAATGACTGTTTTTTCCCTGTTGCTAAATAATTGCTTGTTGCCAAGACTGCACTGCTGCAAACACCAGCAGTTTGGCTTCTTGCACTTGTATAAAGAAGGTGCCCCGACTACAGCTGAATGAAAATGTAGGTATACACACAATGGCAGAGAGTGACAGAATAAGGTATATTTAAGAGTTTTCTGGCTTTGGAAATTCAGTATTTTGAGTGATTGGTTGTGTAGAAATCATGTATGTTTGTTTTTGTAGAGGATGAAACAGCAGCACTGAATGGTTTTATATGAGCTTGAGGCAGCAGAAAAAAGGGAACAAATCAGAGTTGATGTTTCTATTTCCTGTAAAGAGCAGAGCATCAGAGCAGCTGCACATGAACTGTGCTTTAAAAACTGTTTTATTTGAAAAGCCAGAGCAAAACAAAATATTGTACTATTGATTAGAACCTAGCTAAGCTTTTTGTAGTTTGACAGTCAATGTAGAGCTTAAGTGCTGATCATCAAGGCAGTCAACTTGCAAAAGATACTGATGGCAGCAGCAATTTTATCTCAGTCTCAGACATGGAGTCTTATATCATATTCACTGAATGCCACTTTTCCTTCAAAGTAAAGTTTCTTCAGTCCCCAAGGATTCCTTCTGCTTGACGACACTTTATAAGAAGAAGGGGTATGTTCAGTCACAGAAAATTCCTCACAGGAAACACTGCACGTGAACAGCTTATTTTTAAAGAAAAGGGCTTTCCTTCTGTCCTTTTTAGCCCTTCCAGCCAGAGTGCCCTTGTGTTATTAATTGTTCAGTACATACAGGAAGCCAGTTTGATATCCAGGGGGTTTGCTTTCAAGGTGGAGATTTAAATATAAAAGTTAACAAATACAGACATGAAGTAAATGATTACTTTGTACATTTTCTTCTTTGATCAAATGTGCTCAGTTTTCTGATTTTTCTATTAGATTTCCATAGAGATAAAATCTAGTTCATGGGTTAAGAAATAATAGTAGAAGGCCATTAGGTGTCCTGGGACTACTGACTGAGAGGGAGTCCTTTTGCTGTTCTGTAGACAAGTGACAATTGAACAGTTTAACATTTTTCTTTGGTTCTAAGTGCAGTGCTGTTATAGGGGTAATTTGACTCTTAGCTCTTCCAGTGCATCTATTACAGTGCACAATTTGTACCATAAAAATCATCCAGAGATTAGATTAAATTTAGGATTTTGGAAACTTGTGTCATAACTTCTTTATGCTTTCTCGGGTGTGCTTTATTGTCCCCACTTAAAATTAAGTACCACAAAGTCTTATAATCTTTCTGAAAAGAAAATAAAATCATACAGGTAAAGAAGCTTTACAGTTGAGACCTTTCTTAGGATCCCAATTGTGTTTGAATTTACCTGAGTATTACTTTTGCAATTGATTGACCAAGTGACCAAAGTGAAAGGGCATTACAACCTGATGCAACAAATAACTTAAGTATTTGCTTAACTTTCAGCTATTGTGTAGTCCCCTTTACTTCAATGAGGATGTTAATGTACTTAAAGTTAAACATGTGCTTAAGTGATTTGAAGGATTAGTGCTTATCTTCATCAGGGTTTTTAATCTCAGTTTTGTACACATGTGCTTTGTGTGTAGTTACATGTTAAGAATATTTACATGGGATTATCCAGCCTAGTGATGTAGGTGCCATAGCAGTCCATAGAGGAATTCTTTAACTGAAAAAATACAAAGTTTCTGTCTTACAGATTATGTTGCTGTTAATCATTATAATAATAAATACTGTCAACATCTCAGTGAAATACCGATCATATAAATGACATTGTGTTTATGTTCGGAATGTCTTGGAGCCCTTTCTCCCTGCAGCCTTTCAGGATGAATTACAATGACACTATCAAAGTGTCCCCAGATTTCAGAGAATACTTTTGCAGTTACTTCAGTTTCACTAAAATATTCATAGTAGTTAGATTCATCACCAATTTGAATGTTTTCATAAAGACAGAGAAAGCTGCTTTGAGAATATCAAGGAGTTTTTCTGAAGGTGTGAGAGTTCACATTCCTTTCTTAGCCTTCAGATGAAAGAATACCACAGCAAAGTTAGATCAGAAGTCAAGGAAAAGTTGGCAATAATAGACTTACTTTGGCTAAGTTTGGCTGGATGAACTTTGAGAGTATTACAATAATAATGTTTGTCTGAGGGTCCCATATTTCTGCCTGCATTTTTTCCAGACACAAGAGGGTGGGTCTGCATACCTGTGTGTGCCTTACAGTTCAGTCTCTTCAGCACATTATGAATGTGTACAGGACCTCTGCATGCCTGGCAACCTGATGGCAAAATTCCTTCATTGCTATCCAAACGTGACATAAGGACAGACACAGGAAACATTTAGATGGATGCTCGAGAAGGCACCATCCCATGTAGCTGCCAAAGATTTAGATATTTCCTTCAATATGAAAGAAATCCCCAAATGTTTCCACAAGCATTTGTGTCATGGATAATTAATTCACTCCTGAGTGCAAAGATTTGCCAACTTATTTACCATTCCACTTCAAAAGAATATGGATTTGTATCTATGGATACACTGTTGTGAGGAAAAAAAGAAAATCCCACCAGGTGTGTGTAGTTGTGGCAGTGCTAGGGTTAAACCTGCCATTTCAGGCTCTGGTCTAACACCTCAGCCACAATAGCAGCATTAGTTTTATTTTATTTTCGTATTCCTTTTAGCTTTTTTCCTGTTAATGTTTGCTTCCTTGTAAATACTGTGGTAAGAAGGAATGTGCCCAGTCATGTTCTGCCCCGATTGCAAGACTGAAGGCAGTTGGAAATATGGACTAGATATTCCCATGTCTTGTCACTCACTGAAAACCCAAACTAGATTACTAATATTTTAGGCTGATGACTAATACTTTGCAGATTAGATGTGTTCTGTTAGCTCTGCTTCGTGATTGAAGAAAATGTGACTGACTGGTTATAAAACTGACTCATGATTTTGCACAAATGTCGTTTAACCCCAATGTCCTTGCTCGTGATCCTTGTTAAATAAATAGATAACTCAGGAGAGCAGCATTAACATAGCCTAGTTTTGAGTTCTTAGCAAGGAGCAGAGTAGTAGCTGGCTGCTTGCTCTTTGATGCTACCTCTGTGCCAAATGCTAGTAAACGTCATTTTTTTAGAGGCTCTGCAAAATTGGGTTGTACAGCTTATAGTTACTGTACCTTTAGCTGATTTGGCAGCTCAGCTGCCATTAGAAACTTAAGCATCCATTAGCATTTCATGAGCCTTTAGACAATATCCCTATCTGTCAGCTCAGTTCTTTCACTGACAATAGTGTTAATGATTTAAAATATTCAGCAGTGTAACCAGACAATGTCAGCTAAAAGGGAAAATGCTGCATTTGCATTCCCCGTGTCGTGCAAAGCCATTTCAACAGACACTGAGCTTAAGGCAGAGAAGCATTTTAATCCTTTATGTGGTGAGTGGTGAGAACTACTATAATAGCCCATGAAGAAAACAAGATATGGAACTTCACAGAACAGCAAGAAACATTACGTAGAAAAGAGGGAATGATCTAAAATATATTTTAATTTTATGGAGCATCCCTATACATAACTGTAATGGGAGAGCTTATAAAAGTGGTGCATAAAACAGAGCAAGTACATTTTACTATTTATAGTATTCATTCCTATGCCTCCACCTCTTTTTAAAATAAAAATGTATTGTTGTGCCTGTCCCTGGGCAGTATGACAGGATGACTTTCAGTAGAACTGTGAAGATTCAGATAAAGTACCAATTAAGTTTTTAGTGTAGGAAAATTAGTTTTCTTCAGCTGTCATGCTTCAGAATCATTTAGATATTTGTTTTTTACAGTGTCATAATTACTAAAACTGGATATGTGTCTGGTTGCATATCACACATCTAACTTGAAGTGCTTTGCATTGATAATAACCTTCAATGTAGCCCAGATTACTAAATAAATCTGATTATCATAGATGTACCTGGCCAACTATGCCAAAATTCTCTTCTTCAAATGAAAACTAGTAGGGCCGTGCAAGCATTTCTAGAAAGCACCTTCCTGTATGCCCTAAAGAGAGCATATATTGATGGAAAGAATTGAGGAGGGAATGTTGCCTCCACACACACTGACTCCATCCTGTTTAGATGCAGCTGGAAGGAATTTTCTTTGATGTTTACCAAAATCTGTTTAACTACTTATCTAAATAAGGATATTGGGACTGAATCTGAAATTGGTGTAAATAATAATGTATTCTTATGGCAATGAACTGTGAGGAAGCAAAAATAAAAAAGGAAACTGACCCAGTTATAGGTGGGTTTAGGGTAGATTTTTTCAACTTTGCTGCATTTTTGTATGACTCTTGCTTGTGATTATCATCAGAAGTTAAAACTTCTTGTGTTCTTCCATAGATCTCTCCACATGGTGGATCTTCTTCCAATGTGAATGGTGTACCTGAATCACTCCGTTGCCAGAGTCCCGAAGGTAGGACACCAATAATTGCTAAAATCCTTGCAAAAATTATGTTGTACATGACCATTTTAGGTGGTTCCTGATGACTCTGAATTCTTTTCTGTTCTATTTGACACCTTGCCAACAACAAACCTGTCTTGGAAAAATTGTTATCACATTTCATACATCAAGGCAGTAAAGATAGGAAATAAATTTTGTTATTTTTTTGTTGTCAAGTGGTAGCATATTAGTGGACCCTGCTCTTCAATAGTGGAAGGAATCACTGCTAGGAATTTGACTGATTTGTACCAAGACCTGCAGTATCACCAGAAAGTTGTTTGTGGCTGGATTGAAAGAGGAGCCCTTCTCAAAAGTGCTGACTCTACTTCAGGTAGAACGACTAGCCTGTCAACTGACCATAGCTAAACTTAACCTTTCATTCCTTCTCTCTTTAAAGCAATGCTAATTATTTTCAATTATTTTAAAATTGCATTTTAGAGTAATTTTTTAAATTTTAAAAATACTGAAGTAAATGCCTATCAAACTTACTTGCATTTTGGATGTTTCAGCAACAGTTGTAGGAACTTGAAGGAATTCAGCAACTTTTTGGGTCTTTTACATGCATTGTAGATGAATCTTTTTTGCATTTTCACTTTGAGTTTGCAAAAAGACACTTCAAAAAAGTAATGTGAGTTGAGAAAATTTTAGACTAAAACCTTCTAACAGCATTCATTGCTTTTGGAATATGTCTATACAAAACCATAGTGAGATTTGATGTGTCTGTTAAAAGGTCAAACTACTTTGGGTTTATCTCATTCTTTATTCTGTTTGAGATAAAACCAAGGGAATAAGCAGTGAAGAAAACAGCTTACTTTTAAGTTCTGTTTTGCATTTGTGACTGTTCTATATCTGTGGAACCCATTGGGGATATATTGCATCCTGCTGACACTTGGCTTCAGCTTGCATTATTGACTTTTTCCCCCTTTTTTTTTTTCTTTTTTCAGGCGTGAATGGAAACAAGTTCTCAGGGTCATCTACCATTCTTGAGAAGTATAAAGTGGGGAAGGTGATTGGGGATGGCAATTTTGCTGTTGTAAAGGAGTGTGTAGAACGGTGAGCAAGGAAACTGTTCAGTACTGCTGTTTATTTTACTGGGTCAAGCCCTGTGCATTAACATAATTTCTTAGAAAAATGTAAGGAGATGAAAGCAAAGAGCAGTTGCAAAGGTATGAATACACTTCAGGAGAAATAGGCATAGCAAAATTGCAGAACCTCCTATGTATTCTTCTAGCAAAGGGAATATTGAGAACAGCAGAGAAACATTTTTTATCCCAAAAAGTAAAGGAGGTATCACCTTCTAATGGTGACTCCTAAGGAAACCTCACAGATTTTCAAGAAATCCCTTACACTACAGATGGCTGTGGGTGACAGGAAATTGCATGTGACATCTAAACAGTCTTTGAGAGCCCCCCCTTCTGCCTCAGCACTTCTGCTCTAGTGTCCCTACTGCCTGCTGCTTACATGATTTTTCACAGCTTTCAGTATACTGTGGGGAAAGCTTTCTTAAAGGCATGCAGTTGTTGGCTATTAGCCTGTGCTGCTTGCTCCTTCTACCCAGTGAGATACTGGGGTGAGCGGCCAGAGACTTTCCAAATCAGCCCTTCAGTATACCAGACCCTGAATTATTCTTGAGGCTGATTTCCCACAGGGTAGGCAGGATACCTTTACAGACCTGTGCTGTGTTACTGCCCTTCCTCTGAAAGCTTTGTGTCACACTTTGCAGCTAGTGCAAACATAACAGATGACTTGACTGTCACTTTCTCAGTGTATTTTTTTTTTAGAACCACCTTCTGCTATCTTCATCAATCTGAAAGCTATGTCAGTTTCTTAAATATTTTGAGGAATCCCCAACTTGTATGCAAATACTGGGAAAATTGAGCAAATGACTGTAAAAACCATTTAAGTTACACAAACAGTTTCTACTGTTTGATCCTCATCTGCTGGTTTTATTTAAATGAAAAGAAAGATACTTATGAATGGAAACATCTCGTTCCAGAATTGAGGTTCGACTAACAGGTCCGTACATCCTAAGGTCTTCCTTCTCACCCTGCTTGTCAATTGGAATAACATTGCGAGCTTCCAGTCAGCAGGGACCTCTCCAGAGTCTCAAGACCTTTGGCAGATCTTTGACTGGGGTGCTGCCATAACATTTGCTAGGTCCTTCAGTTCTCTGGGATGAATCCCATCAGGTCCCAGGGACTTGTGAGCATTCAGCTGATACAGCCAGTCCCTGCCCATTTCAGCATCAGCAAATGGAAAGTCACCGCTCCCACTCTTGTGGTCCTCTGACTCAGGGGACCAGGCAGCCCAATGTCCATCAGTACTACTAAAGTACTACTAAAGAATGAGGCAAACAAAAATGCATTGCATGCCTTTGCTTTATCTTAACTTCTTGTAGTCAGGTGACAGTCTTCAACAGGTATGTTTTCTTTAGACCTCCCTTTGCTATTGACTTACTTAGAAAAACTTCTAGGCTGACACAACACTGGCCAGTTTCAGCTCTGACTGTACTTTGGCCTGTCCTGTTTTCTCCCTGTATATGTGAACCACAGCTGTGTAAACTTGCTGCAAAGCCTGACCTTGCTTCTAGAGATTTTACAGCTTTTTCCTCTTGGGCAGCACGAGGAGTTCCTTGTTCAGCCAAGCTGGTCTTCTGCCCTGTTTGCCTGACTTAGAACACAGTGGGGTTGCCTAATCCTGTCCTTCTAAAAGGTGGTTCTTAAAAACTGACCAGCAATTGGTCCCCAAAAGAAGATTCCTAGGGTACTGTGCTAAAGTAGGATAACTTAAAGTTTGCTTTCTTGAAATGCAGCATAGGAACCCTGCTGTCCTTTTTGTCTCATTACACCAGAAGTTTTAAACTCCACATTTCATGTCCACACATTACATCCCCCATGAGACTTCTCTGTTCACAGGTAGCAAGTCTAGGGGAGCACTGTGCCTAATTGGCTCACTGAGTACCTGCGACAAGAAATTATCCCCTGGAAATCTCAAAGATTTCCAAAGCCAGTTTGTCACAGCAGTTTGATGTTCCCACTGAATGTTTAGAAAGTTGAAGTTTCCCTTAAGGACAAGGCATGCACCCTGAAACTGGCCACACATCCCTTGTTATTTATAGAGGGAACAACATTCATGAAAGGTAGCAGATTAAAAGCATAAGATTATATAGTATATTATTTTCAGAAATATCAGCTGCGCATTTTGGAAATCACTGAAGTTCCACTGGAAGTGGGACATGGGCTGCCAGGTCACTGGGGTTTCAAAAATATCATTGTGCTTTTGGAATGAGGAACCTGGACTAGGAAAACAGCCTTCCAATCATAAAAAGAAAAAGAAAAAAAGGCAAAATTAAACGTCTAGTTTTGTATGTGATCAAATCTTTAGTGTAACATTATTAAATGAATGTTATATAAAATAAATACACAATATTAGTTGCTAATAGTAACAAAGAAAGAAGAAATGCCAACCATAAATGCTTCTATTTTAATTCCTGTTAATTATACTTAATTTCTAATAGTGTTATTCTAAGAAGCCTTAGTTGTGGAGCCGGGATTCTATTATATCAACTGTTCTCCCAAAAGAGTAAGGTGGTCTCTTTTGTAAAGGGTGCCTGTATGTCTGTGTATAAAGACAGGAGTCAACAGATGGGCACTGACAGCTCGAGAGAAGAATACCAGAAACCTGTCAGACAATGCTGGTGGATGATATACTGTGGTATTAGCACAGAAACTATGTGGGTTATATCCAGGTTTTTTTCTGAGGTCCTGTAGTAGAGGACACTTGCAAGAGGGATTTGAAGTTGGGTGATGAATTGGCTTTGTGGATGTGAATGCCTCTCTTCTCACAGCACAAGGGCCAAAGGTTTACTAAGTGGATTTTGCTGATCAGTTGTTTGCAGGCTTTCTGATATGATTGATAGTACAATGCACAAATTGTGATTCTGAATTACGCACTGTATTCACAGTAGATGTTACATTGGGCCTGTCATATGAGAGGATGGAATTTCACAGCTACCATTTAGATAAGGCTTCTATCTAAAGACCAGATCAGGTGGTAACTATGACAACCTTGCAGCTACAGCTGCACTTCCAGGGCAGAGATTCTCTACTGCATTTTTTCAATAATGCATATGTCGAATGTTAGACATTAATTCAGTTCCTTTTTCTGTAAGGTACTGATTTTGATTTTGACTGGCTGTATCTAATCTCAAAAGCATAGTGAAAACTACCCTGAAGTGTAAGAACATGCCTGACTTCTGCTTTTGTAGCTACCTCCTGTTTTTGCTGTACATGCCAGTGGTGTTCTGATGCACACTGGAGTCTGCAGGCACTGGCACTATACAAAGCAGTAGCAGCAGGGTCTTATGGCATTTTCTTCTGATGTTTAATTCATCATTAATATAAATAGTATATTTTTTCTTTGTTTAAGAAGAAATAAAATTGTACTACTTTTTTGTCTTTTCTCCCATTTTGAAGAAGTGAAGATTTTTATTGCTTAAAGGGATGAAAGACAAACAAGAGCTCCTTTCTGTGAGAGCATTTACCAACAGGAATCCTTTTTACTTGGTTTATAACCACCCTCTTAAATGTCATGGGACTTCAGATGACTGCTGTAGAATTCAACAAAATGCTTAAAAAAAAAGGAAGAATGAAATACAAAAGCTCAAAATCAGGGCCTAATAAATTCTACAGGATTTTTAGATTAATTAACTATGGGGTTTTAGCTCTGCTGAATCCTATTGAATTTTTTTACAAGGGTATCTTTGATCTGCTCACTTATATATCCATGTGTATGATTTTATCTCTAAAGCCTACCAGTTGAACACAGCTCAGTGGAAGGCTGAAGACAAATTTTTCATGTTGTATTAAGGAAATAACAGTGTTGTGCCAGCTCACAAAGAATAAACTGCAGCTGGATCCTGGGATTAATACACCAAGTGAGCCAGGTTGTGGTAGTCAGGGAAACTGCAGGCACAAATGCTGCTGAGGAAACAAAACCCAAAATCAAGCCCATTCTGTGAATTCTCTGTCAGCAACCTCCGTGGGTCACGATAGTCTGTTATGATGATGATGTATTTATAGGTAATGCCACAGTTTGTTGATCAGTTTCTAATTAATGGCTCTATGTTTTCCTTGCTAGATCCACAGGAAAGGAGTTTGCACTGAAGATCATAGACAAGGCTAAATGCTGTGGGAAGGTAGTGTACAACAATTTGCATGTATGCAGAAGCAGCACTAGCAGCTGCTCGTTAGTCATAAATGGTGGTTGTATTTGGGTTTTCTGACTATTTTCAGAATATCTGTTTAACAAGATGATAATGTATCCAAGAAGCAAATAATAAAAGCAGTGAGTGTTAGTCTACTAAATAACAGAGTAAAAAGCAAACTAATTGTTGTCTGTTTTATTGGACTGACAAAAAAAATGCTAATATGCATCCAAACTATATTGGGATGATTTTGATATGTAAAATATGAGAAAGGAAATTTGCAGCTATATTTGTATTTGTGTAATTCCCCATCCAGCTCTGCTTCTTTCTTTAATCATTTGGTGGCTCCTTTTATAAGCAGAACGTGGATTTGGAAAGAAATGGTTGCAACCATTTCTTTCTCTTTACATACTCTGACTATCCTGTATTGACAAGTATCTCTTGAGTTCCTAAAGATTTTTTATTTTTTTTTTATTTCCAGTTTAAAAACATAATAATTCCAAAATTGTCTCTTCAGCAGAACATCAAGTCAATATAACGAGTCCAGTTGTGGGCTCCTCAGTACAAGAAAGATGAGGAGTTACTGGAGTGGGTCCAGTGAGGTCACAAAGATGATGAGGGGTGTGGAGCATCCCTCTTAGGAGGAGGGACTGTGGGAGCTGGGCCTGTTTGGTGTGGAGAAGTGAAGGCTGAGAGGGCAGGTGCCAAGGGGATGGTGCCTGACTCTTTTTGGTGGTGCCCAGTGATAGGATGAGGAGCAATGGCTGTAAACTGAAGCACAAGAAGCTTCACCTCAACATGAAGAATTTTTTGTTGAGAGTGGCAGAGCTCTGGAAGAGGCTGCCCAGAGAGATTGTGGAGCCTCCCTCTCTGGAGGCATTCCAAGCCCATGTTAATGACATTCCTGTGTAACCTGCTCCAGATGACCGTGCCTACATCTCTAGGTCCCTTCCAACCCAAACAATTCTGTGAAATAGATATCTGGGAGTGTCAGAGCCCTTTTTTCCTTTCCTCATAGGTACAGAGATTCTTGGAAAGGAAGAAAACCCACCAACCTACAGCTAAGAATGTAGACTAAGTGTTGGAATAGATAACAATGAATAAAATACTTCTATTTTCCCTGCTTTAGTATATTTTAAAATGAAAGTGCTCTTAAGGAATTTATGAATCAAATGGATCAAAGTTTAGAACTGTTAGCTAAAAGATCACTGAGGCACAGCATTTATTAGCAATCAAATTCTGCCTTGAAGTCTCTTTCACAGTAGGAAATACACCATTCTCTTAAGAAAGACTGAAAAGGTGGACTTTTTGATGCAGACACCTTATCTTTTTTTATGTAAACCATTGCCTGAAATTATTCTGGAGGTAACTTTGTAACCAAGTCAGGGCTTTAAATCAAAGGTACCCTTTTTGTCGATTGCTTGGTGTAACTGCTCTGAAGGGGCATTCAGAGCTCCAAATACTGAATGTGTCCTTGGAGGAGGATGCAGCAAGTCTGTGGGACATTCTTTGTGTGGTAAGGAGCTTTTTGATGCTGTGATGACTTCCTTTGAGTAACCCTAACCCTCTGTTTTATGTATGCAGACTTTAAATCATATATCAGGTAGGAGATGAGTGTTCCAGCCTCCCCATTGTTCTATCTCGTATTCCCCAGGTTTATTTAGAAAGGAATCTTAAAAATGCATAACCATGAGAAAAAGTGCTAGAATTGCCTTTCTGAGATTGAAATGTTGCAATTTCTTCAGCTGTGGGAAGGGTGACCCAGCACATTCCACTGCAAACATAATTTTTGGATGATGTGTACAGCTTGCAGCTTTAGATGCTGTTTATTACTTGTCTGAGTCAGCTGCTTAGGTATCAAAATTTGAATGGTCCAGAGATAGGCAATCTATTTTATACAGCAGAGTTTAGACATATTTCCCTTGTATCTTTTTCCCTGCTTTAAAACAAGTAGAAAGATCAACCCCATGGGTGCATACTTGCCTTGAAAACACCCATCCAGCCCAAATATGGATGACTTGAATATTGCTCCCTGCTCCTTAGCAGTTGATCTTGGATGTCCTAAAACTTGCATGCAGTTGATTAATGTATTTTCCACAGGTGGCTTAAAAGTTAATTACACAATAATTTTCTGTAAATAAATCATATTAATGTAGACTTATACATTGCACTATTCAGGAAAACATCATAATGACTTCTAAAAGTACTGCTTTTTATATGGCAAAATAGCAAAACAGTGGGCTGGGTAATTACATAGTATTTTGAGGACTTTTAAAAAAAATTAGTATTGCTTATTTTAAATAAATATTAGTTATGCCTGAGCTTTATTTAAAGCAATTGACAGTTTAGTCAAGTGAAATAAAGAAAGGAAAGATAAAGCTATTGTGCCTGAGTCATAATTAATGAATGTAATAAATTTTAATATGTTATCTGTTCTTTAGGTAGAAGAAGCTATAATAGAATTCTACTTTTTGCTTGGACTCTTAATGTTAGTTTTGAATTTACAGGTGTCCATCCCTAAGGCTTAGTGTGCTGTGGCTGTTCGCTTCTGTCTGGTGATGAGATTCAGCATTGTGTTTAACAAAATTGCTTCATGTTTGTTTGTTTGTTTGTTTTTTTTCGTCCAGAGCACTTTGCTTGGAGCAGACATATGTTTGTTCAGAATGACAATTGATGCTCTTTCAAAGTGAATGTCAAAGGTGTGACTGTTTAACCCGTGTATGCCGCACCGCACTCTCACGAAATGAGATGCACACGTGGCACGTGGTTTCCGAGTTATGCAGCCACATAAAGCTTTGGCAAAACCACAGTGCACCTGTAAATAACCCCGGGAGAAGAAGGTGAAGTAGCACAAGGTCTTCAATCACCGCCTGTGCACAGTGGATCACGTCTCCTTCTAATGCTCTGCTCACAAATGCATGAAGTGCATGCTACTAATCGGTGCATTAAACATAAATAAGTTCCCAGTCCAGTGACATGATTTGTTATCTGCCAAAGCGTAAGGGTGCTCATGTTTTACGCAAGCATTGGTACTTACTTTGCAGTAAACACGTCTGTATTCCAATATTTATAAAGGAAAATTAAAATCATTCTTTCAGATGAAAGGGGCACGCAAATTTTTTTGCTCTCCGGTGTTAACCATGTGCTAAAATGTTCCAGAAAACAAGACATTTGAAACTAATTTGTTCTTGAAAGCCATTACTTCCTCAGAAGTATAGGAAAGGGCAAATTAAACTCAATCTGTGTGCTGTTAAGCTGTTGGAGTCACAACAATTTAACTGAGCTATTACACATTTTGCAGATTGTAAACCTGAACATACATATAAAATGAACTGAGACCCATAACCAACGCAGTTACATTATTTTTTCTTGTATATATTCCACAACTTCTTTTAAAAAAATCTTTTAAAAGTCCTTGAATAGAAATCCTAGGTAATCTGTCCTTGAATAACCTACGCTAAATGAGAGGAGAAGGCTGGAGAGGATCAAGAACATGTTAACTATTGATGAGGGGTGACAGGTTACAATGATCCAGCTTGGGGGCAGAAAGGTTCTGAACTTAATTTCACCTCATAATACCCACATAAGAATATAATCTGCACTTCCTGACTTGCTGTTGTGTTCTGGGGTCTCTTATTCAGAGATATCCCATTGGTTATGTGTGTGAAATCTGGTGTTCTAAATTAAATGTAGTCAGTGATGAAATGCAACTTCATATCCAGCATCTGACAAAACCCTCTACTATATAAACTAAAGAAAAAAACTCCGTGATTGAGTGATCAGCTCATCAAAGGAAAAGTGAATTGGCAATTTCATGTCTATTCAGATAAACTTCCATCCTCTTCTGAACAGGAACACCTGATTGAAAACGAAGTGTCTATTCTGCGGCGAGTGAAGCATCCCAATATCATTATGCTCATAGAGGAAATGGACACCCCAACAGAACTCTATCTGGTGATGGAGCTCGTCAAGGTAAGACTAGGGAGGCTTTAATTTGGAATTCTCTGTGTTGGTGTGAAATCTGAGCAGTATCTAGGAACACTAAGATCTTGGGAGATGCAATCATAAAAGATTTCAGTGGCAACCTGCATTTTTAATCATAAAAATACTCTTGTCAATTAATTATATTAATGGAATTTATTTTTCCTGAGTTGTGATTAGACTATTAACACAGATTTGAGGTAGTTTTGCTATGTCTAGATTTGAGGTAGTTTTGCAGTCTAGACAGAAGTGGGTAATGGTTATTATATCATGCTTACCATATGCAGAGGTGATAGTGAAGTATTTAGTAACAGAACATTTGTATTTATTTCACTAATATATTTATTTAATCATTTGCTTTAAAGAAAGTAATGAATTTATCTCTCTGTGATGATTTTTGTCTTAATTGACAACAGATAAGACAAATAGTTTAAGCTCAAGTGATTATTGTCCAAGAAAATTAAAACAACAAAAAAAATCCCACCTGTTTTGCTTATATCAAACATTCATTCCCCTTATTTCCAGTTCACCAGTAAATAGATGCTGCTTTCACACGTGTACAGAGAAAACAAAAATGCTCATTTTGCTGTCACCTTGTGAGCAATACACAAGTTGCATCATTTTGTAGTGCATTCTGTTGTCTGAGTTGTGTACATGCACAACAACACTGCACATCAGCTTAGCTGGCATGTCCCATACAAACACTGTGTAGGAGCAGCACTTCTTATTTCTGTTAGATTCAGGAGTCCCCTCTGGAGTAGTTGCCAGCCTGGGAAACCTCTAAGAAAAGTGTGTAGTTGTTAAATTCATAATTTCTGTAGCCTACTCATTTCCTTTCTAGAAGTTATTTTTATATATTATAGGCTTTTTTGGGTTTCAAGACAGTATTTTTTTTTAATCTATATTTTAATTCACCACCATTTTGGCCTGTATTTCCTGAATTGCTGCTTCTCTACCCATGTGTATTGAAATGCTTGGAATGCCACCCCCAGCTCAGACAGATCACTCCCACAGATGTATCCAGGGTAACCATCATAGAGACACCCACATCAGATTTGTTGCAATGACTGAAAATGCTGCATCAGTAACTTGCCCACATGTTGTTATGTATTCCAAGAGGAATAGGCCATCCATGAAACAGACACATTCAGAAATCACCTGTAGGTACTGCAGTTTCATATATCATGGAATCAGTGGATTCATTTATGGTGGAAAAGATGATTCTTGTCTTGTATGTCCTCTTCAGCTATATTTACTTGAGATTTCTGCAATATCTGCAGAAATACAGATTTGCAGTTCATTACAATTACTGAATTGGTGTTTGTTAGGGTTTTGTTTTTTGTTTTTTTTTTTTTGTTGGGCTAATTCACTTTAGGCTTTACTGAAAATCAGGACTGTTTTTTGCTATGTCAAAGGTGTTATAAGATGAAGAAAAGGGAAACTGTGTGCCTGTACCTGTAGGTAATATAAATGAGTGATCAAAGGCAGGAAGATGAATAGAATGAAATCAAGGCAGAAAAGATCTGTGATATGTCCAAACTCAGACAGAAGGAGCCAGGAGTACAGCTGAGACTTTCATGTAGATGACCCAAGTCCCAGTCTAGTATTTTTTACAGTTTAACAGGAATTTGAGTGTGCTTTTTGTAAAGGAAGATTTTACGTTATTTTGGTTGGGTTTTATTTTGTGAAATATCAATTTATTTTTCACACAATGATCTTTTTTCTTTCTGTTATGTAGGGAGGAGATCTATTTGATGCTATCACTTCATCTACAAAATACACGGAGCGGGATGGGAGTGCAATGGTCTACAATTTAGCCAGTGCTCTCAAGTACCTTCATGGTCTCAACATTGTGCACAGAGACATCAAGCCAGAAAATCTTCTGGTATGTCCCATTTATTATCTTAATATTTTCTCTTACTTTGTTCTCATTAATGCAAAGGCTTGTATATATAAATGTCAAGGAGCTGAGCAGAGAACAGCAGGCATATTAATTTAGAATAAGCATGTATGAAACAAATCTTCTACCATGCGATAGCAATCACCATAATGCAAGAGAGCTGTGCTCAAACCTGTCCTTCGACTTAGCTTTATTTACATTTTGATTGGCTGCCATTTGGGTAAGCAGGAGTATTGTCTCACAAAACAATGAATTTTAAAGCTATGACAATGAATTATTTATTAGTTTGCAAGTGGGAGAAAAGGTGGGCTGAGTGCCATTTCTTCCATTTCTTTGAACGATCATATGGTTACCATCTGAAGTCTCCTTTTTGATTTTTCTTTTTCTCTCACTGTTGTAGTAGGATCATCATTCTGGTGATTTACCAGTATTCCAGCTGGGAATTAACTCTCTACATACGGTTGTTTTGTCCTGGAGGACTGACTTACTTGTTTCCAGCAGAGACATAAAACAACCGTGGTGACAAGAATTACCATGAAGATCCCAGTCCACAGAGGGCATTTTTCCCATTCTGTTCACAGAATGGGATCAGCATATGCCATTTGCTTATGCTCAGAGGTTATACTTGTGCATTACATATTGGATATTAGATGTTAAGTGTCATGCACTGAACAAACAGGGCCATAATCTCCCCTCCCTGAGCCACTGGCATCAGGAATGCTGGTGGCTTTCACCAGCAGTTGGTAGGCTTTCCTTAAAATCTTCTGTGGTGTTTGTCAGTCCTGTTTAGTGAGGTTGCATCTAGAGTAGGAGCCACAGCTTATCCCAGAACAGATTTTGCACTGTTACAAGGATAGGGCTACAAGCTGAAAATATTTTCCAATTCATAGTCAGTTCCTTCCCACCTAATTCCACTGACAGTGTTTGGCAAGTTAAATAAACCCTCAAATAAATTAGATTGTTTAGCAAAGGAAGAGGAGGGAAGGCTTCTCCTGGAAAATGCAGTCACAGCAATGTGACACTTAAGAGTGAGAAAGTGAAGGTGGAAGTCTCACATTATCAGTTCATCTTCAAACACAGACAGTCCAAAGAAATTTTAAGCTCTCATTCGGGATTGAATCAGTTATACATAGGCACAAATGTCCTTTCTGCCTAGAAAGTCTGAAGAGATTACTCAACAGATGCAAATCTTACTGTGACTGGCAGTGGCAGAATGTAAAGATAACATACTGGTATTGAATGTAAATGCAAATAAGTACTATCAGTTGCTACCTCGAATTGCAAGTATGTTTTTTTTTTGCACAGGGTCATCCAGTTGTCTGAATTCTCCTTACTAGTCATGCATTTTAATATGCAAACTCTGAGAGTAATAGCACTTATGAAGGTGTCATATAAAGGAAATGAAGAGTTTCCACTAGTGATATGAATTACACACAGGAATGAAGGAAAGTATTGCTGCCTTAGCAGTGTTCAGTTGTTTGAGAAAACCAAAGAAATTCAGCCATTCTGGAGATCATGGAGTCCTACTTTCTAAAAACTGGATTCCTTTGAAATTATGCTAATACAAGTATTTTACTTTCAGAATGAAACTGAGATTAATGTATTAGGGGGATGATTCCTTTGTGTTGGTCTGGTTTGATTTACTCTTGCTATCACTGCTGTATAGCACTTTATATTGAAATTCAGCTTCTTTCATCAATAAAATGACTCAGAGGTGGACTCAGGGCTAGATTATTTATGGGACTTCTGGTAAGATGCACTTGGGTCTGCACAGAAACCTAAACACTTCTCAGTCACCTTTCTCACTCCTGTACTGAACTTGCCTAGACTAAGCTTAGGGAAGACATTTGCTGATGAAATACCCAGTATAACAACTGACTAGATTTTTGCCAAGTTAACATGATGTTAAACAAATCTGATTGTAGCTGCCAGTCCCATTTTAGATGCTCGGTCCCAATCAAATGAAAGTATAGTATTATATTTTACTTAATATATTTCAAACTTCTCAGCATTCTAGAACTGGGTATTTCCTTCCCCCCCTCTTTAGTTGCTTGAGGCTCTGTCATGGTCTGACCTACATAGCTGGCAGACAGCTCCATTGAACACTAGCTGCAATCAATGGTAATAGCATTTTCCTCTTCTTTCCCCACAGGGCTGTGGAAATTGCCTCTTTTCCCCATCTTCTCAATGTGATGATGGTTATTTTCCAGACAAATTAAAAAAAACGCAGATGTTCTCCTCCTCATTATGTTTTTATTTTTGTGATTCTAGGTATGTGAATATTCAGATGGAACCAAGTCTTTGAAGCTTGGGGACTTTGGACTGGCAACCGTGGTTGAAGGACCTTTATATACTGTCTGCGGTACACCCACCTATGTGGCTCCAGAAATCATTGCAGAGACAGGGTAAGGATGACTAAGACACAGGCCTTGTAACCAGTTATTTTTGGCAGGTAGCTCCTAACTATTTTAAGAACTAGAATATTTTAATAGGCTGGCCCTCTGTCTTTCTGTAACCAAACGACCCATGGGCATCATTTACAGTTCCTCGAAGAGACCAGTTTTTTCATTCAAGAATTCACCTTTGCCTTCTTACCCACCTCCCTTGGACGTGCTGGTGCAGTGGAGTTCATTGATTTGTGCTCCCTGCCTCAGCTCAGTGTTCAGAGCTCATTGCACCAGCCATGGCAGCTGCTTGGGGGAAAACACACAAGCAAAATGCAGCGTTCGTTTTAGAACTGGAATAATTTATATTGGAAGAGGCTCCACAGGTCACCTAGTCTAAACCTGTTCTCAGGGCAGCTCTAATTAGATCATGTGGATTCAAGTGACCTTGTTGGGGTGACACATGCTGTTTGGTAACTGTTTAATTAAACAACACCATTTTTCTGTATTTAACAGGTCGTTGCATAAATACAAAATAATTTTGTAAAATGATAGAATTTCATGAGTCATCCTTCTTTTTAGACCTATTAGAGCTCCATTCTGTGCTATATCTGTCTTTGCCATACCTGTGACCTGCTCTCAATTTGGTCTTCTAATGGAGGGACGTTTGTTGTATTGTTTCAGTCATTGTTCAGTGCATTTGTCATATTGAGAAATACTTCACAGCTGCAGTGAGCTCAAATGTCAAAGGGCACTTCGTCTGCATGTTTTAGATTTTAACAAACTGAATCTACTGGAGAGAAAAGAATAGGGCAGAAGACCTCTTTGTGACCTGTAGTGTTTTAATTTCTGTGCTTTGAAGGGAAAGTGCAGTTCTCTTTGGCTGTGTTACTCCAGAGACTGGAGGATCGGTGTGTGTCTTGTTGCTTAGCAACACATGATAACCTTAGAGATACTTCACTAGAGGGACTGAGAAGGCACATCCTTGTCTTTTATCATCACTGATTCTGGATGGGGAAAGCTTGGTACTGACTTGAATTTGAGTATATTCAGAAGAACCTGGAGAGCCTTGAGGCTTATGGTGGATTTGAAAAAAAAAAGAAAAAAGAAAAATCATAGAATCATAGTTTCCTAAAGACTATAAAATTGTGAAGAAAAAGGTGCTTAGGTACAAAATATGTTACCACATCCTCATCAGCTTAGAACAGATTCTCATGTATTCATGTCAATGCAATTTTTTTTCTTTATTTGGAATGACAAGTTTTTTTTAACTCAACACAAGTAACACAGTCTTGTTTTCTCAGATACGGCTTAAAGGTGGATATTTGGGCTGCAGGTGTGATCACATACATACTGTTATGTGGATTTCCACCTTTTCGCAGGTGAGTGTTCAAGGGAAAAAACAGTAAAAAGAATCAAGTTCTTTCTGAGCGAGCCTTAACCCTTCCCCCTGAAGAAGGCATCCCTGGCGGGGAAAAAGGTGGATTAGGTTGACACATTTTCTTTATATTTTTGTTCTTTGCTTTACATTGCTTTCACTCATCCCTCTTTTGAGGTTGTGGGATGATTTAATCTGTGTGTTTGCCCATGGGAGCTGCCGGCTCGGCTGTGCTGTGTGCAGGGATGGAAGGGATGCAGGGATGCAGGGATGCGGGGCCAGAGCCGGGTCTCCTTTTGTCTCCCCGCGCATCCCAGCCCCGCGATCCATGGGAATGCGCTGCCCTCTGGTGTTTGCGCCGGGACTCGGCAGCTCCCGGGAATTCGCTTATCCCTGCCTTTTTAACCTTGGTAGCCTCTCTCTGATAAAGTGTCACAGGAGCGGTGGGGTTTGCAAACATCATTCGTGCCCCTCATTGGCACAATGTATAGGAGCTCTGCTGAAAATCAAATGGATGCACTTGGTGCCTCAGCAATTCATTTTTGTCAGGGAATGAGAAGGAATCGGCATATTGAAATACTGAGTTCTCCCCTTAACGTATCGATTGTTAACGCATGGTTTGTTCATTTTTACAGCAAAATACCTAATTTTTTACTAAACCACCACACAAAGGATATTTTTGCAAAGAACACAATATAAGCAACTATTGTAAATAGAAAAATATTACTTAGTTTAGGTATTTGGGTTTTTTCTGTGACTAGTTCATGATTAAAACTGGAAACTTGTTTTGAAAGATACAGTATATAAATGGTAATTTCTTTGAGTAAGGTTTCGGGGTTAGGTTGGGTGGATGTTCACAGTGGCTACAGCCAACAAACAAGATGAAAAACAAAAATCCTGCTGTTGTTGATCTCTGAATAGTCATGATACCATATTTTTGATACAAAAGTACTTATCCTTTTAATATCAGTAGCCTGTCAGTACTCATGATGCATTTAGTTTACTGTTTTGCATATCTCCTCTCTGGATTTTGAAAATATTCCTGTGTTGATAGTTTAACAGATGAGGCTCATTTCACTACACTTCTTCACCCTATCAAATGCTTTCTGTAGCAGATTCTTTAGAACTAGGCTGGCAAGTGACTTACTTTTTAATCCCCTTTCCTGTTCCTGTGTGTTACTATGCAGTCTCTATTTCAATGGAAGAGCTTTCTTTTCAAT
The DNA here is from genome assembly GCA_035221455.1 of Xenops minutus. Taxonomy (NCBI): domain Eukaryota; kingdom Metazoa; phylum Chordata; class Aves; order Passeriformes; family Furnariidae; genus Xenops; species Xenops minutus. The sequence continues at coordinate 13,351,715 of JAWWEE010000122.1, read as the reverse complement.
ATTTGTTTTTCTGTTCTCATCACTTGTGACAGTGTTAACTATAGCAAACAGCTCAGAAGTGTTGCCTCTATATAAACTTGAGAATTATACATTTCTGGTAGTTATTAACATAATTTCTGTTCCATCCCCAAATCAAGTTAAGATTTCACATGACAAATTGACTTCTTTTTTATTTTTTTTTTTTTCCTTACTGCTGTTCTGCAGTGAAAACAACCTTCAGGAAGACCTCTTTGATCAGATACTTGTTGGGAAGCTGGAATTTCCTTCTCCCTACTGGGATAACATCACTGATTCAGCAAAGGTACTGATACATTTTCTGACCTGAAATAGCATTTCTGACAAGCCACTGAAAAGATGTTGCTCTATTAGAAAGGCAGAGCAGTCAGAACAGGCTCTTACCCACTGCTCCAGCTGCTGTGCCTTTTTACTTTGGTTTAGCCTACCAGTGTTTGAGGAAAGCTCAGGTGTTTCAGGGTGCTGTGTTGCTGTTTGAGTAAGGGTAGCAGAATGCCAATTGCATTCAGTGCACATCACATGATATTCAGTTTACCTCAGGACGGACTGTTATAGCAGCTTCAGTGCTTCAGCTGCCTAATAGATGTCTGAATTTTTCCTTCCTATTGCTCTTTAAAAAAGAAAAAATATTGCTATGTGAACTGAATGCAGTTAATATTTCTTCCTGTTTTACATGAGCCAGTTATTAGAACTTTTCAAGAGGTGCAGCCACTGTTAAATGCCATTGTTAACAGTTCTTGTGTTACCATTGCAATTTTGTTTAAAATGACTGTAGCTGCAGGATAAAGGCTCTGACTTGTAAGCCCTGCTACTGAAGCTAAATCACTAATGTGCTCTGAATGATATCTGAAGGCTCACCGGCAAGTGGAGATTATTTTTTATTCAGCCAATGAGAAGTTGCTTTTTTTCTGTATTTCCCAATGGCAGTTTATCCATTTACCAACATTTCCCAAGCTCTGGTCATTTTGCACACTTCCAGGGATGCATTCTGAACAAACAAGGCCCTCAGTCTTGGTACTAAATGTGATCTCTCACCTCAAACTCACAGAGTAAATAACTTGGCTGATTGGGAAATCTCTCAGTTAGGTATGTTATTATCTGCTTAGAGAAGCAAATTTTTGGCACCCAGGTACAAAGAAAATTGCACTGAGAAGGACTTAGTGCCACATTATTTTCAGTTGTAATATCCTTCCTAGCTCTTCTCAAACTCTTCTTTTTTCTTTTTTTTTTCTTTTTTAATAAAGGAGTTAATTAGCCTGATGTTACATGTGAATGCTGAGGCCCGATATACAGCAGCACAGATCCTAAGCCATCCCTGGGTGTCAGTGAGTAAATTACATTCTCTTTGTCTCTAATTTGCTATTAAACCTGGAAATCTAAGCATTAAAGTATAATTTTCAGAAACAGCAAAATACTTCTACTAAGTCCATTTCTGTTTATGCAGCCACTGGTCCCATTCCCACATAAAGGAGGACAGCCAGAGTTGGAATTTCCCTTTTCAGCTGCAGGAGCACTGGCAGCTGCTGGGCTCTGAAGGACCAGAGGGAGGCTGGCACCTGCTGTCCAATGCACGTAGGCACTAGGCTGATGGCTGCCAGCTCCTTCAGCATTTGGGGCAGCAGCAACGTGGAACACCAAAGGGCATTGACTGATTTAAAAGCAGTTCATAATTAATAAATATTAAGCTTATATGTACATAGTCAATGTTTATTTCCACGCATATTTTAAAAGAGGGACTGAGTATGATCTGTGGAGTTCTGGGACACAAGAGAAGACGACTATAATGAGTGTGTGCATAACAGCTCCTCTGAAATCTATATATGGTACTGTGTTATGCTTCCACACTTAGGACATGATGGGCCATTTAAAATACTGATATAAAAGAAATCCAAATGACAAACATGCTTGAATCAAATGTGCAGCTTCTCTTTTACTCAGTTGCATTCAAGCATACTTCTGGGGTGTTTTTTTCCTAACTTGAATATTGTGTTTGTTCTTATACAGGATGATGCTTCCCAGGAGAATAATATGCAAGCTGAAGTAACAGGTAAACTGAAGCAGCACTTTAATAACACCCTACCCAAGCAAAGTAACACATCTGCTGGGGTTTCTGTCATCATGGTAAGAGAAATGAACGTTTTCATACATTGATATTATACTCTGCATAATTCCCTAACAGTGCTCTCTGAGCATGTGTGGTGCAAGAATAGCAAAACCAAAGCTAGAATAGTCTCTAATTCTAGTCTTTATTTATGTATAATGTGGATTGTCTCATCATTGCTTGAGAGCAACCAAATCTATCACAGTGTGCTACCCATGCTATAAAAACAAGTTTTCAAACAGAAACATTTAAACACTAAGTAGGTGTATATTGATTTTGAAATCTATAAAACCTGTGATTTTTTTTTATAATCATACTGACCATGTAGTTAGTTAAGCAGGCTCTTCCCCTGTGCCCTACCAAGTATTGCTTGATCTTGACCATATTGTTGTTCAACACTCTGCTTGCCAGGACTCCATTTCAGAAACTTTCTTTGTAGTATTGAATGTTTGCCATGTGAATTTTGTCCTCATCCAACCCCTGCTACGTTTTTCTGTTCCCTAACGGGGAACTTTCTTCAAAGCATACAACAGAACCCTGAGGACCTATAGCTGGACTTCCACAAAACAGTAATTCCAGAAGGCAGATGTGTGAATCATGGTAGAAGAAATGGAATTTACTGCACTTGTAATTGCCCAGTCACTTTTGCAGAGAATATGCAACTGCAGTAGTGACTGAACTGCCCTTCTGTCCTTACTGTGGTCTGTCCCTGTCTGATGCAGGGATGGACACTGCATACACAGTATCTTCAGTCCCTAAAAGAAAAATAAAATCATCTGTGATAGTAACATAACAGTGATTTCCTCTCCCACCCCTTCCCATTAGTATTAATTACTCTCAAAGTCCAGCCCACTTATGTTAACAAAGAATTGGTTTAATCATCTGAAAGTCAGTAAATTTAAATAATGTTTCTTTATACATATATGTTTTTGCAAATACATTTATTGAATTAAATAGGCCAATAATTTAAATGTAGGACAAGTGATAACATAAAAATGAGATAAGTCAGAAAATGGATTTCAGGTTCATGCTGTTGTCTACATTTCATTTGACAGTTTGACTTGACAGTTTGAGAGGGACTTCAGAGCTTCATTCTTTATACTGTTGAGACTATGGATAAGCCTGAAGCTGAAAACTGGTATAAAATGCACTATGTGTAATAAGAGCAATTTTAATTCTAACTCTCAGCCCCTCTCCAACTTGCATGCCACTTAAGCCTGTCTCAGATCTGACACAGCATAGCTTCTGGCTTCTTATTGGTGTGGGTTTTTTCTGATTCTGTTAGCTACTGACATCCCTTCAGCCAGGAAAGTACACCTCATTTCCCCTTTTCCTGCCTTATTTCCTTCTAACAGGTATGGAAGGATGTAAATGCATAATTATTATTTCTGAATGCAGCTCCCACTTATTGCTGAAAGGAAAAGTAAAATTTTGGTCCAAACCACTGTGATCAAGCCCCCAGTTTGTTATTCTTGCCCTGGTTTATCTTGAACATTGAAATTTAAGTACCTTTGTGTTTGGAAGTTCTTCACTTGTACTAGCAACTCATTGCTTAAAAACATTCAGCTTCAGACAAGCACACCTTGTAATTCTCGTGTATTGCAGTGCATTGCTCTATCAGTCCACCTGCATATTTAATGGAATCCCCTTTAGCATCACTTCATTCCAATACTGTCACCTGGCCAATGCAGATAATACCATCCTGTGGCAGATAAGTAAAACTGCACATCCCCAGTCCAGTGTTCTTGCACAGGAGGCTCCTGCTGCCCCCAAAAGCATGTTGCTGTTAATTCATTACTGATTTTTTTTTTATTATTTTTTGTCAATTTAAAAATGTTTTGTAAATCTAAATTTGTTGCAATTGTGTTAGTTCTGCTTAAAGTAAGTCTAGTTTCTGTCCCTTGCTTCCTTCCTTTTTCCTCCTTTCCCAATGCCTGCATTGCTTTCCTCTGAGTAGGTCCAAGGCAATGGTACGTACTAACTGCGATGCTTTGTTCTGCTGCACAAAAAAATACATGTTCTCCATTTTTAACAAGAAAGGAGAAATAACTGAGTCAGTCTGAAGTGGAAAAAGCTGTACAGCCACACAAAACCAGGAAAGGAATATCTTTTAAGCACTTTAAAAAAAAGTTCTCTCTTAAGCGATGTATATTTGAAATATGCTAAGCAAACAGTAATATAACTATTTCTTACTTCCTCAGACAGATCCTGGTCTATTCTCCTGGCACTAATTTTGTATATCTTACCATATCTAAAAGCAATTAGAAAAAGAGAAGAAACTCTATGATGACAGACCCAAAGAAAAAAACCAAATAAACATTGTTTCTATTTAAAATAAACATTTTACTTGTCACTTTCTTTTTATGGTACTACAGAGTTAGCCAGAATGAGTCCTAAATTAGTGAAAAACATTCTTAGCTACAATCAAATTAAGCCTTGTCGTAAATATTTTCAAACAGAAAATCCTAAATAGGTATGTATTGCTATGTGCAAGGTGTGACAACTACCCGAAGCTGCTGTGAGGACAGCACAGGAGAAAATTACCATCAGCATAACTGAAAGCACGTCCTTTCCCTTTTACAGAACTTTACCTGCCACTGAAGTAGCAGAAAATGCTTTATTTAAAACTTTTTCCAACAAGTGAAAAAGGCAATGCAATCCTGCCAGCAGAGCAGCTGCCTTGATAATGATAAAACCTAAAATCTCAAAAGCCCAGATCCAGTTCAGCTAGTCACTTCCCCTGCATGCTCAGTTTGCAGAGTTAATTGTTAGTAGCAGAGAATTCAGGTGTGTAGTATGGAATTTTCTCCTGGTACCTCTGTGCAGGTAGGCTAGAGATGTAACTCACAAAAAACAAACAAACACCAAAACAGTAAAAAACCACACTCTAAACTGATAATATTAAAATGCTTAACCTTTTCCTTTGGGAATTTCTATCCTCACAGTATTTTGGTCTGGAAGAGCCTGGCCAGAAGGCCTTGGGGGTAGGAGGGGCATCATGAGGTTGCTTGCTCCCTCCCCTACCCCAGCACACTGCCATAGCATTATACAAAACAGTTTCAGCACAAGAGTCTGAATGAAATCAGTTCCTGAACAACCCACCTTCCACATACATCCAAATCCTGGGAGTCCTCTGTTTGAGAAATCAAAAGTACTAATCCAGCTCTTTGCTAAGTCAGGTAAAGGAGAAATTTGAATTCATGCACTCCAAAATGAAATAAGTTACATGATCAGTTTGGAAAAAAGAGGGTAAGTACCTTATTTCTGTTGTCCTTGATGACTTATGTGCAATAAACCACATCTGGAAAAAGAAATTAACCATGCTAAATTTAACTTGTATCAGAAAACTATTTCAGTATTAAATATTGAATAGTGTCTTAGTCAAACTCCACTAAAAACACAGAGAAATTATCAGAAAAGCAAATCCTCCTGAGCAAACAATCAAATTCCTAAGGAAAAGGCAGAGCACCCAGCCCTACTTACAGTTAGCACCTCCCAGCTGAGAAGATTCCACAGAGTTGGATAATTCTTCCACATCCACATGCAGGATGTATTTGTGCTCTGCTCCTCAGTTCAGGTGCATTTAGAAAGCCCCAGTTGTACATGACCAGAATACCTTGCACAGTTCTGAACAAGCAACAAAATCCTTAGTTTGTCTGTTTTAAATTAAATCTGTATTATCACTGGCACTTAAAGCTCTTCCACAAAGTAAATAGCTAAGCCAAGTAGTATATAGATCTATAATCAGTATCAGCCTTCAAACTGGGAACCAAGACCAAATACATTGCTCCTCAAAGTCTTAAAAAGTAATTTTGACATACATTTTTGACACAGGAACTACCAGATATCACTCTAGGTCACTTTAGACATTGCACTAGCAATTCAACATTATACTCTGGTTTACTATAACTTGCAATATCCTTCAGAAGGTATGGAAATTATCAGCTTCAGCAGTGCTTCAGCACCACATACTCCAGAAAATCCACCTACTGCACTATAGAGTCTCAGTTTTCATTCTAACCTGCTACTCTATTCCAGTAAACATACTTTTAAGTATAGACTTCAGAAATTACGCATTTTTGTCACCATGTCAGCTTCATGAGAGGTCATTTGCCTACTCTCAACAATAAGCAGAGAAGCAGACCCTTTTCTTTAAGATAGAAAGAATCTTGAGTTTTCCATCTGTCACCTCCACCAAGGGCTCCTCTTCTGCACTGTGTAGTTTGTTAAAGCAAATGTATTACTGAATTCTCACTAAGCATCACGGGATTCCTTGTGTCTGCAAAAACACAGGTACATAAATTTTGTATCACAATCACTCCCACCATCTTTTTTCCACATCAGACTTGCAAGATAATATTTTAATCTTACAACATCATGGCAAACATCTGTCTGGAAAATAAAGTTTTCCTTACATCTTCCAAAGTCAACAACACAAAAGGCTATCATTAATTATATAAAAGAATTTTAATGTTATTTCTCCTTTTTTTCCTGGCTCTAATGCATGCACTTAATGTCTTGTAGATTGTTTTAACCCTTAAGTTAAGACAGGGCTTTATTTACCTGCTGTTTTCCTGATTTGCCTTGGCTTGTTTTTTTTTTATTTGTTTGTTTGTAGAACACAGCTCTAGATAAAGAGAGTCAGATTTTCTGCAGCAAGCGCTGTCAGGACTCTGGTAGAGCTGGAATGGAGAAAACTTCTGCAATTGCTGCTGCAGCTGCTGATCCTCGTGTGGCTGGGTCCCAGCCCCTCTCCCCTGCTGCTGCTGCTGCTGAGCCACTCAGCTGCCCCACGCTGCCTGCCTCAGTGTCTCCTGAGCTTGCTGGGGATCAGCCTGGTGCGTAGGACTGAGGAACACAAACCCAACCGAAGCTCCCCACGCTCTGGCCACAGCTCCTCTTCATCCCCCATGACTGTTTTTGGTTTGTGTGCACCTCTCGTGGCGAGCCCCAGCCAGGCTCTCATCTTCTTTCTCATAGTGGGTGAGTGAACATGCGCTTTGAGTGTTCTTTGCCCTTGTCTTCAGAACAGCGGTAGGGGAAAGATGCCAGCAATGTTAGATGGTTTTTAGGTTGTCTGTGTTAGTAATTAACTCCATTTCACACAGCCTTGGGCTCTAAATAGACTAACTTATGGTGTAGCTAACCATATTTTTATACGAGCAGCGAGACAATGAACAGTGACTGAGCCTCCCCTCTACGAGCAGGCCCCGCTCGGTTCTTCTGATGAGAATTCTCAGAAAAGTGGGAGAGGAAGACAAGGGATGAAAACTTCTATTTGCCTTCTGTTCCAATGCCTCTATTTTTAGCCAAGTTCCTCCTAAACTTGAAGAGGCGAGTTTTCATGAAAAATTTTTTAGCGGACTAACTGTAAAATATCATGAGACAAACATTGGAGATAGAGAGGGAAGGATGGTTGTTTTCCATCAAGTTTGTTATATGACTTGCAGGCAGAGTAGTGTTTAGGTAATATGAATTTCAATAAAGTGACTTGGGATGTAAACATGAGCACTGGACATATACTTGTAATGAAGACTGGAGTGAAGGAAGCCTTTTTGTTTTAGCCATTTTCTCTCTTAACCACAAGTGTCCCATCCACACCTTTCTCCAGGGTCAGACTACCTATTAGATAAAATAAAATTACTTTGGACCTGTGAAGGGAAAGCCTGCTGCATGTGATCTAAGCTACAATGAAGGGAACAGCTCCCAGTTGCAGGGGGAGCTGATAGAGGAGCTGCCATCAATAGCCATCAAGGGCTCTCAGTGCTATCCCCCTGTTCACCTGGTGCAGGCACTGGAAACAAGGATTGGGGAGCAGCTATCCTTAATCTGCAGTCACAAAATAGACAAGGTTTTGTCTTTACCATAATGCTTAGTTCAATATAGTATGTATTCAGCTTAATTCTTTTCCATTGCTCGTTCTTAAGAATTGGTCATAGTTCATTTTCTCTCTTAGCTATACTTTCTACTAGAATTGTAAAAGAAAGACCTGCAATAAACTTTCTTCATTAAAAAAAAGAAATCACAAAAAGTCTCATTTCTTTGAGAACTCAGTTACTTTGTCAGTGAAACTGTTGCCGTATTCCCCCTGGGCAGGTTGAACAATTAGATACTTCCCAAAAGCATTTCACAGAATTAGAGGGATTCTCAACCTTTTAAAATTCATTGACTGCTCTGGATTGGGAACGCATGATTGTTTTACCTTTTGAAGAGTCAAAGATCAAAAAGTGCCAACTGATAACTTAATGTCATGGTAGCTGAAAGATATGTATCAAAAAGAATGGTAGCCAAGGCAAGGAAACACATTATGTACCTTAAATTGTGATAAAAAGGTTGGGCAACAACCAGTCATTGTGAATTAACCTTGTTGTGCTTCACTGCAGCAAGTTCAATATACTTAAAGAGTATGGGAATAGCCTTTGCATAAAATACACATTTATATCTTGGTACAGTGCAGAAAACACAAAGATAGCACTCTACCCTTAGAACAGAACCCAGTGAGAGTCCTTGAGCTGGTCTCATGTGTGGTTGGTAATTTCTGTACAAGTCTCAGACTAAGCTAAATAAAGGATGTGGGATTTTGGGTTAACCAGCCACTACAGCAGGGACAGGGAGCCCCCAACAGAGCTAAATTGAGAGATGAGTAGAGAGGGAGCATCAAGAAAGTGATGAATGCTGTGTTGAGTCGTGCTTGTCCTGAGAGGATAGATATTCAGCTGTGCAAGGCCTAGATATATATTTTATGAAGAAAAAACTCTCATGGATGAGTGGAGATATCCAACAAGTGTTACACAGAACCTCATGCATATATAAAAGAAAGGATAATAATTTGCCTGGTCAACAGCTGCCAGTTCTAAACTACTACTTTGTCTAATGGAAGACGAGAGAAAAGACATAAATATCCCCAAATCACATCCCTGAGTTCATGACTGATCAACATCTAAACATTCTTGGACAAGTATTTTGATTCCCAGAGCAGAGGAAGGTGCGAGACTGTGCAAAAACATCTATTGAAAAAGTGATGACAGCTGGAAAAGATGACCATATCACCAACATAATTGGATAAAATAATGGGATAGCTGGGAAAGTTCTTAACTCTGTGTATGACCTCAGGGAAGTCATATCACTACTCCATGCCTTAAAATAGTTCCACTTACTCATGTTCAATCAGTGCTTAGGGCACCACAGTTTAACATAAAAATAAAGATGTATTGGTTAACACTAAAAAACTTTCTGAAGGCTTGTAAGTATTACCTGTGGTTTGTTACCTACTGCATTTTAATTTAATCCTTCTCTCATTGTAGAACCACCACTTGCTGGAAGAAGGCAAAAATAGAAAAATTGTAAACCAGAAATACGCTATCTGCTTATAAAGGGAAATAACTATAGAAACTAAACAAGTGATACATTTGTCAAAGAGGATGGGCACCATTTTTGTTTCACAAAATAGCTGACATTCACAAACCATTTTGATACCAATTAAATGCCAGTTTTTACAAACACTCCTCAGTGACAGAAAACCTGCTAGCATGTCCACATTTGAAAAAATGATTTTTTTAAAAAAGGTTTTTAAAATATCCCAGTCTTTTTAGGTCCTTTGAACATAGGTGGTTGTTCATAACAGCCCAGTGGAGCTATTCCTGCATTTGAAGTCCCAAAACTGAATCCTGTCCTGCTGTCAATCAGCACCACAGTAGGTTTACTGATATTCCCATCACTACCCTTACAGACAATCACCTTCATTCTGGAACTTCAAAAATTAATTACAATAATTATCAAAATGCATTAACATAATCAAAGTAACACCATTATAAATCATCTAAGTATTGGCTTGTGCTTAGCAGCTAATTGTTAAGAATATTTACACAAGTTGGTAAATCTTACCCTGGACTACTTCAGTAAGCAAAGACCTGTTTTGCATGCAAACATAGTTTCCCCCACCTAAACTGAGTAACTTAGGAAAAGAAGGTAGGAGGACCTAACAGATTGCAGGGCAATTTTCCTGAAATTAAATAAATAATTAAATTTTATTTTATAAAAATATATAAATTATGTACGTAAGATACCAGATTATTAACCTACTTCTCTAGTCTGAATTTTCCTTTTCTTTCCTTCTGCCTGTGGTTTGTTGGGTTTTTTTTTTAAATAAACCAAACCAAAACACAAGCTTTCCTACTCTAGTAGTGTGAAGCTTATTGTATGAGCTGATACAGAAGACATTCCAGCATCCTGGTGTACAACCAGGAGACAAGAAACAAGATCCAGCATGTGATTTTCAACAGGGATCACACATCTGGCCTTTATGAGAAAACTTTCCTAATCTATTTGAAATAACAAACCTGCTAGCTAGGAAGCAGCAATGTGTTACACCACTGCCTCTACGCTCACCAAAAGGGGTTCAAATTCCTATTGACAGAAATTATCTTGGCCATCTCAGGCCAAGCAATAAATATATGCAGCAAGCAGGAAATCTTTGTCTCATTTCATCCTGGTTTTCATATCTTTCTTCCTCCCATTAATCACTAGTATAATTATTATAGCTTGATAGCATAAATTTACTGTTTTCTTCACTTTTATATAAATACACATATTTATCAATCACCTTTGTTTTTTAACAGTTTTTAAATGTGAAATTATTTTTGCTTTTACTCATTATTTATTACAAGCTATGACCAAGAAGGAATTGGAAGTCAACACAAATGCACAAAACTAGTAACCTATACAAAATGCTCATTAAGTAAACCTGAGGTTTTTTAAGATTGAAAAAAAGAAAGTAAATCAGACATTCCTACTGCAATCAGTTCAATGTCTAATGCACACAAACAGGTATCTAGTTGAGTTTTTCTGTAAGGGGAATCCTTTCTAGCAGGATTTTTGTTTTCTTTTTGAATAATTTAGCATTGTAAAAATACCAGGACAGGGACTGGTAGAAGCAAAGTGCCATGCAACCATCAACCAGAAAGTTCGTCCTCAGCTGTTGCTTTTGTCCTTCATTTTGTTTCAAAAAACATTTGAATTTTAAGTGCTTTTATCATATTTGGAAACAGGAGGCCAGGAGTGTGAATTGTACAAGATGCAGTTTCAGAGAAGCTTCATCAGCTGTTCCATTCTCCCCAAAATAATAGGGGAGATAATTGCTAATTAGCAGGAAATACTGGAGTCTAGAGTGCTTAAATGCTGGATGCTCAAAGTTTAAACACTTTACTTAAAATGACACCACTGCACTCTAATTTCCAAAGCACACATTACAATTTGATTAGTTGAGTAGAAGATAAAGTACAAAGTTGCGTGTAATTTCAGATTTTACTAAATATACAAATCTCTTTGGTTTCAAGACTGTGCTTTCTGGTATTATCGCAGTTAATTCACAAAAAAAGTAGTTATAGTTCCCAGAATTTATAAAAAGTTGTAAAATATTTTACATACTACTTATGTAAAATATTGCTTCTTGGTAATAAGTCTCAACTAAAAAAAAACTATTTACAGGTACAAGTTAGAATTTATTCCATCAAACTTTGCTTTTAATGTTTTAATCCTTCTTTTTCCCCCTCAAGAGACTGGTTGTAGTTGAATTGCAGAGCTTTAGGGTAAAAGTAGTTGAATTTTCTACATTTTTTTTGAGCCAGAGCTTTTGAAGAGCAGCTTTCAATTATGATGCATAAGCACAGGAGATGCATCATAAGTTTATATAAATTCACTGAAGACCTTAGGTTGGTCCTACATAAAAGTAAACTATTTTGGCTTTCATGTAATGTTGTATCAGGTGGTAAATTCAAGCGAGTGACTCATCTCAAGTGTTAACACAAACATCCTACCCCTGTATGAGGAATGGGGAAAGTCTCCCTGGTTTAGAGCAGCACCCTCAGAACAGCCCATCTCTCTGGGTTTACTTAATAAGGATAAAACCAGTTTCTCAAGAGCAATATAGTCATCCTTAGTCCCTTTGAATTACTTCTGGGAGAAAGAGAAAGCAAAAGAGAGATGCCATACTACAAACACACTTATAGCTCTGTGAATATGAAATTTAGGACAGAAAATAGAAAAACTACAATCTACTACAATCTAAACAGTCACCATATCTAGGCCATTCCTATTCAATACATCTAACAGCAATCATATCCTGACTAAAGCTACAGTAAAAATCATTTCCCATTACCTTGGTATCAGATCAGCTCCTCTGGACGTTCAGTGTGCTAAACCAGCAGAGCAGGAATCTTTATCAGGATAAAGTGCTGCAGAGAGATGGAGGACTACCAAGAGGATGCCAGGGCAGAAACAGTTAACACATACACCTTGCAGGTATAGAGGCTTTTTGGTAACACACAGCACAACAAAGCCAAGAACTGCACAAATATTCTCAAAAGTCTCACAGCATCCACCCCTGCTTCTGCTAACATCCCAACACAAACCTCCTCCAGAGGAACCCCGACTCTTGGCACCCCATCACCTCTTGCCAGGTCCTACAGCATTTCTATCAGCAATTTTCACAAAATAGAAGGGGTTTCAAGCTACTCCTGTCAAGTGCTTTTCCACAACCCAAAGGTGCAGCACTGACCACCCTCCCTCTCTGCTTTCCAGAGCATCTCTCACAAAACACAGCCGCCAGCAGGTCCCTCTGAACTCACCAAAACAGAAGAAAGCCCAGGCTGTCACCTAAATGCCTTCCATAACTGGTCCCTCTGCTTTTGAGGAGTCAGTCCTCCTCTTCTGGAATATTCTGCAAATGACAGCCAAACGAGGTCCAGCTGCAGGTTAATGCCTGGCACCTGCCCCTTAAACAGGGTTCAGGCACTGCAGGTGACACAGGTGCTGCTCTGAAGAGATGAACAAATGGCTGAATAGCTGCGAGTTTAACCCTGTTTTGCCATCTCACCACGACATGGCCTAGTTCAGCCAGAGCTGAGATCTCAGGTGTCTGAGGTGCATGGACTTACCTGTGGAAGGAGAGCCATGTCCTACTCACCACAGCAGTCCAGAGCAGGGTGTCTCCACAGGGCTGCTCACAGAGGGGTGAAGATGTCCCTTCCCACCGAAGGGCTGCAGAACACCACGCTGCACCAGCTGCTGCTTCCCTGGGGAACGCTGGTGCCATCGCAGCAGCTGGACACAGCTGGGCACAGCACACACAGGTACAGCTGGGCCTTCGCTTTGGGAAAGCAGCTCCTGGGCAAACAGGGCCCCTTCTAAAGCAACCGATCCACCAGATCAGCTCCCCATGAAATATTTCAGCTTTAAGATCAGAAACTATTATTTCTACTGATAATAAAGTGTTTCCTAAGTCAGCAGGAGATTATAAAGAGAAGGCTTTCAAGATTTACATTTGGTAAAATACACATTTTGTTTGCATTTTCCTCCACCTAGCCTAGGAAACCCACCCCTGGCTTGAGATAAATGCAAGCTGCACTTTGAGAGCATACCAATTACCCCTCAAACTCTTCTGATACCAGGCTAGGAATGTTGTGGAACTTCAGGAACTGTGAAGTACAAGTTTTGCATAGCAAATGTTACTTGAGCTCAGTACACTGGGCATTAACTACAGACTTGATGATTACAAACTTTGCTTCATCACATCATCCTTCTGCTACATAAATCATAAAAATATAACTCCACTGATAACCACCTCAGTATGAAAATGTGACAAGGACAGAAAACTTGGTCAGCATTTCATAAGCACCAAGAGTACATTAAATGCATTAGCCATAGCACCACTTTCCTCTGTTGGGAATACACCCTGAATCACAAGAACCCAGTACTCCACTGAAGCTTTCAATTATAAATGTAATTTTATTTAATTTCTTCACTCAAAACTGAATTTCCTCATTCCAAATCTTTACTGAAAGAAATAGTAATTAAATGCTTAGAAAAACCAGGAACTGCTCTCGTAGGCAGCTGGAGAAATGTATGTATCAATATAGATATGGAATGTAAATTTCAACTCATATAGATCACAACATACAAAGAAGATTTTTATGCAATACAGACTTACAAAACAGTAACAGTTCTTTTCACAAATATTTTCACAGAGTTCTGCACAGCAATCTCATAGAAAAAGTAGATTTGTGCAACACCAAAATAACTTATTGTTCCTTAAGTATAAATTATTTTTCATTTCCTAAAAGAAAGAGGTAATTTAATATGACTGGGCAGGATCTGGCTGGATTTGGTGATAGCAAAACATGAAAGACATTGTTGCTAAAAGGAACGTGGCATGTGCTACAGGTTTGCAGGGGCAAATTCTGAGGAAAACCAAAAGAAAAGTCACCTGCAAGTCTAGTGCTTCTCCTGCTGCCTCGGAGCTTCCCCAGTCCGCCAGCAGGAGTGTGCTTGGGAACCTGCACCTGCTAAAACATACCTGCCTCTCTTGGTTTCTGCTTTAAAGTCTTCAAAACAGCCTTTCTGATTCTGAGGAACAATCCACATTTTGGTGTGCTTTGAAGGAGATGCCAGATTGCAACTAAAAGGATTCACACACAAATTCCATTCCCGATTTCTCTCTCTTAACTGCACAAAACATACAACTAAAAAAGAACTAATTGTCTAGGCCTAGAAACATGCTTGAATAGTAACATTGATGGAAATGATTTGCAAAGTTTAAAATTACATTAACCATAATTTAAATATTACCCCTTAATTCCCAGAAACGTCAGTGCTGATGTAGTATAATCATTTGGAAAAGTACGAGACAAAGTGTGGTACAGATAGCACAGATTAAAATTCCCCAAATATCATAATTCATTTCCATTATGTTAAAATCATATATTCCTCAAGGTTCTAGATAAAGCTTCAGATGGAAAAATCTGTTTCTTCATAATATAACTAGAATGTGAGTTTTAACCATCTTTAGGTTTTGTTTACATATAGGGATCAAAATAGACTTCTCCTTGTGACTAAAAATATAGATTTTTAACTACAGAACCCAGCAGCTGTTTTTCTGCTTCTTTGCCCTTCCCCCAAAAAAGTTAAGCAAGGTCTACAAAAATAGCAATTAACTTTAAAAAATAGGTTGCTTCTTCCAGCAAATTTAAGTTACATTCAGATGTAATAGAACTATTTATAAGGAGCTGGACGCCAAGAGGGGCGCGCCGTGTTCGGTCCCCTCCCAAGCACAGCTGCCCACGTCAGTGCTCAGCATCAGTATCTGGTTTGATACTCGTGGTGCCAACGATTGAAGTCATTGTAGAAAACCACGATGCTCCCGGATGCCATGCCGGTCATTATGCACCTGGGGAAAGCACAGCAACACTGTGGTTAGAGGGCCACCTCGTGTGTCCACACACCGAGGGTTTACATCAAGGCAGGCACAAGAACCCCGAGGACACGGCCAACTGGAGCTGGAAGTGCTCCACATGCCAGAATTTAGGGGCTTCCAAGGACTCCAGAAAGCTGGATCTGAATAAATCTGCAGCACCTCTGGTGGAATTATGGACCACAAAACATACACAACAACATGCAGTGGTTTTTATGGTCAGCCTGAAGCTGCAGTTGAGAAACAACGGAGCTGTTCACCTGCAGGGCCACTTCAGATTTCCCAGGATTATTTCTTGGCTGGCTTCGTTGGTTTTTGGGGGTATAGGAGTGGGATGAAGCCATCCACATGGAGGAAATGGATGTGGGCACAGGCCTTGAGCTGAAAATACTAAGTGTTTGAGTCTGAAAGTGATTTGCAGGCTTTGATTCTTTTGGAAGCTCCTGGAAGCAATCACTGTGCTTTTCCCACTTTCTTTCTAAATTCCTTACCCTTGGCCTGCTACTGGAGAGAATTTGGATATGTTTGAAAAGCCATGACCCTGACATAGCACACATCTGCAAGAGTTTCTATACCATCTTCTCTACTGTCTCATCAAAGCAGTTCACAAAGCAGGAGTATAAGGGTGTATATAATTCTGGCCTCTTAGATAAAAAGCCTCAGTATTAAAAAATTCAGAGTAAAAGGCTGCAATTTTTCCTTCAAAAGAAAGACTAAATGTGAAATCATCAAAACATTGCATTTTGATAGTATCACACTGTTCCATGTCAAGAGCACCATTTTCATTGTTTTTCCATTAGGTTAAAATCTCTTTTTACACACTCTCAAACACACATTCATGAACACCAAATAAATAACCCAGCTATTTACCTGTGATTACTCAGTAAAATACTCTGAGTAGAACTCTTCAGTTTCCTTGTCTTCAAACCCAAAGTGAACAGGTTCTTAACTTGAGCACATGGGTAAATTTATAGATGCCCATCTTAAATTTCAGTTTATTGACATGTCATTAATTACAGTTTAAAGATTCTCCAAATGCAAAATTTTGGACATTTCAGAGGTCTAAAATTCAACAGCTGTACCTCCAGCTTTTGAAGGGCATTTAACAGCAGGGGCTTTTTTAACAGAAAACTGTTTCTTCCCAAATGACTCTATCCTCTAATTCTGCTTAATGAGAAGCTGTTCAAATTTTCATTGAAGTCCACAGGTTTTACTGGCTTGGATTTTTCTTAAATTTCATTTTATCTAAGTTTTAGAAATGTAGACAAAAATTTTAAAACAAGGTTAAGAGCCTCAGCAATATGCTTTACTGCTCAATGTAGACATTCCTAAGGGAGTTATGAGCCAAATCTGCTTGAAAAGTACACAGGAGCACCACTTAATAAATACAGCAAAGCAAATTAAATTCTAGCCTAAAAACTAAAAATGTACAGAATGAGATGGTAAACATCCACCTTATAAACAAGTAATTTTTTTGGGATAAAAACACAGAAACACTTTTGCTGCATTGGAAAGTGGGATGTGAAACTTTCACTGGTCACCTTCAGCAGGAAGAGCCTTCAAAAAGGGTTATGTTGTATGTGCATAACATAACTTCTCTAGAAATGAGAATTACTATTTGCTTGAGCAAATATATGGATGTGTGGAGGGAATCTTGTTGTGCAACTACTCTAACTGCTCTATATTTAACATAAGGGTCTGGAATTAGGAATGTGATTTGCGTCATAAGTGAAAGAAGAGAGATGAAAGCACATATGTAACCCTCCACCTCCCTGTGACCCACACTATACAGTGGCCCAGGCCGATAACTCAACCTATCCTGAAAGTCTGCCAAAGGAAGATTTCTTGGATCTCTCTCTTCGTTCCCCCAAGAGCTGAAACCCTGAAATACATTATCTGCCCTAAATATGACATGTTAAGAAAAAATCTTATGCAAGCACAGAGTTCTCGAGGTAATCACCAGGATCTGTGATCCACAGAAAAATCAAAATCAGAAGAAAAAAATGAAACTGCAATTTAATTGTAAGTATATATTCTCAGATATTCTTGTCCACACCAGGCTTTGCTCTCACCTTTGGTCATATGACAGGGCCATGGATCGGATTCCAGCATCACACCCTGGGTAAGCAAAAAGCTGCTTGAGGTCCCACATCTGCCACACCATGACAACCCCATTGTCTCCGCCTGTAAGCAGGTACTGTCCATCTCGACTCAGCTGAATTGCCTAAGGGGAAATCACACGGGTATGTTGTCACAGAAGTATGTCATGCTCTTACTCCTCCACTTTTACTTTCAATAAAAGGTTTCATATTGACAGCTGAATGACCAGGGAGACTCGATATCAATACAAGCTTTTGGGAAGCAACATTATGGTTATGTTATTTTACCCAGCAACAGAATTAATGTTATGCACAAATCTCTTTAATACATTAGATGTCACTAGTTAAGTTTTACCTGACCTGTGATTTATTCCATATTCCAAAGATCTAATACCAGGTCAGCTGAAGAAATTTACTCTTCTAATTAGGTAGATTTACAAGATCAAGCAGCACTGGCATTAAAATATAGTACCTGACATTCCCCCAAGGGTCTTTAATACTACCCCAGCAGAAGCTGACTGCTGAAGGGAACTGAAATGTTATACAAATCACTAGAGTTAATTTAGACCAGCACGTTTAGATTCCTGCTCTGGATTAATAAAATAATGATCCACCCTCTTAACAGAGACCGTGTTTCCTTTCATCATCCCTCTTGAAACTGCCTCTGACAAATTCCATGGCTTATACCCTGATTTTGTGTGCACTGCGGGCACTGATGGCAAATCTCCACCTGAAATCTTTATTTGGGATCCAGAACAGGGAGAAAGATGGGTTATCACCGGATTTCAGAGTGAAGATTTCTTGAAACAGGAGTTTTTAATCTATTTGGATATTTCTTGTGTGCTGTTGGAAAAATCACTGTACATGAAAATAAATTTGGGTAGCCTTTCAACAAAACACAGACCCTCTACACTATGACTTATTCAAGATAAATTTCAGCTCTTTGACCCACCTTTTCAATGGAATGATGTAAGAATAGAGGATATTCAGAGCAATGACTTTTACATTCCAAACACACATGTTCTACAAACAGACTGATCCACTTTAACTAAAACATTGTCACTGGAAGGCAAGGAAATTGCTTCAAGATCATAGTGTACAAGCAAAATTCCAGCTCAAAGATTTAAATTTAGGAAACAGTAGAAAGAACAAGACAGGCTCTTGCAAACATCTCTCTCTCTGCTGAAGTCTGCAAGTATTTTGGGACTTGCAGTCTCTGTTTCTACAGTTTTGAAGTATGCAAAGCTTGCTACATGCCCTTAAATTCCTCAGGAAAAGGAAGTTTTGGGTGGTTTTTTTTTTACCATACAGAATTTATAGTGGGTGCACCACAAAAAAATGAAACTAAAACACAAAGACATCAGGTTCATGCAACACTGAAGTGTTTATACAGACTGCTGACAAGCCTAGAAACCAAAATATACAGCGTGTAAGACACTGGCCCATGAGCAGCAATAACTGCAGTCAGACATATTGCACATCTGTATTTTTGTATTGCTGTGCTCCATTACTGTGATGCCAAATACATTCTTTAAGAATTATATGATGTGCAACACTTAGATTAAGATAGAGTTTCTCTATTATGTTATAAATTTTGAGTGTTTATGGCAACAACTCCCAAGTAATCGGAATGGATCGCATTGCTAGAATTTTATATCACACAGTAACTTTCAAAGAAATGTAATTGAAATACAAACAGATACTGTAAACAAAATAGAACACTGAACAAAAAAACCCAGAGAGGATAAAACTATTCCAGCTGTGTTTTGAATTAAGATGACAAGATATACATGTAAATCTAGACACAATAAAGCAGAATATTTGGGAGTTTTTTCCAACCATATCTAAGTATGAAAAAGTGAATACTAACAAAGGTTAGAGTTGAGTATTCTGAGTACAAAAGAGTTGAGTATTCTGTACAAAAACATGCTAAGCACCTCCCAGGGCACAGACTTGGGCTTGAAAGGAGCTTGAAAACTCTAATTTAGAGGCCATCTTAGAAGAGCAGAGTAACTCAGTAAGAAAGGTGTAGAAAACAAACTGATATGACTATGACAATTATCCAGAACTGAGTAGATGATCACGAGATCTAACACAGCACACATAATTATTAAAGAGATTATTCATTAGAAGCAAAAATCAATATGGGGTGGTTTTCTTCTCTATAGCAATGGCAGTCTCCTAAGGGTATTTTCAAATTGCAATGAAGACCGTGACAAATAATTATTTGCTACACTTACAAAATTCAGCTGATGAAAATCCATTAACCTTATGGTCATGGTTCACTTGAATTTTATACTTGGGGCTTTTACTGAAGAAAAGCTATATTAAAAGGCAAATTAAAGCCATTAATCTTTTAACTCTTCCACTACCTGCAAAATGCAATGGGGTTTGTGATCTTTTGCTTACATAAAGTATAGGCTTTGAACCCTTCCTAATACCTATGCAATTTTACTAAGTCGTTGGTTTGTCAGGAAGACAAGATGTTGATTTATTTATTTTTATTGTCTATTAATAAATTTCTCAGCCACTTGCCTATACATATATATATATAAATATGAATGAAGGAAGGAATGAATGAATGGAAGAAAAAGGTCCCCCTGTCAACATTTCAGTTCCATGATATGCCCTCCAAGATTTAACAAACGAAAGGATGCTTTCACTCCCAAGTACTCCAACTGGTACAGAAGATGATATGAATCAATTTTACTGTTGTGCTTTTCCCCAGCACAGTTTATCTCCAATTCTGCTAAGTAGGAAACAGGAACAACTCTGCAACTAATCTTTCTCAAAACACGAGCTTCAGACTCTCAAATAATCCCCAAAGCACACAGTTTCAGCAATGTTCTAAAAGCTGCATTTCTGCCTTGTATTTCCTTGGAAAGTCTCAAAACTTTGCACAAATCCCTTTTTAACGTTCCAGGTTTTTGAAAGGCAGTGCTTTGTAATAAGGCAGAGCTGACACTGTGACAGCCCTGGCTTACAGCAGCAGGAGTCTTGTGGGCACTTCCACATTTCAAAACAGACTCATGAAAGGAAAATAAATTGGTTCCTCTGGGTGAAACAGCATACAGTCTTTGCTTAGGGTAAAATAACTTTGCTTCTCAGAACAAGCAGACTATTTAGAGTTAAGTTATTCATTAAGATATCTAAACACTACATGGTAGATGTACTGCGATATGCCCAAGCTCCGCTGAGCAATACAGTATTTAAAACAAAAACAGGTGGAAGGCATTGATTAGACTCTGAGTTTCCCCAGAGCGCCTGAAATTTTTCTAGCAGTTTTCTAGCCCAAGAACACAAGAAAGAAAATCAGGACGTTGATCCAAACACCGCTATTGAAAACTGCTACCTTTGCCAACAATGTTCTGAAATCCTGCTCAGTAATGACACAGGGAAACAGAAACTATGAATGTCACGTTACAGAGTCAACACTTATGACCTTTTCCTTCCCTTTTCCATCCTCCTCAAGCAAAAAGCCAACGAAAAGTATTTGTCAGCACAGCCCATGGGTAGGTGCTATTCATTTTAAATGCCCCACTTTAATCATGCAGTTGCCACTCGCCCTCTAAGATGATATAGTGCAGAAGCTGTAGGTTGTTTAAGCGTAAAGCTCAGCTGGGACCACTGGGAGAGAAAGAAAAGAAAACAAAACAAAATAAAACCCAAAACCCTGTACAAACGTAATTCTGGCCCACAGAGAGCACAACTTCCATTGCCTCTAGCAACATTCCTAAAGCTGTGGGTACTGACTGAAACACTGCAGAAATTGTTTTAGCCGGCAAGGGATTTCTAGATATTTTACAGATTTGCTGGCCTAGCTGACAACATAATCACAACTGAAAGTGACAGATTATCAACATTATTAATGTAAAAAGAGAAAACACTGTGATATGTTCTTGCTTTATGGAAAGAACTGGGAGGAAGGGTAGGCTGAAAATCTCAAAAGCGTTTCCACACGGACAGCCAAAGGTACAATTTCAGAGAACTGATGCAAAAATCTACATTAATTTGGAAAAATGTCTTGGGACAGAAATGTACACATTCCCACTTCATTTCCCCAGCCTCAAATCCACACTTGAGGCTGCCACAGCATGCAAAGGCAGAATGCCCTCTCACCCCTGCAGACTGCACTCTCACTAAGGAAAAGAGACCTAGCAGAGAGTTATTTCTGCATATTCTGCCAGCAACATATCTGATGTTTTGAAAACACAGGGATACTGGATTAACAGAGCATGACAGAGTTTTAGAAGGTTCTAAATGGAATATACTGAACTACCCTGGAAACTTCAGTGCTAAAGAAGCATTCACTGTTCTGTGTTAGTTATAAAATGGAAATAATGAAGCTCAACATTCTTTCAAATACATCGACGCGTTTTTCCATCTTAAGAATTAGTATGGATAAAGTCAGGAAAAGGACTGGTGTAAATTTAAAAATGCTCAGTTTTGCACAACAGCTGAAAGAATGTCCATAACTCTGTAAACACAAGGGTCAAGAGGGATTTTCTTCCTGAAACATGTAGTCCCAATGCAGGAAAAACTTCTGAGAGTTTTCAGCTCAAGAGAACACGGGAATCCCAGCAGCTGAGTTCCTGGGATCTTCCATCACATTAGGAAAGTCAGTTTGGAGGTTTAAATACTGCTCTACGTTTAAAACAACAAAAGTCTCCTCTTACTGATGTTAAATATTTAACCAGATTTTGTACAGGAAGCACTTCCTTACTGTGAGGATGGCTGAGCACTGGCTTAGTTGCCCAGAGAGGCTGTAGAATCTCTGTCCTGGGAGATATTCAAAGCCATCTGGACCCTCGATGGCCCTGCTTGAGAAGGAGGGTTGGATGAGATAATCTTCAGGGGTCCCTTCCAACCTCAACCATTCTGTAATTCTGTGCCTCCCAGACCATATTTACTGGCATGGAGACCATAACTTTAACTCAGGTAGCCTGAACACTGACCCAGAAATGTGATCTTGCTTCATGTCTCAGCTGTGTTCCGTCACTTTCTAGCAGATCTGGCGATACTTGTTCATTCTTTTTTTTATACAGTTTCCTTTTTTCCTTATTCAATGAAAAAGTGGAAATATTTTTAATTCAAGGAAAGCATTCTTTTGACATTTCTGCTTCACTGCAGTATAGCTGGCAGCTTCTGCTATGCTCCAGAGGTACTATTTCACTGTCAAGAGACCTGCATTTTGTAGTATAAAATAATTTTCATAAAACCATAAGCTTAAAATGCCTCCTGCATAGTTTTGGACTTGCTCCATGTCTCTTGCAGCTAAAGATGTGGAACTCAGCTGCCTGCCTAGCAAATGCCAAAGGGCTAAAGAGTTGAAATATAGACTTATGCCCATAAACTTCCTGAAGCTCAGCACAACACATGCTATCTGAATTAAGATAAAAGAAGTTAGCCAGAGGTGCCAAAAAAAGGGAAAGGTAACACCCAAAGCAGCATGTCCAGTGACCTCCTGCCTCCAGACTCAAAGATAAAGACACAGCCCAGGCTCTCCTGGTCAGCAACTAGTAATGTTGTATTCTTCAGTTCAAGGCATGCCTACACAGTATTCTTTACTTTATGAATAGAGTTATTTGACAATTAAAATTGTAAAAAACTTCCTAGTGCTATTAGGAGTATGTGGTCCCCTAAATTTTTTCAGAATGCTGCTATCATGGTCTAGTACCATATATTTATGGCCTGGCTATAGCAAGAGTCTCCACACAGCTCCAACAAGGATGGCTTTTCCTGAAACTGGAACTGACAGCCCTTAGCACACCTTTGAGGACACTCACCCTTATCTTGTCATCTGTCTCCATGGTGGCTTGCAGTCTCCCATTCACGCTGAACACACAGAAGAGGCCATTTTCATAATATATGACACAGTGGCCTTCTCTTGAAGCTTGAATAAGCTTTGGTCTCAGGCAGTTTTCAGGACCTTCGAATCGTTCAGGACCTTCTAATGTCCTCAGTAGATCTCCATTCATAGAATGTATCAGACATGGTCCTTCTAATGAGACAGAATAAAATCTCTAGTTATTGATTTACATGCTCATTTGAAGACATCATATATCACATAGTAAGTAATGACTTCTACTTAAATAATCACTATTATAATGCATTATAATGGGTTTTACCATGTTTAAGTGGATTGCCTATGACTTTAAGGGCGCCAGAGATTAAGATGAACAGCTTAACCCTTAAAGGCCTTATATGAAGGTATTTTAGAGCACCTATCAAAACCAGTTAAGAGACCTACCAGATTTTCTTTTGTAGATTTTCTTTTAAAACTAGTAGTAGTTAATTTTGAGAGCACTAAATTAAAAGTACTGCTTCTTAAAATGAGATTTTTCAAAACAAAAAGATGCACAGAGCTAAGTGTAATGAATTTACATATGTAGGTGTTCTAAAAGTGTATATTCTCATACTAAGATTTGAGCTCATATCTGATCCACTATGTATCTGCTTTGTAGTATCCTTGGGCAAGTGCCTGGTTTATACATAAGCCACAGGTGTTCACAGGCATGTAATAGAAATACAGACAGGTGCACATGGTGATTATACCCACCTTTGAAAAAGTGTCTCCAAGTATCTACTTTGGAAACACTAAAACAGAAAGATCCTAATTCCAAGAAATTTAATTTACAGTTTAAAAGTAATTGTGGCCCAGCAAATAAGAAATTGCAAACAATATCCCTAGAATCAACACCATTCTTTATAATTTGCCTGCCAAAAAGCAGACCTTTGAGAACACAGATGGGGCATATTACAGGCTTTGCAGCCAAGCACAAAGAGCCTGAACAGAATCACTAGTAGTTAATGTACACCCTTCATCAAACAAACAATCCAGCACATTCTCTTTCTCTTGAAACTAATTTTTGCTTCCCTTTTTGAGAAGTTCACCATAACAAACATTCTTTACCCATCCTGGCCATCAAGAGCTGTATCCAAACCCTATGCTATATGCAATTACACACTGCATAAACAAACAGAGAGAGCAATCAGGATGGAAACTGATGTGGTTGCCTCTTCTTGTAAATGTCTGAATAATCCTCAGTTTTAGCGTGTTTAAAAAGAGGCTTCAAATTCCACAGCAACTAGCAGAAGCTTAGAAATAAAACCACTATAAAGTTCATAAATTCTGCCACCTGAGCCTATATTCCTTTTTTGCATTAGCATTATAGCTTCATGAACACAAAGAAATGACAGCAGCTTCCTTACCTTTGGAACCACTTATTACCAGGCCAAGCTCGGCACAAATGGCAGCACAGGTGATCTCATAGTCATGTCCTGTCAGAACAGCTCGGGGAGTTGCAAAATCACCTTCAATGACAAAATAATAAAAGCGATCCTTGGTTACAATCTATTTCCCAAACCACTGCTTTCAATCACTGAAGCATCTTTGGAGGAGTTCAGTCTGCACATTTACTAACACATTAATAGCACAGTCAGGTGTGTAGTAAAACCTACCAAAGCTGGAGCACACAGATCTGTGTTTTCCCCTCCCTCCACTTCCCCCCTATTTATATTTTGTGGAGGAAGAGATCTAAGTCAATTACTAACTTTTCCCATAACAGGCATAAGCAAACATAAGTATCACTATGACAGCTATTGAGAGAAGACACCTACAAGTGCCAAAAGATGAAACATCCACTGACTGATTTTATTTTAACCCAGTAACAGTGCTGAAACCTCAGCCTGAAGAATAGTTCTTTGCAAGATGAGGAGCTGGGATCACAGTCAGGGTGAATTTCTCATGAGTTTGCATAAACAAAACACCCCAAACCAATGTTGAATTACCACTGGTCCTGTTGGACATTTCTCTGCAACAAGAACAAATAAAACTGTGGGGTTTTGAGAGTCTCTTTGTAATCAAACATATATGGATACAAAAAGAAAACAGAAATTGTACAACTGGCACATTTAAAGGAAAAAAAATTATTCTCCAGGTCAGGGGACACAGAAAGGGTAAGCAAATGCCATAAAGCTCTTTAAATAGTTTTATAACTTTGCTCACAGGTTTACTCACTGCCCTCTTCAAGAGTGCTACCACTTCATGGAACTAAAAATGTTATTTTTGTGTTATCATATAATTACCTCCTTCACAGCTTTCTACAGAGCATTTAAACTCTAATAAATGTATCTTGGGTCATGTTATCATGTAGTTTCAAAGAGGTTTAGGTGAGTTTTTAAGCAGCAGGCAATAATTTCACTTCACAATCAATGGTGATATGTGAGATACCAACAAGGCAGTAACGCAGTTACTCCTTGGCAAACAGGAGATGGTTTTGCAAAGAGACAGAGCAGTAACAGGACAAAGGTGTTTTTTTTGTAAAGATCATAATCTACAACAAAGTCTCAAACCAGGAATTTTGACCTTGTAAAATTGAATTTATTCTGTAATTACTATTACAATCTATAATCTATATCCACAATGCAAAATCTTGAAAATCAAATAAATCTATTTCTTCTTAGATATAGACATAGACACTAAATACATAGAGATATATATAGATATACACACACAGGCATGTAAGTTATCAGCATTTTAAATCTGAAAACGCTTTGGAGCAACTTGCTGAATTGTCCCTAATCTCTTAATAAATAATCATTAAAAGCTGTTTGCTTTCGTTTCGTATAATGTTCGAAAACACACGCTCAAAGCCAGGAAGTATGGCAGACAGCTCGCGAGGGGAGGAAAAAACTCCCACCAAATTAGAAGCATAAGGGGAGACTTAATGAGCTCTAGGAAGTTCTCAGGTGGCTGAGCCTATGAACCACCACAGCCCTTCAGAGCAGACTTGTTCTAGTGAACTTCCCTCACCTAAACACGGGGCAGACACCTTGGAGGGTTCATAAATGAACTCTACACACAAGCCACACATTTGCAGTTTCAGGGGGATTCTTTCTCCCCGTTGTCCCCAAGCAAAGGAGGCAGCTTTGTGCGTTTAAGGGTCTTGTTACTTTGTTTTCTTTTAAATGAACTGCCTGTGTTGGCAAAATTTTAGAATTCTGCTTTTATTGCTTTATTTTGCTTTCAGAAATTGCATTAGCACGTATTCCCTTAGACCAGCGAGGAATTCATCTAATTATGCACTACACGTTAATGAAACTTTTGAAGTCAGAGAAGTTTAAATATACAACGTTGCAGTGGAGGTAATGAGAGTAAGATGTTGGAGTTAGAAGAATTTGGGAGAGGCAATGTCTGAATGAATTATTAGGAGGTGCAAATAAACAAAATCCTTAGAGCAAACTTGTTGCTTGCAGCAACTACTTTATTACAAGCTTTACCTGAGAGAGACTGCCAGTAACTATATATTTAAAATGCAGGAGATAAGATTCTCAAAACTAGAAGTAGAAACTGAGATATATATATATATATATATTTATCACAGTTCACAGAAAATAACATTACCTAAGTAAAACAATCTTTTCACAATTTGGACTTGACTTCAAACATAACAAAGTATAAATCTACAGGTGGCAGGATCAGTGTTTCTTAAATTGTATCCATTGTTTTCTAAATTATATTTGTACTAAAGAAACACTTCAATTAAAAAACAAAAGAAGAAGAAATCAGAATAGTGACTCTGAAGAACTTAGGACTTGAATAGATACTGTAAAAGAGAAGTCTTGTGAAAAGTCAGGCTGACTCCTTTGATAAGAATGTCAAGTATTTAGGGGTTTCCAAGCCCCTGATTTTTCAAATAATGGGGTCAACTTAAAAGCTGGTCATAGAGCAGAACAGATTTCTTTAAAAGCTTTTAAACTGTTATTGCTTCAGAAGATTGTCATGGTTTTCAATAATGCAAAGAGAAAATTTTATTTCGTTGCTGGTTTAAGGGGCACCACTTCAAACTTCTCTAAATTGTTTTAGGGGAACCGACTTGCAGACCTTTTGAAAAGCTGGGGAAGTGACTTCAAAGGGAAGAGAGTCTTTGTCCGCTAAGCAGGTTTACGACCACTGATGCAAACCCTAACTAAGGACTGAAAAGAATACTCAGTGAATCTTTATGGAGATCCTTAAGGAAGATGAACAAGTCAAATGAAATTAAGGATAGTTCAAATCCTAGCACTAATAACCAAGACACAAGAGTTTTACAGATGTGTTTGTCTCAGCATAGGATGTAAAAATATCCTTCGTCTATATATCCATCACTGGATTGCTGTAAGATTCTTAATGCCACATTCACATTGCAACAAACGCCATCAGTGATTTATTTAAGTCACAGGAGTTATACATAAAGTTATTTTCCAGCAATGGGCAAAATACTTTACCTTTGCAGCAACCATTCAAATTATTTCAAAAGAACTCTCCTACTTTCCAATAAATAATTTCCGCAAAGCCGTTCTCCCATAGAAAATAACATAAAATATCACTCTTACTTAAGCAACTAAAGGACATTTTAAATCATGAAATTCAAGCTGCAGAAGATAAAAGAAGAGCACATGATATCATGTCAGCTTACGGTGATATATAAGTGAAAAAATGTAAGGCGTTTGGAAACTGCGTTTAAAAAAGGAACAGTGGGATTACAGCGAAGCCAAAACTTTCTTCTGGTTTAATGACATCCAGAAGAAGATACGCCTTAGTGGAGGGCAAGGAATTGGTTTGTATTGCTGGGTCTCCCTCTGCTATTTTTTTTTTCCAGCTTTGGTGATGCTACAACACAAAGCAGGATCAGGACATTGGAAATCCATCGGTAAATTCCTAAAATATCCGCCTGTTTTATTTTCAGCACGAAGCTGTAAGAGCTGAGCCAAACACGAGAACTCATTTGAAGAAAAATATCCCCCTAGAAGGGAATCAGACTAGAGACTGATTGAAAAGCTTAGCTCACAATTAAATACAAGATACTCTTGCTACTATTTATTGACAGGATAATATTATGCAACACATTAAGAGATAAAATATTTGACTATGCTGCTTTTTATGGTTTACACTGAGAACAGAGTAAATTATGATAAGTCACAGAGAGCCAAAAAGCTATTTTTAAATAATTATTCTATGACTGCAGAGGATGTGGGACAGTTTAAATGGCAAATTAATTATGTGATTTTATGTGAATATAAAATCCAAATTAAATGAAGCACCAGTTCATCTCTCTTTTTACCTACTTCTTGCAAAAGTAAGTGATTGATTATTTTCTCAGAATGATGCATCAACCAGACCACATTACACATGTAAGAAATTCTGAAGTTGCTTCTTATGATAAAAATTGAGGAAAACAATAAAAAGTTTGAAATAAACCTGTGAAATACTAAATACAGGTCATTTGGACAAAAGTGTTTTCAGCAAAACCTAAGTAAATCAAGAAAACTGATTTGCTACTAGGCTTCTATATTGATTATATAGCAAGTTTCAGAGTTTAATTACATCAAAGTGATAACTGTTGAATATCATATAAAGTCTGTGTATTCATGTTATTTACAGATCACAAACAGTGAACATTTAAATAGCAGCCAACTTGTTAGAATTCCACTTCACTGGCACAGAAAGTTATCTCATAGATGAGGTATCTTACTCAAGTGATAGCATACAATAGTAGTAAGGTATTGCTAAAACTTCAGTTTGAATAATCTTTCCTTTGTAAATATGCATTTTTATGTAACAATGTCATATTTTCATATTATATAGGAACTTCATTGTTGTCTGGTTCTTCACATGACACTCCATCAGCATTTCCTCTTAATTCCTTCAAACTTCTCCCCATCTGTTCAGACTTATTTTACCACAAAAAGTACAACCTTATGCCTAGATGCAAGTTTTGATTTTGCAAGAAACACTTCGACTGTGTATTTTCTGGGAAAGGAATAGTTTTGATACCATTCTGTCCTGAAGCAAAACCAAAACACATAAAACATGGGAGATGCTATAGTGCACTATAGAAAAAATAGCTAAGATTTATCTTGTAGAATTCATCTCAGCAAACATAACAAGGCTCGCTGTCCTTCCCACAGTCACACTGTGCAACAAGTGACTAACATTTATTCAGTGCTAGCAAGAGATTTTTCATACATTTTGTGTCACACGAACAGGTTTGCTGTGTTTCCACAATAAACACAATAAAGATTTATCAGGTCTTCATGAATTGGATATTACAATTCAGATTTCAAAAGCCAATGATCCCCAGCCTCTTAATTCCTACACCATGTGCAAGGCAAAGCTTTCTGGAATGAGTCCACCCTTAGTGGGGATTCATCTGCTGCAAGTGCTGGAAGTCATTCCACAGGGCTCCTCCCACTGAACATGGGACTTTTTGAAGCCCCCAGAAAGTATCTGCAGGTGAATAGTCAGGGTCAGTGTACATTAATAATTTAATATTTGCACCATCCTGACTTCATAAACTGTTACTTCGATGTCAGCTTTGAAGTTTGAGAACACTGTCATTTTTGTCTGATAATGTTCTAAAAGAGGTTATGAAGGGGCTTTTTTTTGTTTATGATAAAAAAAATCTATTTTCTTCATATTTCTCTTCTGTGGTTTATAGTTACCACTACCTAGTGAGTCCAGTAAAAGATGACAGAAAAAAAAGAGAAAAGGAAAAACTCATCAAGCAGCTATTTCAGTCAGAAATAGCAGCTACTGAGAAATTGTTTTAAGATAAAAGTCATGTCTAGTGAAACACATATTATTCCTTAACTTGGGCAGAAAATAATCTGAGATGAGACGTTTCATATGGGAATTCCATTCAATTTGCCAGGTTTTCATTATCTTTTCCCCTATTAAAATACTACATTAAAAAAAATATATTTCAAATGCTGACCACCACTGCTTTGCAATGTAACTGGGAGTGCTGCTGGCACACCACAAGCTCAGAGCACACATGAATTAGCTGTGTTTTTACAAGTAACTCTCTTAAAGCAGATCCTTATTCAATGAAGCAGGCCATCATTCTAGTCACATAGAGCGTTCTTGCACTCAGCAGGGTAATGCTCACCTCTGGGATGCTACTGTTAATTAATAGAATTTAGATCCAGAAACACTTACAAAATAATTTCTTAGGTCAGGATTCTTTTAGTGACCAAATAATTGTTACAACATTTATGTTGGTAATTTTAATCTAGACTTTAAATTATTATATCTTCTGCATTATTCTCCTCCGTCTTACATGGTATAGACTTTGAACTGAATGGTTATTTTTCTCAGCAACCAAACAAGTTAACAAAAGTGCTGTATTAGTAAACCATCCCACAACTATGTATTCCGCGCACATTAAGGTTGGATTCATTCACCATACAAACATAATTCCTTTTACCACATCAACTATTAGATACAAGCTGTAAATAAAGCATTGTTTTTCCCTGCAACTCAAAGGGCTGCATTGCATCATGAAGCACTAAATACCCTTCTGCTTCTGGAGAATTTCATGCAGCTCATTTCAGTAACACCTAAAGCTAGATACTGCCAACAAAGCAGCATCCAAACTCTGTCTCCAGTCTCAAACTGCCCTCACTTGCATCTGGACTGTGCCTCAAAACTTGCTCTACAAATCTGCTTGCACTTATTTACTCTGACTGACAAGTCCTGAAGCACAACCTCTCTTGGCCAGCTGAAAACAAGGATGATATAGATGCTACACTTAACACTGTAGGACCAAACAAGTATTTATGGCACACAAACTTACAGGTTCATCAGTACCAAGTCACTGTGACTATTTAGCTGCTTTCCAAACCATCAGTGAATGTTATTGCAAGCTCTTTTCTTGCACTCATAGATGTCTATGAGGTGACTTTCTTGGCATTACATAAATACAAAATTATAAATTACATTGCTTATGCAGCATCATTGCAGATCTACCAGAATTCATCCACCTGTTATAGCTCATCTTTTTTCAGTTTGAATATGTGGAGGCTGGAACCATCACTTCTGTGTGATTTATGGAGTACTTGGAGGAATGAGGCCCCAAACTCTTTGAGGTATCAATGTGTTACAGCTTAAAGAAGAAACGACAGTGACCTTTTGTAGCTGCAGAAATTGAGGCTCTGCTCTAGACTCATGCAGATTGCCCCAGTACCTGTGTGAATACACAGGCACTGCAGGACCAACTACAGCATCAGGGTCTCTCTCCACTGAGCTTTCATGACTAACATCAAATAATGCAATAAATGTTAGGTAAAAGAATATTTAGTGGTTGCTACCCTCTTCAAAAACATGTTACAGATATTTTCTAAGCGTTGTGGATCTTCTCTCTGATATACTTTTTACTGAATTTGACTTAGAGCATAAATAGAACAATTTAATAGTGAGCTTGGTAAAGCTCTAGTAAAAGGAAAAAAAGTTCTCCATTTCTTTTTATGGTCCCATTTTAACAAAACACTCCTGACCTATTTCTGCTTCACTTCACATGCAGAACTTAAATTCACATTCTCATAATTTTAATAAAAAGGATAAAAATTATACTAATAATTAAATACTTTTTTTTTGCACCAAATATGTCAATGGGTATTTCCAAATATGTGCATAGATATTTATTTTTAAAATATTACTAGGCAGAGCTTAGGAGCCAGTCACCATCATCTTCAACTGGATGCCAGCAGATGGTGCTAAAGGACTCTTGCTTTAGATACAACATTTTGCTACTGTCCAGCCATTTTTGAGAAACAAAGAATATTTGCTATGTCTGCAGTTAAACAGTGTTAAAATAATACTGAATTATTTGCTTTTGAAGAAGGGCTCACACAATAATACAATGCATTTAGGGGTAAAAAAAGAAAGTGCTATTGAGCACCAAAGGAGTAAGTGCAGACTGTTCTTAAACTCTTGATGCTGGACTGTCATAAAGCAACACTCTTACCACGCTGACTCCTGTGAACAGCAACTTTATTCCTCATAGCTACAGGGATTCAAAATATTTTTTGTTTTGAGGCTCTGCACATTTTTAGCTATTCTGGAAGCCCACCATTTGACAGAAAATAACAGAATAGCAGTAATTGCAGAATAACAGTAATAGCAGAATTTCCATTACTAAGTAACATGATTACTGATTTATGGATATTTTGATACTCCTACTATTTAGCATGCTAAATTCAAAATGGAACATTGACAGGTAAGCTTGTTACAACTACTTTCCATTAGTTTATTTTTTTAAGAAAAGAAGCTGTTATGCAAATTGCTTCCATTTATTTTTAAAATCATTATTAGAATTCTAAACAAATATTTACGCTTCAAACATTCTTTGAAAGTGTGGAACCTTATCTTCTCTATTAGCATTGGTTTTGAAACTGAAAATAAAAGTCCAGAAACTTGGGAACCAAGATGCAGGTTGATTCAAGATGAGGATGAGGGAAGAAGGAAAAGAGGGGGTTTTAGCTACTAAGTTAACAGTGACTGTTCACTGTGTACAGAGGCAAGCACGTATGCAAATCTGCACAGAAATCAAGTTTGCAGGATTAGTGTGCCTGAGTACAAAGGAATTATTAGCCATGACGTTATTCTTCAATCAACCAACACAGAGATGCTCATCAAGTATATTTTCAAGGTTTCAATCACTTGCCTTATCCACTCTAATAATTATGAAGCACCCACTCTTAAAAAGTAAATTTTCAAAGTGAAAAATGGGTGTAGTAGTTGATGAAATACAGATGTTTTATCTTTTGCTATATCAATATTACAATTAAAACTAATGATTTCTCTCGTCTCAAGAGCATAGCTTTAATTTTAATAACCATTTCAATTGATGAAAAGTCTTGCAGGTATTCAAACATTTATTTAGAAATTCTAGCTGTAAAAAAAAAAAATCAAACACAATACAGTTTCTTTTAAAAATAGCTCGAGTAGCAGCAAGACTGCTCTTTAGCAAGACAGGAAACTGGCATATAAATTTTGAATCTTTTGGGAGATTTCTTAGTTTATAAATTGAAAAGATTACGCATTTTTCAAATTTACATCTGAAGAAGATATTCTACATGTTATCAATAGCAAGAGTGTTCAATGAATCAACTAAATCTCAGTTAAATGCAGTAATTTTATTTTTGTTAAGTATGAAATCACATGCTTATACTCACATGTGTCCTGCTACACTGCTAAAACCATTTTTCTAACACACTTCAGAAAAGCTGAATATAGTACCCTCTAAAAAATATAAAGCTGTGCAATGAAAGCACCTCCTTAATCCTCGTGATGCAAATGTGATACATACAGAGAGTAACATTTTCTAGTTTTATGGGCTAACATAAAAGAGGTAATATAATTTGTTTTATTCACATATGTGTGGAAGATCAATGCAATAACTCAGAAGAGATCCCATTAGTATTAGCAGTAGTGATACAGTTATACACAGACTTCACATTTCACTAGCACTGAATACTGTTATCAGTCGAGCCTTAATTTCCTTGGGCAAATCAAATTTCTAAATTAAAAATATTTTTGTTTTTTGAAGTATGAAAACTGAAAAAAATTATGAACACATCCGTAAATACTTTGAAAGCAACAGAACCACCTTTCCATTTGCTATGAATAAAGAGCAAGAACAGCAGAAAAGCACTTTTATCTTCCACTGGACTACAGAAATACCTACCATTTTTAAGCACAAAACATTTGATAAGCATAAGCAACATTAAAACTATTATATTTATTACTGTAAACCTCCACTCCAAGAAAGTACATCCAAACAAAATATCTACAGGGAAAAACCCCAAAAACTCAAAGACATGGATTTCCATTTGCTAATAGGATTGGCCTCCCCCAGGTCTGTGCAGGTGAGGGATCAGTAAGGAAGGCTGAAGAAAATGGGACAGTCCAACTAGAAAGGTATTTGCTGGTAAAGGAATGCAACAAGTATGTGTGAAGCAAGAAATTTGGTGACAATTTTTAATATCTAAGCAACAGCTAGAGATGACCTCCTAGATATGATTATAACCAAGAAAGAAAAACAAATTTAAAAATGCTGGTGAAAGGAGTTTACATGAATGTTAAGATGTGAGAATGTCCAACATGCTTTATAAAGGAGAGATCAAGGACAATGAGGTAATTTTTTGAAGTATTTTGAGAAGAAACCGTTGTTTCAATCAAAGAATACCTAAATGAGGTTAATGTTTGGAATTCAACTGGCCTGATGACAGTGATCTGAAGATACTGGGAAAACGAAGCTACATAATTTCAGAGTTGAAACAACTGTTTTTTGGATATTGGGTGAGGTTCTGCAAGATTAAAAAAGTCTTGTGTTGCTTAAGAAACAGGAAAAGGAAAAATCAGAGACAGAACAGAACAGAAAAATACTGGCAGAACACTTATATTTTTACATATACACACACACACAACTTCCTAGAAGAAAATGGGGAGATGAGTAACAGCTGATTTGGATTTGTTCTGAACAGATCATGTCAAAGTAACTTTCTCATTGCAATGGCAAAGTAACAAGATGTGTGTTCAGGGAAACATATATTTTTGCTTTAGTAAGAAGTCCAGCACTATTCCACATGAGCAATTTCTTAAAGAAAATAGGGAAGTACATGCCCAGAAGAAGCTACTATACATTGCAAAGCTATATTCAGAAGGCTATTCATTGTCAAAATGGTAAATGTATTGATGGGCATTCCTGAACTGTATAGTGGCCACATTTTCTTTAATGACCAATTTGATGGAGCAAGACTGCAAAGTGTATTTGCAGACACAAGTCGCTCCAAGTCTGATGGAGGACAGGATAAGGATTCAAAATAAGTTTGACAAATTGGAGAAACAGCCTAAAAAGAATACAGTTCAGAAAGTTTAAAGACAAGATTCCACAGCTAAACTACAAAGAGAAGGAGAAACAAAAGAGTAGATGGTAGTTCTTCAGAAAACACTCCAATTCATATTGGCTGATACACTTAGAAGGACTGACACTGTCACGCTGTTTTGAAATAAACAGATATCCCATGGTCTGTAAAACAGGTTGTTTTCTACTTATTACTGGAAAGGCTTCAGCTGCATTCCTGAGTACTTCGAGGAAGACAGTCAGCTGAAGAGAGGAACACAAACAATAAATCAGAGGTCTGGAAAAACAAGACTTATGGCAAAAGACAAAGAATTGAGTTATTAAAGTTGGAGGCAAAGAATTGCAGGTCATGGCAATCCAAATAACTGGAAGTTGTTGCAAGAAGAGAAGAATCTTTCCTCTACACAAAGAAATAGCAGACAAAAGATGACAGAATGCAACTGCTGCAGAAAGAGAGCAGGATGCTAGGCTGGGAAAAGACTGCTAAGGACAGGGCTGCTAAGGCCCCAAAATGTATTTGTCAAAGTTTTTAAGTGAAGATTGGACAAACAGCAGCGGAGAATGGTTTTGGTGTAGCTAAGCCTTCTTTGAGAAAAGAGAATAGATCAGGTGACCAAAGCTCCTGCCCGCCCTGTTTCCTAGGTTCTGTGATTACAAAGGAAAATGCAATCCCTCAACCTCGGAAATGTCCAAACACCAGGAGTTGCCACTTGATCTTCAAAGCGAAAGTGGGATCTGAAAGTGATGCTGCCCATTTGTATGCAAATGGATTCTCTCATCTCCTTCCTCCAGCCATCACACAGTTCCTCCTCCTGCCCCCCACTTCTCGCCTCCCCTCCATCTCCACCACTTTATGTTGAGAAGCACAAACCGTGGCCCTCTCCCAGGAACCCCTACACATTCCACCACCCAAGTCCTGACGCATAATGTCACATCCCCGAGTACAATGTCACATCCCCGAGTACAATGTCACATCCCCGAGTACAATGTCACATCCCCGAGTGAGACCTGGGAGCCCCTAAATATGCAAGAGCCAACTCTGTGACCCAGATCACACATGGCCTTCAAGGAGCACCAGGGGAGAGTTGCATCCTCTCCCTGCGACCTCCCCCAGCCCCCCAAAGCAAGGCACATGGCCAGGGCAGAAAAGGAAAAGCCCCTTACGCTATGCAAAGTGACTTTACATCTCCCCAGTAAATTGTGCTAATTAATGTGAGCGCAGAAGGGCTCAGGGCTGTTCTGAAGGACACAACTACTTCAGATCCTCTGCTCTGTTCCGAATTATCCCAAGGCTGGGTCAGAAATTGTCCACAGAAACATTTCTGCATCAGAAGAGACCTGTGGTCCAAAGTGAAGTACTGCCATGCTTTTACGTTTTCAAAACCAATTAATTTAGAAAGGAAAAAAAAAAACTCTATACATGTGATCAAAGAGCATGATGAAGTATTTTTTTTTGAATTTCAGGTTTTAATTTGAGAAAGGAAAAATGACTTAACCTAAATGTAATCAAGCTGTTTTGTGAAGAATAAAAATAGTTTCCAGCAGATGTGTCCCATGTAGAAATTTCATATCTTTTGAGATTTAAATTTGTCAGATTTGTTTTACGTTGATCAATGCATTCTAGAGTTATTAGGGAGAAACTAAATGGACCTTGAGACTGCAGAGGTGTAATTTCTTAAAGAAGTCGGCCTCAAAGCTAAAAATTAAAGAATGTAAATAATTAATATTTCAATAACATAAAAAACTTCAGGAATTTTTCCATACAGCCCGGTTAGCCAGAAAATTGCCCTTGGTAAAGAATATCAAACCAAACATTTATTTATCCTGTGTGCCATAGCCCACCTGGTTTGTCAGCTTGAGTTAAGTATCATTCTAAAATATGAATACAGCCAGAAATGCAGAACTCAGTGCTTTCTAAAGGAAACCAGATAAATGAATCTAAATAAAATGTAACTGGGGGAGTAATGGGTGCCTAATGGGATAGTATTTAGGGAAGATGGAGCCAACTAGCCTGCTGACTGATGTGTATCAGAGGCAACAGGTACTAGGACAGAAGGAAATGCACGCTCCTGTTTTAAATTATTTTTGTTGAAATGACTCTGGCATCATGATTTGGCAAAGTGCCACTGGGTGCTTGTTGCTGTGAAGTCATTTTAAGATGGAAATTAGAGATCATTCAAAAGATTAAAAATAGAAAGAAGTACCAACTGTGAGACTATCTAAAATTCCATTGAATAGTTCTCACTGAAAGCATGAATAAACTATAGAGGTAAAAAATCATAAGCTTCAAGTACAGAAAGTCCAGTCAGACATCTAACATCCCACAAAGGGATGGAAGTTACAGTTGCAGTAACAGGGTTCAAAACCCTAAAAGTCTGCTGGTGCTTTCCATTTCTAACAAAATCAGAACTAAGAAGAAACAGCTCTTTTTATTTGTCTTTTCAAAATAAAGAAAAAATTTGACTGAGCAGAGAAGCCTACAGACAGCTATTTCTGGGGAAAATTAAACACCCCAGATTACCATCTCTTTGAAGCAGAAACTGTCTTTCACTATACCCATATCTAGGCCTATGCACAGTGCCATGAGATTCCAATTCATAACAAAGGCTTCCAGGCATGCTATATCACAAAAAATCCCTACATAATGGAACTAGTAAACACAGGAGCTGTGGCAAGTCCCTAAAAGTACCAACTTAATAGAACTGCAAACAAAGAGATTTAGCAGGTAGCTTTGTTTGGTTTTAAACAGCATTTAAGGTAGGCTAGTATTAACTTTGAAAACTGCAATATTTTACTATGTTAGAAACCTGCATTAGAGAAGACAGTCAATAGATTATAACAAAATCTACCTATGTGAGTCAGATACCAGGTACAAAATCCCAGCACGTGATCTGTTAAGGTCACAAAGGAGCCCAAAGCCTCAAGGTCTTGTTGACACAGCAGGCAAGCCTGGGAAATGTGCAACAAGGACAAATTCTCAGAGCAGGGCTAGGAATCTGCAAGGATGAGCTACAACACAGTAAGGAGACAACTGCTCATTGCTTCACACCACTGCAATATTCAGGATTTCCTCCCCAAAAGGGCAGTTTTGTTCTTCAGGATTTACAAGCTCATTTGACTGTCAAACTCTTAAGTTCCTTGCACCAACTCTTTGGAGTTTCCCAGTTTAAAAGTTCTGCAAAAATAGCGCCGAGTTTACATTTTCATTAAATTGACAGATTACAAAATTTGTATGAAGTACTCACAGAGATTTCGTCCCTCAACCAAAGCCACATTAATGTAAAGATGCCCATAAATTTCTGCTAGTCACTTCCCAGAAAAATACCTATCTCTTGAACAAGGCTGCTTGGAAGGATAATAGGGATAGTTTGCTCACATTTTTGCCTTAAGATTCTGCAACTCTGTGAACTGAGCTCTATCTTGTTCAATTTTGAATAGTTTTCACAGTTAAAATGAAATAATTTGCAAGTTAAATTCAGCTATTCATTCTGATATTAATTAGTTGTGCTTCTTCAAAGTAGTTCACAGGATGCAATTTCACTCAAACCCCCTCTGTGTTTCAAATTCAAATAACTCCAGCTGAGTAACAGACTGAATATGGAACACACAACTTTACCAGATCAATTAATTTGGAAGATGTCAGATATTGTTTAAATTATATGAAATTGTATGCCAGCTGTAATTGCAATATATGACAGATCTAAGACCACTTCTTGTTTTCCAGATGTCCACTTTGCAGGTACGTTTTCACTAGTATTTAAACAGGGGCAGAGAAGACTTTAAGTGAATGGCACAAAACTTCACAAATACTCTTTTTAAGACAGAATACACTGCTTCTCACCCCTTCTATTCAGGGCATTTTATTTTTGGCTGAACGTGACCTCTGTTTGGCCATGATGTGCCCCTGGATTTCTGTGTTCTCACAAGCTGTCTTGAAAGCCTCTCACTCCTGTGAGAGATTAAATAATTCAGCAAGTTCAAGGTGAGGTTGGGTGGGGAGGGGTTAGAACTGGATTAGGCTGAGCAGGGTTACTCTGATTTACCAGGTTGGTTCTACAGTGGGAGCCCTGGCATGAACCCTGTTGCTTGCAATGGAACCATTTAAAGTGCCTGGTGTGTGAGAGTGAGGATTAAGCACGTAGAACCCTACCAAAGAGTTAAACTAAAAGAGTTTAAAGCTCGCTTCTTTAATGTGTCCTATGTGTCCTCCTTCTTTCACTCAAGTGTCCTGCTCAGGCCACTCCTTATCCCATTAGGATGACAGTAGTCCAAGTTAAAATTCACTGTGTAACTCTTTTGATAGCCAAGATACTGTTGTGACAACCTCTATGCATAAGACTGCAGTTGCATGCACTGGACTGATGTACAGGCTTTTTTGTTCTAAACAACTCAAATGCAGGTATTTAATGAAATTGCCCTGTTGAGAGAAAAATATTTCCTCAGATTAAACAAGATAAATAAATAATTGGTTCCCTTCTCTCACTCCTGGAGCCACTCCTCCCCAGCTGAATAGGTGACCAGAAGAAACATATTTGTACTGTTCAATGTCCTATGAGTTTAAAAAATAGTTCTACTTATGCTGCAAGGCAAACACTGTTTACCCTCAATTCCTTTAACTAGAACTGATCACAACTACAAAATTACTATTGTTACCTGAAATTTTGTCCTGCAAAACGTTTGCTCTAGCCTTTTTGAGACATCATCCTCACAAAACAGGTGCTCCTGGTTTTTGCTTACCTCTGGGGTTGTCGCCAATGATGTTGGTTTTGCCATTCCAGTACCAGAGCAGCAACGTTGCATCTCGTGATCCTGAGAGGATGTAACAGTTTCCTCCAATATAGGACTCAGAACGAGCAAGACACGTTACCACGTCCCAGTGTCCGAATACTACTTGCATCAGTTTACCTGAAACACATAACATTGGTTCTTTTAAAACTATATTTTTATGCTAAGGCAAATTAAATACATTATAAAGTATTTTAGAAATGCTTTCTTTATCAAAAAAGGTTAAAAAAACAACTGCAGTGGGCAGTACTATTTTTTTTTATTTATTTGGTGGAAAGTTATTGAAAACTACAGTAATCCATTTTGCATACAAAAAATACCTGCAGTCCATAAATATTATACTTTATTCAAAGACCAAACACGCCAGATGCTTTTTTTAAAATCTGTGTGTCTACGTACATTTTACAGACAGGAAATATGATGGGATACCCTTTCAAGGCAAGTTTAAGGTAAGCTTACTGATGAAAGTAACAGTAAGATGCAAATCTGATGGTGATGTGGGAAATGGAATCAGAATTTACAGAACACTCAGGACACAGAGGAAATTGGTAGTGTGGGAGCTGCCTAGAAAATACAGCATGTGCAGCATTCCAGCATCTCCTTACACAGAGAAAAGGAGATTTAGATGAAAAATTACTCCAGTACCCAGGTTTTTCCATAACCCTTTAAACACTTGCCAATTATTTCAATCAGCAACCTTCTCTTTTAAGAATTTCTGTAATGTTCAGAAGAGCTCAGAAGACTTGGAAAAAACTCTCTTACCAACTGCATATAGGACAAATACTTGTACCACTGATAAGAAAAGAAAGGAAAGCCCAGGCAACTAAAAATATACCATGAATATGATTACTACCTTTTAACCTTAACCAAACAGGACAGTATTTTTAGAAAAATGTAAATTTGGATGTTCATGCATAGTGGATTTGCATGGGGGAGAGGAAACACATGTAAGGCCACCCACAGCAGACCTCTGCCACCACCCAGCCAGAGGTTTCTGGATCTGCCAGCAGCATATATGATCCTATGGAATGAGAACTGAGTCACTGAAATCCCTCTCGCTGCATCTGCTGAAGCCCAGCAACTGCAGAACTTGGAGAGACAGCACAGGTAACAGGGGCCAGGCCAGATTCTGCACCCAGTGACACAGGACATGTGATGTGTGATGGCTCTAATGTGTGACCTCAGGTTTCTAAATATAAATAAATTAAAGTAAATTGTTCTGAAGAGTGTTTAAAAATAACAAGTAACACAAATCTGTATTGGGATTCAAATTCAGCATATCTTAATAAAATATTTTGGTGCATGAAATAAAAATGATTCGTCAATCATTTGATATGGCTTGTAGGGAACACTTCACAGCCCTCTTTTTATGCAGTACAAAAGCACTGTATTCATATCCAGCCACTAAATAACACTTAATGGGAACAAAAGACTTAAGGGAGTGGTTCTGAGGAAAGAACAAAAATAATGTTAACAGCCTGATTCATAACAGATGATCAAAAACAGAATTGCATTAAAGTGGAGAAAACCAGGGGAAAAAATAACCCAAGAGATAGGTATGATATCTAGAAAAAGGGAAACTACTTTAGTACATGAGAAAAAAATCCAAAACAGAATAACAAGATGCAATTTAAAGGAAGCCTGTACATCAGAGTCAAAATAAAACACTGGCAGAAGTTATTAGGCTGCTATAATGCTCCAAGAGAAGCTGTGAGATGAAGTACCATGCCAGGAGCCAATTCTGACTGGATGGGGCAGAAGCCTGGATGCACACTTACTGTGCACATCTCAGGGATGAAGTCTCACTCAGCTCTGGAAGGCTCTCATCGCATCCTACAGTGGCCACCTCTGCTCAGCAGGGCTTTCATTCCTGTCTCAGATGCTGACCAGTCAACAGATTCAGCCAGGAAAAGCTCCTGAACTTCACAGCTACAAGCACTGAAACACTCACAGACTACATTTTGGCAACATACAAAAGCATCTTACCAAGTGTATGTTTTTGCCTGCAAATTCAAGTTGCCAATTACATGGTTTAGGTTTGAGGATAATCACGTGATATATTTTTCAGTTGTATTGCCACAGGTATTCAACTACCTGAGATGATTTATACTTTTAGAACAGAGGTTGATGCTATAAACATCACTGAGTTGTAGAGATCTTCCTTTCAATTATTTCTATGCTTATAGTTTTGTTCTAGACAACAAACATTTTTCAAGGCTATTTGCTTGACAGTTGTAACTTTAATTGCACTGCATTGTTGGTTTTGTTATTGTGCAGCTTAAGTTTCAATCAATTTCATCAAAATAAGATCTTGCTCTTTTATATTGGTTAAAAAAAAAATACTAATTTCCTAAGAGTTCCTCAACTTTTTTGTTTCCTTTAAAATGAGTTGTCCTGTCTGTACAGTAACATCAAACTTTACTGTAGGCACTCAGATATCCCTTTCTGACAGAACAAATTTTCTAGTTAATGTTTTATTTGACAGCTGTGCTACAAATAATTAAAAGAAAAATAAGACTCAAGTCAGCACTACTGAAGCTAAAACGCTCTCTAGAAATCATTTCCACTGCTGGAGGAAATTTTTATTGTGCTTCTGCTATGTTAGCTGTGCTGAGAACCCATGATTTATGTTAGAAGAATTTCCTTTTCAAAACAAACAAACAAACCCAAAATCTAATGGGAAAATGGCTTATTTTTTTCGTGTAAGTGCTAAAATATATTTGAATTCAACACTTGTGATCACTTGCCATTATGCATTACTGATCACACCGTCTTTTCCCCTCGCTGTTCTGCCAATTTCAAAATATTTTGTTACTATATTCCCATTTTAATTCAAAGCAAAATAAACTACATCTGGATTCACTGATTCAAGTGAGAGCTAGAGGTGCTGTAGTGACAGACAGGAGACACACAGAAGACACAAATCTTCTGAAACTTTTCTGACAACAGTCTTTTGGTTTATACCCTCATTAGCTACAGTAGGAACAACATGCCTGGTAAATCTGACATACACACAGAGGAAACAGAGAGATATTTTAAGTTCAGATTGACACAGGACAAAGCTACCAAAATAATACAAGTTCCTTCCATAGGTGTAAGGTAAAATGCATCCTTGGACATAAAAGAATTAGTTCTCTCTTCATATAAATCAAGAATATACACTGAATATTTATTACTGCTAGCTATCCTTTCTGAAGATCTACTTTAAATTCACAGTTTTATGTAAATTTATTTTCATCAATGAGAAAATTAAACTAAGAAGGGTCTAACAAGATGTCTGTATAATGAATCACAGGCAGTCAATATGATGTAAATGGAACTTCTTCTTTATACTTAAGGCTTTAAAATTGCAAAAATGACAGCTATGCTAAAATATGCCTTGAGATCGAGTCTTAACAGATTTTCATTAAAGACCATCCTGTTTTGTTAAATATTTTGGCTTGCCAAGTGTGAAAAACACTGTTAACTAATATATTTAAGAAATTATGACAAACATGTAGGGTATTCCCTAGGGATTAATAACCTACTGGAAGGCTTGATGGCACACACACATTAACCACACTGGGTCATTAATCCCAAAGAAGTACCTTGCAGTGAGGTCGCTGTTCCCATTATAAGATAATGAAAGGGAAAAAATCATACCTATTTTTTTCGGGGGTTCTATGGCTTTTAAATTCCTGTAGCTCTTACACTGAAAGATTCTTTTCTATTTAGCATGACACATGCATGATTTCAATGGTTTGGATACACTCCAGCTGACAGACTAATTTTACTGCTGCCCATTATATAGATCAGTTTATGTTATAAAGAAGAATTCAGTTGCTCCAAATCAATTTTTCTAATATAGCATAGCTTTCAAAGGCTTTCATAAGTATTCCTTTACCAGACTTCATGCCTTCGCTTCTGTTCTTATTCTACAGCACTTGTCTGTATTTCCTCAAAAAAAATAAAATTCTCTGGTGTGGCATTAAATTCAGGTAAACACTCTCAGAATAATTAATTCTTCTGGTATGCAAGGCTTCACACAAACTCACTTACCTATGG
Source organism: Xenops minutus (assembly GCA_035221455.1). Classification (NCBI taxonomy): domain Eukaryota; kingdom Metazoa; phylum Chordata; class Aves; order Passeriformes; family Furnariidae; genus Xenops; species Xenops minutus. Next base: position 13,307,735 of record JAWWEE010000122.1, on the reverse strand, counting down.
GAACTGCAATATAAGAACAGCCATCCCTGTCCTATAGGTTTGAAGTGGGATGCTCTGGCTAAACATGAGCTCCTTCTCTTACATTTGCCATCGTTGCACAAAAATGGTAGCATACAATACACAACAGCAGTAGGTAAGAAAAGAAATTGCCAAATATGATTGATAGGGGTATGAATACATACTCCACTCCTCATTCTTTCTTCATTTGAAACAGGCTGACAACGAAGAGAAAAAAAATCTTTTAGGCTATACCCATATTTTAAAACTACATTACCTGAGTCAGTCGAATAAACTCGGAAACTCTTGTCCCAGAAGCCACAGACCAAGATGTAACGATTATCAGAGGTGATGACAAAACACTGGGAATGTACCTGGATGCTTTGGTCTAAGAGGTCAGTGATTTGCCTTCTGTGCATACCTGTATTGCTGGCTGAACAGAAAGAAACACAAACCAAGGCATCATTTTAGCATCCACATTCACAGAAAGCACATTTTAGAAACTTATAGTCCGACAAAATATATTTCTCCTGGCTATTACTTGTTTTTTTTTGTGGCAGGGACGTGTTCCTTCTACTTCTACTATGAAATACTCATTACATTTTTGGGAACAATGCTAATTCCTTGTAGTATACATTCTACAATAGAAGAAATCCCTTTTTTAAGTCAAAGGCAGCTGAGAAACACAAACTAAATACTTCACAAAGGCATGGAACATAAAAACATAATAAGCTTCCTTTCCCCCTTCTTCTAGTACAAGAAATTAAAAATTAGAAACAAAGCAAGGAAATGCAACACTAAGACAGTACATAAACCATACAATGGCTCAAATGCAGCAGATAATGGAATCACAATTCCAAAACTGTACACCAGTTGCATTTCATTGCAAGCACTGTGATTTAAAAAAAAAGTAACTTCAGTAAACTTCACAACCAGTTCACAACTTTTTGAGCATTGCACAGAAAATAACCAGCTTATCTCTACAATCACCTTTAGGGATGAGAGAAAACATTCGCCATACTTTGATCACCTGATGTTTTGTTTCACAGAATCACAGAATCATTAGGTTGGAAAAGACCTCTGAGATCAGAGTTCAACCTTTGATCCAACACCACCAGGTTGAGAAGACCACGGCACTGAGTGCCACATCCAGTCTTTCCCTAAACACCTGCAGGGATGGTGACTCCACCACCTCCTTGGGATCATCATCATTTTCTCAGACCATCTTGTGATGGGAACCCATAAAATAGACAGGAACACATTTTTCATACTATATGTTGTCCTTACTCATGTGTCCTTATATATAGGTCCCTACACACGTATCTAATGAAAATCTACACTCAAGGAAGAACTTTCAATGTGTTTCATTCCTGAGGGAACCTGATTTCTACCCATGGTAAGTAATTTCTCCCGGACCTGGGTTTGTCTGCTGAGTGCTTGGAGCACCATGACTTCCCTCCAGTTGCTCCCTATGCCTGCCTCTGTCCTGGTCTTGCACTCTTCTTTACCCCTTGTTCTTTAACTTCTTTCTATTCTCACAGGTTAGCTATCCCCTAAGCCTGGGGTTTATTCCATTTTCTCGGTATCAAATCCTTCATTTATTTATGTTTTTGCTGTGTTTAAAATGTTGATATTGTCTTGTCCATATGGATAGCAGATAATTCAGCAAGGTGTTGCTACTTGTTCTACAGGTAACACATAACCTGGCCTTGACTGCTGTTGGGGCCACTTAAAGAGTGACAACATCACATTATAAGTGCACAGTGAAATGTTCTGTGTGACTAAACAACAGCAGAGAAACCCTCAAAACCCATGCAGATCCACACCTTCAAAACACTTCACCTCAAAAAGAGGTCTGGGATCTGTGTCGTATCAGACAGCGCCGCTTTATGTCTTCCTGGGCAAATGGAAAATGAGGAGGGCAGGAATCCCTCCTTATGGCTAAGACAGCAACAAGATTCCTGCTATAACCATAAAAATGTAATTTTGTGGTCCTCTTAGGTGCCATTTCTAGGTAAATGTGTCTAGCCACAATTAAAGCCCTTTAATATTACCTACATAATTACTTGCTTGCCCCCAATGATGCTACTTAAGAAAGCCTTAAACCCTTTAAACTATGTCCAGTGTAATCAAAAGGCTGATTTGAGATCTGTCATATGAAAAGAATATTAAACCATTTTTCAGAATGTGAACATTAATTTTAAAAGTGTTTATATCAACCAAAAGCCAAAGTATTTTGTAAATTAAAGGCAGGCCAAAGTTATGAAAAAAATACAAAGGATAATGAAAAATGTTATTTCCTTACACATGTTTTTTGCAACATGTAAGACATTAACCAGAAAGGTTCAATGTGATTTTGGGGGTTTTGCTGTAATATTTATTTGTACTTCTAAGATCTACTTGATAGTAGGTTTTAAAGCAGAATATACATTTCCTGCTCCAAACATTTTTTGGAGAAAATCTGATTCAGGAAGGAAAGGAGAGTTACATACAGCATGTGTCCTCCTCATTAGAAATTATAACTATTGCATTATTCAGATGATAATTTATTTTAGAAACTTTGGAAAACATTTTGATTGTATCAGCTCTATAAAATGGTTTCATACACCCACACTGTTCCTGATTTAATTGTCGCAGAGTTTACCCACCAAAATGGCTACACAGGAACAAACAGTCTGTACCCACAGACTGACACAGTGCAGTTCCTAGTGAGATATGCATATTAGTTTTGAAATCAATTCTCACTGGCTGCAGGACCTGTCATTCTAACCTGTCCAGACAAGTTCATTTTTCCATGCCTCTCTAACTGGCCACTTCACTTCTTTTTCACTTGAACTGCAACCCTGAAATAGCTGGGTTTTAAACTAAGTTTGAAGTCTAGTAGTATTTGGGGAGTACAGAATCTTGTCTTTTTTGCTGCTGGTCTACGACTAGTTTGCGTTTTGGAGTTAAGTTGCTGGAGTTTTTCTTTTCTGATCATGTTTAAGGTTCCATTTGCCATGCTGCAGATTCCTGAGTTATAGCCCAAGGATGCACTCCCCAAAGTTGGGGCTGTAATGAAAGAACTGACCAAACTCTAACCATGCTAATAGAAAAATCAGCTCTATATGAACTAATAAACCTCTATAATAAAAGTCATGAATTGACTCTATCACACTGAGTCATTAAATAAAAGAGAGACATTCCTCCGCCCCTTTTTAATAAAAGAAAAACATATACAAATTTAATTCGTGAAGCTGATCAAAAGATGCAATACCCTTGAAAAATGAATACTAATATCTCAACACTAAACTGGAGTGGGCAATATATTTCAACTTTGAAACTGCTTTGCAATTACACATTAATCCCCTCAGCCTGAACAGCAGGTCCATGAAGAAAGGATTGATCTCCTTTAATGATGAAACCCTGGCACCATGGTTTTATTTTTCACAACACGGTGCAGTTAAGAACCCCACTGTTATTATGAAAATTTCCTCAGCAAAGGAGCTCCATCACATTACCAGTGCACCAATTCATCATAACGTGCCTCGCTCCTGCTCATCAACAAGTCTGAGTGATGAAAAGATCCAATATTATCCTGACAGTACTTCATGCACATTCTCAATCACACATTATTACAGCATCCATATTAATTTTCACTGACACGCGTCCTAGGCCTGTTCAAATTAGGCAAACCAACGAGGGGGAGTTGATGAAATACCAGCATAGCCACAGCTCATTGCATTCCAATTTGCATGCAAATGGTTTATCAGGAAAATTCCATTCCCAGCAACCAGCAAGTGAAAAACAACCGTAATCTACACTTCAGGGCCACCATACAGAGCTTAATGAATCGCAAAGAGAGAAGGAAGTGACAGACCTATGAGAGGATCGATTTCCACTGGCAGCTGGTAAGCCTGGTCTTGTACAGCACCTTGATGAGCTGGAATTCAGGAAAGAAGATTTTAAAACTTTGCATTTTTTTTAATACACAAAGCCACATAGTTTTATAAATCAAAGCTACAACCTTTTTTTTAACTATCCAAGATTCTTCTGCATCAGTTGAATTAAAAAAATAATTTTCCAGGTTCTTTTGAGGGCTGCTTATTAAACATTTATTTTAGATTAGTGCTATTCTGAATGTATGCCATGAGCAGCAGCTCTGGTCCTGAGCCATAAGCTCCAGCAGATGCTTTACTGGCAACCTCTCCTGTCGCAACAAAACAAAATTAAGTGGTAAACAGGACTGAAAACAAAATGTGACAACCATCTGCTGACTGTAGCAAATACTATTTTCCTCTTTACTTTTTAAAACACTGCTTTGAACAAATGAAGCAAAAAGGACTTTTTTTTTTTTTTAAAGTCTGTTTATGATGCAGACAAGGAAATCTCGTAGTCATCCAGTATTTAAGGATTCATCCATCACCAAAACTCATTTTATTTGCGAGTTTGCATAGAAGTTAATACATTAATTCTGCCAACCTACATTTCATCTGAGCACCTGGCATACCAGTGAAATGCTTATGTACTGAACTCTCTTTCAGAGCTAGAAAGAAAGCCTTTTTTTTTTTTCCACAGCTTCACTAAAAACAAACAAGCAACCCCCCTCTCTCCAACCCCCAAACCAGCCCACAATACATTCTTGGAAGAGAAATAGGAAATAATGGTTGAATACTTACACCTATGATTTTTCTATCTACCATCCATAGCTTAATATAAAAATTAGTATCAATAGAAGGGTTTCTTAAATAACTCATTCACAAGTAAATTCAAAGTTCTACTGCAATGAAACAGTAACACAGAACAAAACATGAAACCTAAGTGACAAAGCAGAGCATCCTGCTGGGTACCAGTGCCATTAGATGTCAGCAAAGCCACCAAATTCATATACAAAGGCAGGGATGGGATTTTTAATTACACATTAGTGACAACTGGTCACTTGGCAACTTAACTTTTTTATCATGATGCCTCATTAGTAAAGACAATGCTTAGCCCCCAGCAGGAGATATGGAGCAGTAATGGTACCTGCCCTCTAATCCCAGCAGATCTTGTTTTGGTATAAATTTGGAAGTCAACAATAGTGGAGGCTCGTGTCAGGAGCTCCCAGATATCTTAAGATAGTACTTAAGATATCTTAAGCATAGTACTCCATTAGCAGCCTCAGTGGAGTGGAGCGAGGTGAGTTTTTATTGGGTTTGGGTTGGTTGGCTTTTGTTTGGCTTGATCTGTAGGTTTTCTGAAATTCTTTGTAAAGGCAAGTCAGACGTAAAATGCCTCTAAATGAAAAGACAGTGACTCAAAAGCCCAGCTTACTGTTGTCCCTTTCAGAGGTGAGAGAAAAACACAAATCTCTAAGTTTTGTTCAACTCAAACCAGTTGATTACTACGCTCAGCAAATGGATTGTTTGCTCAGAGATCATCAACCAGCAGAAATGCACTGAAATCAGCTCCTACCACTTCAGAACCTATTTTTATCCCCCCAATTGTTGTATGTCCACAAAGGCCATTTTTTAAAAGCCTTGAATATTATGTGCCCAAGGTCACACATCCAAGGTATGAGAGGATATTGTCATCCTCCTTTGACAGAGATCTCAGGAGCCCTGTAATTAGTTCTTGCTCACAACTTATTATCTAGACAAGTCTCCCTTCCCCCTTCCTTCCCACCTTTCTTTTTAAGCATTTCTTGGGTGGGTGAAATATTACATAGATGTTTCTATTTGGACAATTTTGAGAGGTAATTTGTAAGAATTAGGAAAAAAAGTGTGGGAGTCATCTGGCTTTTTTCAAAAAATAATCAAGGACCATGGGTCAAGATTTCTTTGGAGGAATTTCAGTGATGTAAGTATTTCTCTGGTGCAAGTATCTTCTGATTCAAGTGATTTGAGTAGAAGCTCTTTTTTCCCTTTCTTGAAAAGCCTTTAACCAAATTTACTGCATAGCACTGAAATAAACTACCTTTGACGGCTTGGGCCTAAGACTGTCACAGTCAGGGAAAGGAGGATGAATGTCTTTAAGATTAGAGAATCTTAGAATTAAAAGCAGAATGAGATATTCTCCAGATCAACACATTCTTAAAAAAAAATTAATTTGATTAGTTGTTATGCAAATGGCTATGTTGTTTTCCTTTCATACTGACAGGAACATAAGCACTTTAAAACTTTGAGATGTTCAAGATACAGACTTCCCACATATTTTATTTACTAATTGTCATTGGGTGGCTTTAACATCAGAATATGGTGCTTATAATAAACAAGAAAAAGATACCAGAAAATATTTCAGACAAGTTCTACATGTTTTAAAACTGTCTTTGACACGTTTGATATGGTTCAGACTTCCAAGTGACTGAAAAACAAATTTAAGGAGAAGAGTTCTGCCTTTATCATGACCAAATAGTGATACACTCTTTTTTTGTCAGCTTGCATAGTGCCTGATGGCCTGGAAAGCAATATGTTGTTGTTACAAACCTTTTTGTGTGCTACACATCTTACTACACGATAGCTCAGATTACCTTCTCAAGGAGAAACTAAATCCACATGCGAAGAGCGTGCTGTGTCAACGCACCAGCCTTGCTCTTTCCACTTCAAACTTACAACAGTTCTGCAGCAAATTTTGATAAGACAAGCAGGGGTTTCTTAGGCTTCTTACTGTGATTTACTCACCAGGGAGATTATGCCACTTGTTTACAGCGAAGAGCCTGTTTGCAGTCACCGTGATCACAGCAGGAGTGGCCAGGCCAGGCTGGGTGTTGGCGGCCACGTGAGTGACAGGGGAGTTGGAGGGGAACTTTAGAACCATGATAACATCCTGTTGGGCTTGTTCTGTGAACATCAACGGGCTCTGCAGGAGGAGATACTGTTGAGTGCACACAACAAGAACCCAAATACATGGGAAAAGAACACACAGGGAGGAGAAAAGACAGGACAAGAGAAGGAAGATTGGATTAAAACACGCAAGATCCAACAGCAGCTGCAGAGAAAAGCAAATGCAGTAATAGTGGACAGGCTTGTGGAAATGACTACTTGGGGTAGAAAACCCTTTACATACACTATTAATCTGGGGGCCTTGTTGAACACAGTGTCTGCATGCAGACTTTGCTACCCATGACAGCAGATTAAACTAAAAGTTTGCAATCACCTCTCTGCCAAAGGGATTCTCCTTCATGCCTGCAGAGAGAGTATGGCAAGAAAAGCAATGCCTAACCAGGACGGAAACAAAAAAAAAAGAAGGAAAAAAAAAAGTGAGCAAAAGAAATTCCTGCTCCCAGAGATTGTCTCAAGTTGCACTAAATTGGCAGACTGTAATTCCTTACAAGCCAGATGAGAACATGAAAGCACATTAAAATAAACAGATACACACATACACGAGATGTATGTTCTATATATGTTTCTGGTGCACAAAAATAAGATTTATGAATGCAAAGTAGAAGACTTCACTGCAAATGTGTTTCAAAGGACAAACATAATTAAATGCAGTTGTAAAGAATATAAAGTGGACGTGATTACAGACACTATCCTGCATTGTTTCCCGAAATACTAAAGGGAGGGAATGAATCCAGACTCTCATTTTCAACGTAATTTTTTTAGGTTTTAGTTTTTTTAGCTTAGTAAGTTGAAAAGTTTAATAACTTTTTAACTAAGTTCTCTAAGAATGCTGTAAATGTCAAAGCAAAATATTGAGGGCCTTAGATCTGGATACCAAACATGAGGAGAAAAAGCAAAATCTAATGGGTTTACGACTGTGGTGCATCTGAAAAAGAGAACCCCATTGAAATCATCCTAGTCACCAGTAGCCACATTGCTCAAGTATTTGTAGTTTTCTAATAACCAAATTAAAATACTAATGAAGTGTCCTTGGCTATCTTCCACCTGCAGTATTTCATTACATATATGTGTATGTAAGTGCATACATTTAATGTATATTTATACAGAACTAATAAAAAAATTAAATACATTTGCATTTTTATTATCACTCCTTTTTAAAAAGTTATTAAGAGTACTTAGAAAAACATATTGCTCTATGAATTCCTATTTACAGTCTTTGCATAAAGGTGTAAATAAAAGCAACTAATAAGCTACCCAGACACCCTTCTGAGCAAGTGGCTAAAAGCCAATCAATATTATGAGTTAATCCTCCCTGGATGCTCATTCAATTAAAGGTGTCAGTAATGCCTCATCTGATGTGGCCTCAATTAAATCCAGCTATCTGATGGTTGAAAACACAAGGGGATACAGCAACAGCAGCAAAAGCAGACAAATAGGCAGCCTTCGTGTGACTGCTAATTACTACACCTGGTGTATATTATGGCTTGTGCACTTAACACAGCACGTGGTGGCTTCCAATGCGGCTCTATTCATGCGTACACACACACACAAAAGCAAAACTCAGTAAATAATGTAACCAGAAATAATTCAGAACTGTGATGGGAAAATATCCTTACTGTATTCCAGCTCCAGGAATACTACTTTTAAAGCCATCGTATTATAAAATCACGTATTAACGCCCACAAAACCAGTCAATGCAGGCGGAGAACTAAGGGCTTTTTTTTGTGTGGGTACCTCAGCCGAAAAAAACACAGGAGTTAGGAACAGGTAACTTCAGAGAATTTAACATCTTCTGTTACATACTAAATCTTTTATAATTCAGCATCATGAAAAATATTATGGATAAAGCCACACAAACTGCTTCCTGGTATCAAATTTATTTATCTGATGATGGTTCTGACAAACACGTCAACAACCAACTTCTTGAGTTCCTTGTCTTCCTGGAACAAATCCCTTTAAATCAGAGCAAGTGCCTAGAGCATGGCATCATGACAGATGGACACGCACGTGGCATGTCGCTGCACAGGGGGAGTGTTTGGGTCCCAAACACCTCTGTTAACAGAGCTCTTCTGTGGGCTGCACACACAGGCTGCAGGAAGGGTGCTGGGATGGGGGCACACTGAGCTGAGCAGGTCTCTTGTACAACACATGACGTGTTTGAGAAAGGAGAGTAGCTCAATTTCACAAGAAAGTTTATGTTTCTCAGGCTCCTGCATCACAAGGTTTGTAAGCTACTTTGGAAACATTGCAGATTTTTGGGTAATGCTTTAAAACCTTCTCCACTTAAGTTTTAAAATTATTAACCTTAGCCTGCTTGACTAGGACATATGTCTTATGTGACATTAAAGAAGATGTCTCTTTTTTTATATTACAGTGTAAAATGTTCATCTTAACAATAGGGGAACATAACCTTTCAAAAAATTTGTGCATTAGCACACCATTTGCTCCACTTCTCAGAATATCACTTAGCATACTTAGTTCTGGACCTATGACAACACAAATGATATTTTAAACCCAAGGACTGCACACAACATGATATGAAAAGTAATCAGTAATAAAATAATAGTTTGTATAATAAAATTATATTAGACACAAGTAGAGGTAAAAGGGAAAGGATGTTAATGCTCCCTGCCTGGATTTTATCACCCTAGCTTTACTGCAAAACACATTTAGTCACATTCTTTGCTATGTAAGTTTCAGCTCATGAATTCCTAGTAATCCTAGTTTTAGGGGAAAACCTATGCCTGAGGGAAAACACAAGGAAGTTCCACCTCCTAAATCCATGCTTCTTGGGGAATCTGCCAAAGATTAACTAAATTGTCTCCATGATGACTGGCTCTCACCTGTACAGGTATGGTATTAACAAAATCAACTGATGAAGTGTTCTTAGACTACACTGACAAAAAAAAAAAAAAAAGTCTGTACCCAAAATCAATGCAACCCTTTCAGCAATAAATAAAAGGGTAGTTAAGCACTGCATACACTCCTACCAAATCATAACTCATCTGCTGTTTTTAATAACATAATTCCACAACCACATAAAAGCAAAGCAAAGTGGCTGGTTCTGCAACTTCAAGATAGCAAAGGAAGAGAGCACAGGAGCAGGTCACAAAGAGTTAACATGGTACTCACCACCTGCATGGCAGAGCTTCTTGGAGGATGTGGTTCTATGAGCAGTTGGGAAGGGGTCTGTCCAAAACTTCGTATTTGAGCTTCGACAGCCTGGAAAAGGCACAGGCAGGTTTGCATGTTAAGAGGTGCTAATTACAGGCAATAGAACCATAACTGTCACCTGAAAATGTCATTCCACACTTCTGGCTTGTTTCATGTTGAAAATCAAGCCCGTGTGTTCACTGTGGGGCTAAGTGCTTGGCACTGGTACTAAGAATGAGGTAATCATTTTAGTCCTGTGGATGCTATTTCCATGAGAAACTCTGCAAAACCTCATCCTGCTCAATGATATTAAACAGAAACAAGCTATTATAATCAGAAACCCTCTTTATTGGCTCCATTTTTCCTTTCTAACACTGGCTTATCCTGTTTGTATCGTAACTCAAAAGCAAAAGCTAAATTTTAAAAAGTTTCTGTAGGTATTAAGAGTGTTCGTTCTATTTAAACTCCATTACTAGTTTCATAGCAACACTGAGCTACTTTTTACTTTCAGGCTTATTCAAAAAGAGCAAACAGGATGCATTAAACTAACAGCAGCAAGACTAATATTAAATGCAGATAAAGGAGAATGTGAAGGTATAATATGAAGGAGGTTTTTTTTAAGTTTGTATCTTCAGCAACATAGTACTTTCTTCATAGGCAATACATGAAAATATAATCTCATGCTTAGTGATTTCTTAAAAATAATTATTCTGAAATGTGTGAACTTACATCTCCTGCCTAGGCATGTCCAACTAGTTTTCCATGCTGCCACCTCTTGGCCCACTGGCTTAAAGATAACATCAAGGAGCCAAAATTCAGGCTTAAATCGTTCAGCTTAGTTTACGTCTCTGTCATGGTGAGCTGAACTGAACACCTTGCACTTGCTGTGGGCTAACAGACTGCACATGAGTTGATACTTCACTTTCTCTGTTGCATGGAGCACTGAGCCCTAAAAAGCATCCAGTGATGCTATGTACCTATGGTGAGGTTCTATTTTCAAAAGAAGTCTTGAAAAATCAGGCTCTTCAAAAAAGTGCTTGAAATGGGATGCTCGAATGCTAAACCACAAAATCACTAGCCACTTTTTTAGCTGTGTGAATACCATCATGTTTTCCTCTCAGATTCTTCTTTTTCATGGTTCAACCTTCCTGCAGGCTTCTTACACTGGTATTTCCTGTTCTATTTTAGCCACTCACTAGACTTTTTGATACAATGGAATAACATTTATGCTGATTTTATTCTGACAAACAACTATTTTTAGATAATAATAAAGACCATTACTAGGACACACAATGTTCTCCTGTAACAGAAATAACAAAGCCAAAAGCAGAATGCACCTGAAGCCTTAAAATAATCATCCTCTGATAGGAAATGTGCCATCCAAAACACTTGACCTTAATACATTTGGCAGGGCTTTTGAAACATTTGAACTCACCAGAGGAGATGTTGAAATTACTCTATGAACAGATTCTAACACTCTCGTCCACTCTGGGAAGCACCATAATCTTCAAAGAACTGATGAATAAGTAAGTTTATCAAAAAGTTGGCAGAAATCTGAGATACACACTGTGATTCAGTGAGTACTTTCTGAGGAACAGCAGTATCAGTTCATGAAACACTGGAGCTCAGTAATACCATACGGGTCTCCTTCCTGCTGATGAGACATGCTACATTAAAATTCAAATCTGGGGTTTTCTGGCTCGAGATATCAAGGGAATCACAAAGGCACTGAGGCCTCTTAAGACATGAGGCATTAACAAAGCAACAGCACATTGGTCAGCAGCCCTACCCCCTCCACAAAAACCTGTAAGTTTCAAAACATCCAGATTTTAAAAAGATTTGCCTATATTTACTTGCAGATTAAGTGATATATTTTCACTAGCAAATGGGAATTCTGCATTGCATTGAGGGTAGAACCAGAAGAACACGGGAGGAGCAGAAGGCAGACTGTCCTGGATGTCAGTTATTCCATGCTTGTTAAAATATTTACAGCAAATCTACAGTCTAGAGGATCTACTATTTATTTCCTATTAAATACATATCTAGTAAGTTATTCAAGATTAATAAAATATTCTTGAAGTACAACTCCCATGCATTTCTTTTAGACCCAAAAAATAAAGTGAGGAAATAATACTCTTCAGATGTGTTACCTTTGCTGTATATTGACTTCTGATCAACACAGAAACTTTCATTCCCAAATGCCCATGTTCAGCATTTAAAAGGAATCAGAATTTTTTCTTAATCATGAAATATGGTATGTCCTTTAATTCCCAATGCTACTGCTTGGAACTATACACTCTTACACAGCACCAGTACTAAGGGAAAATGAAACAAAAGGTATCACATATCGATGCAGAGTATTTCAAATACTTCCAATTCATTCCCCATAACAAGTGCCCAAACTGATGCAGAACTAAAAATCAGACATTATAATTGCTTTAATCACTGGAAGATCAGCAGTCAATGCTGTTTTCCACAGTCCAAATCTCAGAGGAACTCACTACCTTCCAGCAATATAAAAACTGGAAGAGACATGGCTGTGATTCTACTCCTCACTCACATACACAAGGCTCATCATAGTAACACTCCTAGACCACAGAGCAGCAGCACAAGAGCAGCTACTTGCCTCCCACCCACACTCAGTGCAGAAGAGAATCTCTCTGGGATATTCCAAACAAGTATAAAATATTCTACTCAACCCACCAGTCAACAGTCACTGCCTGTTTTCACAGTTTTCTGTCAGACCTGGTGAAACTTCTGGCCAGTGGGACAGTAGTTTTGCCAAAAACCTGTCCCAGAGGATCACAAATTCTCTGTTTTCAGTCTTAACAGTTTCTAGATCCCTTCCATGACCTAACTTGAGTTTGTGACTTACAGTTCTGGTACAAACAAGTCTTTTAGACTCATTAGGTTCCACCTGGTCCTTCCAAAAAACATGAGAGTGCCCATCTCCAGGACTGCAATAGCTCCTTGACACTATCTTTCCCTTTTAGCCAACAGAACTGGGCAAAATCCACATTCAGATCATGCTGTCCCATAGGAAATAAGGTTTCATAAAACATAAAAAATGCACATAGAGTATAAAAGCACAGATACTGGTATCTGTATGTCATCTTTACTGGTGTCTTCAGAGAGCCAAAAGAAATTTGAAAATCTGTTGGCTACAGGCAACACCACTTGGACAAATATGTCTAGACATAGCGGCTAGACTTCTGAAAAAAAATCTTCTGCATTCCTTCTCATTACTGAGAAAAAAATGTAAAGGTTTCTTTATTTAACTTCCACATTTTGTAATAATGACCAAGAGAGTGTACTAACAAGCCCAAATGATTCCCTCCTTTTCCCAGATTGTATTCAAAGTCAACCCAAATGTCAACCCCAGGTTCTGATGTCTCAGTCTGAGGGATGAAACACAGAACCTGCCTCTGTCAGCAGAAATGTGATGGTAGAGCAAGAATCAATCCCCATTCTCTCAATTTACATAACAATAGAAAGAGCCACCACATGTCACTCAGACTTTTGTTCAAGCTGTCAAAGAAAGTCAGGTAGGGGCAGAGAATCTTTTCCTCAGAGATATAATTAATATCTCCTTTGAAGAAAACAAGCTACCACTTACCTGAGAATATACAGTAAAATTAACATCAGTCAAAAAGTCACCCACTTGCTTTCCAATGAATTTTATAGTTATAGAAAATTATAGAATTTTTTACAGTTTCTGAGTTTTCTTGAAAAAAAACAATTACCAGCATTAGTCAGTAATACTGAGAGACAGATAGCTGCCTCTAGCAGCAGAGGAGGGGCATGTGCTCTCACACTGCTGAATCCCTTGGGAGCATCCAGCCATCCAGATGACTGTAGGTAGAAATCCTCGGGAAATTTGCACAACTAGTTTCACATCTATTAAAGGCCCTATATAACTGGAAAGGAATAACCTTTGTTTGAAAGGTATCTTTAGCCCCACAAACTCTTATTGCTGAAAGCGTGCTGCACGCCACAGAGTAAAAGATAGTATCATTCAACATTTTGTTTCACTGCTTCTCAAATATCTCAGTAAAACTGCCTTCTTCCTGTTAATGCTCTACAAAAACAGAACTTTGGTAAGGCCAGAATTGTTCCAGATGCTACAACAAGAAGTAATAAAATGAAACAAGGTAGGCAACCCTTTACAATAATCCACACGGTATGCATCTCAAAACACATAGAACATGATATTTTGCATGTTAATTAATTTAGAAGCATGAAGACCATAAGCAGATTTCACAAAGTTAACATTTATCTGATCAGACAATAACCTGTTCCTAAAAAGGTCTCCTAGAGCATCTCTTTTCCTGGGGGGTGGGAAGGGAAGAACGGGAACAGGGAAACGAATTAGAAGATGAAGAGTGAAAAACTTGAAAACTTGGCTTAGCTATAACATAGCTTCTGGCCACTGTTTAGTACAGATATTTTCAGTCTCTGAACTCGCCCTCTAATCTAACTGTGAAGAAAGTTAATTCAACAGTATGCAGTACCCACCAAATGCGGCTGTAAATTTTTTGGGAAGGAGGGTGATGGGGAGGTTGAACATATGGATGCAGTTAAGGTAAAAACAGATGTTTGTTACTTTTCTTTGCAGCAACACTCAGAAACTAAGTCAAAATTGCTTTTTTTTCATGTTTATGTCTGAAAGAACTATAAAATTAAATATGAGGGAGGGCGGGTGGAGGGGGAACTGCAGTGAGTGTCACAGAGAAAGAATGAAACGGTCTCCAGTTTTGAACTCCAAACTGAAATGAAGGCCCATAATAGTTAAAAGGCAAGACATACACCATTTAACTGCAGATTTAAAGGCCTTTAAAGGGACTAGCTCAGAGTTGCTTTCATCATGCCTCCTCAGACACAAAACACCAAACTGCCTGAAGAGTCCAAGGGCACAGCACACCCACGTTAAAATGCACGCTGAGGGCACGACAAGCTCCAACCTTTTGCTACAAAGAGGCTGCTTTCAGTGCCCTTACAGATCCGCCCCAAAGTATTCCCAGTTACTGCTCAAATCGCTACGATTTAATTGCCAGGCATTTGAAAACCCAGGTGAAATAACATCATGCATTGTAATACATATTATTTCAGCGTACGTGTCACGGACAGAAAACGTTTTGGGTTCATCCTCCATCGTTCTACCCAGTATTTATGTCCAGAAAATAACAGCCCTTGCAAAAATAATTACTTTGGCTCTCTGCCGCTCCTACCTCACTTTTCAATATTCAAAAAGGTTTACACACATGTTCCTTAGTGATTTCTATTGGCTTGAGCAGTATGCAATTATGATTACTTGCTTTCCCTTTCCTTCCACCCAGATGTTGCTTTACAGCATCAGAGAGCACAGGCTATTTGACAGGTTTCCCCTCAGACAGTGAGCCTGAATGGCTTAGTGGCCCAACCGATGAGCTCCTTTCCCCACGGGATGGTGATTAAAATCAAGCTCTGGTAACAAGTGATGAGCAAACCTCCTCTGGCCAGAGAGCCACTTACACTCCGACGGGGAGATTCTCAGTTAAATCCCTCAAGGACTACAGAAACACGGATAACGCTAAGCAGGGAACAAGCGTGATTCGTAACAATTAGATAAAATCACTGAAAAGACGCGAAAGCTTCTAAAGAGAAGCTCTTTGTAGAGCTTCCCTTGTTCTATCCCTTGTTTCCTAACAGTCCCCATTAGATGAAGATCGTGAAAAATGGGCAAGATGCTTTTCTGACACAGGCAATGTATATGCTGGTTGACTGTACACCTGCCCTGGGGACATTGCACTACACTTGACCCAAGGAAAAAATACAGCACTCAAATGTTAGTATCATAAATTCACACCCCCCCATTCGCTGCTTTAAAAATAAAAGGAGCAGTCTACTTGCTTCATGTCAAACCAGAAAATTATTTCTCTTGTTTTGACTTCACAAATCAAATCTTATAAATTGCGGCACTTCAGATTTTTGTTTTATCATTGCACTATTCACTTCAGATACTGATTTAAGAAAATTGTCTATACTAACTTTGCAACTTAACAAATGGCAGAGAAGGGAATGGAGCAAGGACAGAAGAAAGGCTAAAGAAACCACAAGACCAAGAGTTACATACTGTTCTCCGGGTGTCATTAAATCTGAGTGTGAGATGTTTGTGATACACCCTCTGCTAACCAAGCAGGGTGTAGAAGGTGCCTGTTGCTGCCACTAATGCACGTATTACTTCAAGCCAAGCAGCACAGCTTTATGGCTGCAGAGCCCAAGCGTGGGCAGAAATACTGTGAACAGCCCGCAAAGGGGGGCGTTGCTGGAGCACACAAGAAGTTGGTATGAAGCAAAAGGGGCACCACCTTTGCCTGCTGTGGTGCTTGAGGGATGTACGTAACAAAATTGAGTGCATCTCATTGCACGAGAAAACAACAGACACACACAGACATTAAAGCCAATAAATATAAATTAAGCATGGAGGTTTTTCTTCCTTGCAAGAAACAGATCCGCTGGATAGTATTTTTCTCTTCTTCATCCCACCCCCCAATTTCACTTCCTTCTGCCTGCTCAAAATACCAGAGTTATCTGGAGATTGGTTATTAAGTCTAACCAGTTGTTATATATAAAATCTAAGCTATCCAAGATACCTGGAGGGGGAGGGGTTACCCTGTGTAGGATTATTTTTTTTCTCAAAGCTATTTGAGATTCCATATATGAATAATACATTATTCCATTAGCATCAGAAAAGTGTAGAAAGAAGCACGGCACAGGATGCCTTCCACCACATCTTTAAAAACAACCCCCCTAACCCAGCTCTTAAACTGCATTAAGAAATTTTCTGCGAGACTAAAGAAAAAGGAAGTCTTTTTTTTTGCCCAGACAAATCAGTATGACAATTACATGGCAATCAAAGTAAAACAGGAAGTAATCACAGTTTGTGAGAACACAAATAGAACCCCCTCAGGGCCGTGCAAGTTGTTCCAATGTGAGCCTATACATTCCAGGCATATTAAACAGAGGCACAGCACGGCCTGGCTGCAATCTCCAGCTCACGCAGCTGTCCGTCTACTGCGGCGTAATCCCAGCTGCCAATCTGAAAGAAACCAGTTAGTCAGAGCAGACACAACCAACAGAAACAAATGTCACTCAATAATGTTCAGAGGCACTGGGTTCATGGATAATTTCAAACAGTATCTCTGTCTGGAACACTGATGTGCTCATTCAAAACACCTAAATCTTTGGCTACTGGAAAGCAGCAGATAAAAAACACTAGAACTACAAAAACAGGTCTGGTAGCACTTCAAAGAGACTGACAAAGTAAGAAGGGAAAAGAGACTAAAAGGAGAGTCAAGATGAATTTAAAGACCTGCAACTAAAACTGGATTCAGTACAAGCAAAATCCTAAGCAACTCCGGGAATAGTTTTTAAAAATATAACAGTTTCTGTTTCAGTGGAGCACCACAACCAAAATCACTTCACTTCTCTTTGCTGTGGCAGCTGAAGATTTCAAGAGAGTAACTCCCTGCTTTCATTTAAAACCAGTAATTATCACAGAGAAAAGAGTGCAATACTCCCAAACTTCATCTATTTCTGGCATTATTCATTTGCTCTTCTAAATAGTTGAACATCATCTTTAAAACTTCTGCCTTTGCACAGTCTACTTGTTATTTAGTTGACCCCAAACATTCTAACACAAAACTTTTTCCTCTGGAAAAAAAGTAATCCAATCCAAGCTGTTAGCATTCCACAGAGTTTCTTAAACTTTGATGTCATCTCTATTTATTAAATAAAAAAGCTTCATTTAAATAAAACATTTCAGTCTGAAGGAGGTTAATACACTGATGTAAAAATCCAAAATGTGTTTGAGCTGTTTTATGTGATCATCTTTCAGAATCTCTAACAATTGTGAAAAAGAAACAACTCATTCTGCTAAGCTATGAAATACATATTAAATCCTCATAATGACCCCCTGCAAGGCCAAACTTGTTGTTTCCAAACTATGGGTACAACACTTTCTCGGTCTTCTACTGCAATGAATGAACTTCTTGTTATTATTTAATAGTATGCAGCATTTAGCTGAGACTTGATTTTTAGACACTGCTTGAGGAAAAGCACCTTTGTCATGACCACAAAGCTTTCTCACTCAAGCAGCAGCTATTGATGCAACATAACTAATAACTAAAATATTAAAGTTTGGTAAATAAATACCACACACATGTACAGACACAGTGGGAACACTGATGAGCTAGACACCCTAGGCTGCAATAAGCAAAGAGAATGAAAACATTGGAAACAAATCCTTTTAGCTTCCCCATTACTGTGGAAGTTGATACAGATATTGTTTGGACAGCATAAGAAACCTGCAAATAAGCAAAGCATGCTGATGACACAAAAAAAAAAAAAAAATGTAGCCTATTCAATTCTGTGTTTCATTCAAGGCTAAATGACTTACTGTTGGATAACTGCAGCTATAAAACAGAAGTATAACTCA
>JAWWEE010000122.1:13225360-13289209 GCA_035221455.1 Xenops minutus | reverse complement strand
CCCAAAAAAAAAAAAAAAAAAAAAAAAAAAGCCAAACCAAAACAGTTTCTGAGCTGAAACAACTCAAAAATTGTTTGGAGAACTAGCATGAACAACACATACCTTACAATTTATTGCAGCTGTTTTTGCAGACCACAGACTCGTTCACAATTTACAATAGGCACTGTTTTTCAACCACCAAAGCAACTATGTCACACACATCCATATTCAGTATCAACAAGTAAAATCTTTAGAATTATGACAGTTAATAAAAGCTCCTACAGCTCTGCATCAAAAATCCTGCACAAGTTTTAATGGGATAATCCTCTGAAAACAAACTATCACCTGAAAGTTATGTTTACTCGGGCTTATCTGGCATGAAATCTGCCTCTTATTAGTAAAGCTCAAATACCCTCCTTCAGGGCATAATAAATTTGGGATTTGTTAATATATTTGCTATCTCACCAGGATTAAAGGCAGGAAATAATTCCATGATATTTACTTATCCCTGTTGTTAACCTCAGTTACCTCTATTAAGACTAACAACAATTATACCGCCACAAAACCATAATCGCCAGTCACAGCAAAAAGACAGTTCATCACAAGACTGAATTGATGCTCCTTTTAACAATGACACATGAACAATTAACTACTGCCACTTCCTTAAATCAGTGGTTCTCAACCTGTGGTTTGCAGGTACTTTTGGTCTATGGAATCCTTCTAAGAGACCACAAAGGGTAATTAAGGAAAGTCTTGGCTTGCTGCCACTCAGCTGAAATTTGCTATCCAGGAAAATGTACCCTCAATGGAAAATTTTATGGGGTCCCAGAAGAAAGACTGGTGGCAAGTCACTGCCATAGATCTTTTCTTGTGCAGCAAGAGCAGACCTTGGAACTTTTAAAACAGTTCTGACCTCTTAACTGCTGCAGGTGAAGAGATTTCGCAGCAAAACTGCAAGTCTGAAACGGTCAGGAATTCCAGGGTAATGTGATTTCTGGTGGGAACATTCACCTTCGTGAGTAGGGTCTGGCAGATTCATTATCTTCTCTCAGTTCCATGTCCTGGCAGTGTTTGTGGCTATTAACAGAAGCCTACTGACTACTTCTACACAATAAAATCAGAGTCCATCCAAGAAAATACGTAGCTGACAGCATCAGACTAAGAGTACCCTCTTTTGCCCTGAGTGATAAATTCCAGATTTTCTCAGGAAAAATCAAAATCTTTTACACAGACTACGGCAAAACAACCATCCACCCACATCTAAAAGGAATTTTTGGTCACTCTTGAAATTCTTGAAAGCATGTAATGAGTTCTTTCCCACCTTAGTCCAACAAAACAAACCAGCCTCAGATACTCCTTAAGAAAAAAACCCAGATCTACCTAGTCATATTTACATACATTTCCTTGTACATCTAACCCTTTAGAGAAAAAAGTTACGTATATTGAGCACCTCATTTTAAGAGAAAAATCGTATCTAAGAGCAAATATGACTTTAAAATCCTCAGCAATATATATGTCAGTTTTTTGGTAGATCACTTTCTTAGCACGTTGGCCTTCGGAGTAAACTTGCCTCTCCCTATCATTTAATGAAATGCCAAATAATCATCCTGGACACAGATAAACAAATCTGTATCTTCATGTTTACAAAAAATAAATATTATTGAAAATCCAGAGTCCATTTTTACGTGTCATGGAAAACCAGGTAAGATCTATATCAGAGACCCACTGTCTTTTGTATAATGGGACCCCAAAAAACAACAAAAGAGAGTTTCATGTCTACTTACCCACAAACAGAGCGGTTATGTTATTTTTCTAGATATTTAAAAGATAAAAGATTTTTGTGTAAAACTCAGCTTCTCCTGGAAAGCTGGATTTCACCCCTGCTACAGGACTGCCATTTAATTCTAACCTAATTACACCAACCTTTTTACAAGTACTCATTAGCAAATCTTTGGGTTTGGGGGTATCTAATTTGATACAATGGTTTCTCAAACTGTGATTAGTTCTGAAGTTATTTTCACAATATTTCATGGTCAAGGTAAAATTTGCTGAGATTTCAGCTGCCAACATGGACTTCAGTGGCTTCTGCCCTGTCACACTATTTATAGACTCTCATTCTTGATACCCAGTTATACAAACACAACTGTTTGTTGGGCTGAATGGCAAAGCAAATGAGAACAGACACCAATTAAAACCAAAATTTTGTCTTTTCTTTCAGAATCTGCAGAACACTTAATACTCTGAAAAATGTCACCTCCTAATACTTTCAAAATAGACACCCATAATTAGCAGGGCATTTATAAAATAGAAATAACACATTTGCCTCATCACATGAAGGTCATATAAAGGTAAGCTTAGTAATGCCTGTGGATGATTCAGATACAAAGAAAAGGCCGTGTAGGATGTTTTTTATCAGAAGAGAGTTCAGTGTGCAATAAATAGGGTTTCATGCTATATAAATGTAAGAATATGGAGAAGAAACGGAGTAAGGAGTTAATTGAGCCCTGTTAGTCTTCTAGACTGAATGAAGTCAGCATAAAAGCAGTAGCATGTGATCATTTAGTCAGGCATGATGTGCTGAGGCAGAAGCTGAAGGGAAATGTATCCATGGGATACAAGTATAGTTTTATTTTGTTTTTCAAGTACTTAATCCATAAACCCTAAAAAAAGACAAAGAAGAACCCCTTTATTACATGACATAGTGAATGAAGATGTCTCCTATGGAATCCTCAGCTGGTTTCTAAACTCATTAAAAACCACAAAGCACTAGGTGGTGTGGGATCAGAGTTCTGAAAGAATTCACAACCAAAATACACTTTCCTAATGTTTTCCTAGGGCTGCCTTTGTGGAAAGGCCCTTCAGCTACCAGAGCAAACAACTGAAGGATGTGAACTCAGACATGGAATGACTGTAAGGTCAGCACATGACCGCTAAGCATTCATGACCCCAAATTAAGAGGTATTACCCTCTATCTACTAATCCTTGGGTCACAAATGTACAGCCTGCTCCAAGAACATTAAAAATTCCTGAAATTTGCTTACACCCCACTGCTTGGAAGATAGAAAGCTAACATGCATGAAGTGATCAGAGAAGTTAAAGGGGCAGCTCTGTTCTCAAGCAACATACTAAAAATGCCATCTTTCAGTCACCTTTTCTGCTCATGAAGACAACTATGATTTTACATTAAAGGATTACAGAAATACAATTACCTTCTGAAAATAAGAATTTTATTTCACAGGTCCTAATGTTTGAAATACAAAATAGAATTTTAAAGGAGAACGAAAAATGAGACAACGTTCATCTTAGTAGTAAATGCATTCAGAAGGTATTATTTGTATAATTGCATTACATGGGACCCAAAAAAATGAGCTCTACATTTTGGCAGGGTGGCTTTAGTTTTTCAACTATGAAAGACTATGTTTACTATTCTTAGTGTTTTCACATCAACAGAACATTTAAGAGGCTGCAACAGCCATTGTGTTTGTAAGATTACATAAAGGTTTCAACCGAGAATAAAACCCCAGCTTTTTGTGCCATTGTGACACATTTTACATCCAAAATTTACTTATTAAATTAACAGCCACATTTACATTTCTCATACATAATTGTTATCAAAAATTTGCTCTTCCTTTGGAAGAAGATACTTCAGGAATGAGTCCTTTGTGGAGACCAAAGGAGCTGTGTTCATCTTCTAGCTGTCACTAAATCTCGCTACAAACTTCATACCTAATATATGAACTTAAAATTTCAGGAAGATATCAAACAGACTTCATTTTAGGTTCCTGAATTAGGATCTCCCTGTAATCACTGGAGACTGTAAAGCTGTCTTCATTTATCAATCCACCCATATCCTTGTCATTTTTGTATTTACAGATAGTAATATAAAAAAGCCCAGAAAAACTGAACGTATCTGACCATCTCTCTTGATTCCTCTGTGTAGTTTCTCATTAATTTCTTGTGAAATTCTCTGCTTCTCTGCCTGTGTCACTATTCCTGTTCCGCTACCTTCTCTAGCCTCTTTGCAGAAAGGGATCTTTGGGCTCGAAAACCCCAAAATGTGGCATTTCATTGTAGTCCATAACTGGCCCCTGACAAACACAAATTTTAGGGACTACTTAAGATGTTTTTTTTCCTTTCTCACTCTCACCGCTCATAACATCTTCCTGATAAAAGGAGCAGCAACCAGGGGAAACTTTCAGTCAAAGATGTGTGACTAGAAAAGAAGCATCCCTTCTAGAAAACCCTGTGGCCCACTTCAGGGAATACCAATGGAATACATCCCTTCCTTTCCTCCTGCACTGGGACTTGTTAGGGAAGTGACAAAACTGACATATAACAGAGATGGCCATCTGGTGAGACCCAGCTTGCCAGGCAGTTTTAGCTGATCCTCAGCACGCCTGCCCATCACCAGCTCAACCAAACTGAGCATAATGCTGCAGCAGAAAGGTGTGCAAACCAAATCAAAATCAGCAGGATTTATAGGACTGGAAATAAAACTGAGCTGATGCAGCCACAAGCAAAATTGATCCTGAGTCCATGGAATTTACCCGTTTCTAGTGCACAGCCCAGCTCACATCAGCCTCCTACATAACCACAATAGCAAAAAGGTAGCAAAACCAACACAAGTCAGCACACTACTCACACCTTGGGTACAAAGGCCTAAAAATGGGTCACAATGAGGTCAGATGACATGTCACATGGGAGGAATCTCAAAGCAAAATTTCTCATTAAGTGGTCACCCGTGGTTACAAGAATACAAAGGGAACTCCTCTCTGTATTTGGGAGAGAAACATGCAAACCCAAAAGAATAAATCTAAATACTGCTCTCTTCTAAACTTATTCTAAACCACTGCAACTGGGACGCAGTTCAATAAACAAGAGTAAGAAAGACAATCTGCTAAAAATCTGTGCAAAGCTCGAATCTGTCCACACCAGCAGTCTTAGAAAGAGCTCTGGCTGTGAGCTAAGTTTGCATGCAGGTTTGGAATGGATTTTCCTCCTAGCTTAATCCTGGTGTACACACAGCCCAAGGGTGTGTCCGTACGATGGGCTTGCATCACTCAGAAGGCAGGGCTGCTTCGTGTGCTTTTGGGATCTTACAGAAAGGATTAATAAAGGAATGGACTGAAAATCAAATAGAACCCTCAAAATATGAAGCAAAATTTAATTCTTAGGTTATTTATATTGGTTTAGGGGAAATCTATTATTAAGAGCCTGCTATTAAAAAAGTTATTCTGCGATTTCTTATGAAAACAGCCCAGCAACTCCTGGAGCATGCTTTCACCATCTTCCTGGCCTAATCCTCATTACAAAGTTCTTATTCTGCCTCAGAAAGCAGATGGCAAGAGATAATGTCAGTAACAATTAGGAGGCTTCACTGCCCTTAAAGACTGTCCTGTTACACACTTCTAATATTTTTTTAGAGATTTTTAGAAACAGGATACTTTGCACTGTGTTATGTGGTTTGCAACATCCCCAAAACAATTACACAAGTTTTGTTTTGGTGTGTTTTGTTTTGTTGTTTTTTTTTTTCCTTTGAACAATGGAGAATGCTTGCTTTATTATTAATTAAAAATAAACACTATAAATGAAGCTTCCAGCTTTTTTTTTTTCCATTCTACATATTGCAAAACTAAAACCACTTGAGTTTCCTATTATTTTAAATCGACTTCCTCTAAACTACTTGCATGCTGCTGAACCTTTCATGTTTTTATGAGCCCAGTTCAAGTCTCACTAACAACTAACCTGGATCAGATCCAGGTTTAAACTGTGCCTTGGCAAATCCTTTCCATTTGGACAAGAACAAACATAAAGAGTATATATTATGTCACTTTATCTATGCAGAATTTTGTTTGCTTATGACCTACTTGAATGCCAATTATACTTCTGCTATTATTAATATCTGTAATGTTGATTTACAAGCTGTTTCTTTTTATTAACAATGCTAGTCTACCCAAACAAAATCTACAGAGAAGAAAAAAAAGCTGAGGGACAGACAGTTTTTATATAATCAATACAGTGGAGATTCATTTTGAAATTTTACTATTTAAGATGGAGAAAAGAAAATTACTTGCAAAGAGAAATAAGCCAGGCTACCTTGGTTCTTCTCTGAGAAAATGTTATCTTTCCATAGATACACCCTCCAAAGCAGCTACGTTAATGGAACATATACTTACTCTTTGTTCCTAATTTAAGTTCCCCTCTGCCAAAATATTATGCCTCAGATTTGTCACAGACATTAATTAGCAAATGAGGATTCATTAGCATGTTCAAACTGAACCAAGCTAAAACATTTTATAAGTAGTTAAACTAACCTGGAAAGGACCAGGTGAGCAAGAGAAAGAAGCACAAGAAACTCTCGCCCTGGTGCTTTATTAACAGTTCTTTACCTCATGCTTCAAAAGTAGAGCAATTATATTCGTTTAAATTGCAGTGTATAAGGTATTTGTAGCTATTTGAGAATGAAATAAGGAAATTAAAACTGGTCTTTTATGGGATTTGGTTCTGTGTTCACTATATACCTCACAAATGTTACTAATGCAGCTCAATGGATCAGTAAGTATGTACTTAAAGGGGTACTCTGCAGGATAAAAATTAAAAGACTTGGGGTTGCTCAAATTGCTTTAAAATCGCTTTACAAAGAGAAACTGGAAAAGGAATTCACACTCCCTTATTGTTTAAGGGTGGACCAGCCATGTGACTGAAGACACCGACTGCCCAGTACATTTATGACTCAGGTGAGCATGACCTGGATTGTCAAAAACCTGCATTTGTTTTGCCAAACACATCCTCCTTCTTGCCTGATGGGCTATAGTTTGGCCTCTCCTTAAACCAAAAGGGCTACACCTATTAAAGGGTAACAACTGGCAGATGTGAGGGAACATCTAGCAGGAGGCTGATGCTCAGCAGATGGGCTGGGCTGCAGCAACCTTTTCCATCAGTTTCCATGCATCACCATGAGCCTGACACTCCCCTTGCTCCATGCTCCCTGCAGAGCACAGTGCTGCTAAAATTAAGCTAAGACCAGAAACAAGGCTAATTAAGGTTTGCCTAGCTCTGCAAATCCACACTGCTGACTGCTGCTTAATGAGAGAACTTTGACAGAGAAAATAGTTACAGAAGTTTCCACTCTGAAATGTTTATGCTTTCGCTGCAATGCAACCAAGGATGCCTTTATTTGTGCCAATGCCACCAGTGGTAAAACAATATTGTAAATCAGGTCACTTGAAATAATAGCCTACGTCAGAAACAAGAGTTTTCATAAAATTTCAGTTATGCAGTTTAAAGTACAGCTTCACAAACATTTGTTCCTGAACAAAGACACAGATGGGGAAAGGTGGTGAGGGATAGGAAGAAGAGATGGGGAACTTACCTAAACCACATCCCTGAAAGAGCCCTGTGTTTTGGAGCTATGTCTTCAGATTTGCCTTTCTATAAAGTCAGAAGATCTGTTGTACAGGACTAAAACATTGTTAATTTGATATGATTAAGATACTTCTATTTATGAGAGCATGAAGAGGTGAGTACTTGTTCTCTCATATTCCTCTAGAGCTTGACTTAACCGCTGAATGTAAGATTCATATTTCATGTTTTGTACCACCTAACAAACTATACATCTTTTTATTTGTATAAATGTCCCTTTCTGCTTTCTGTTGTTACTCCTCCTGACTATTGTCACATTCTTGACTCTAATCACGCATCTTCTGAAAATTATTACCCTGTAGCAAAGTTAAATTTACCATTTCACTAACAACTTTTACACCCTTATGTTATGAAATAAAGAACATCATTTCCTGATGCATCCTCTCAGTACTATTCATTATGCCGTATGCTTTTACCAAGCTCTTTCTTCTAGGAAGCAGAAAGTCTTTCCTCCAAGGAGAGTCCTTCTTACATCCATATCGTTGTCATAAGCTCTCTCTGTAGCCCAGATGGTTTTAGCAGCATTGCTGTTCCTCATCCCAGGAGTGGAGTCTTGCCAGGGAAAAGCACTGAACGCAAAGCCTCAGCTGACTTTTTTTTGTATCCTTCCATGTAGGGCACAGATGGTCAGGTTTTCTCAGCCACTCCCCTTCTTCCGCTGAAGACCACAGATTTTCAGTTTATTTCTCCACAGCTCCATGTATGCAAATATTATCAAAATCTCACTTTCTTTTCCAGCACTTGGGATGGAACCTTCTCTACACTGACCATATTACAAATACTTTATTTTGAACTACTTGCCAAATTCAAATTTAGGAGTGTATTTTCACATGTGATCGATAAATAAACACTGAAACAAACCAAACATCACCACACCAGTATATTCCTTGTATGGAAGTCCTAACTAATATTAATTCACTTTACAGGAAGGGCAATTTGAATATTTCTTTCCAAGGCAACTTCCAATCACAGACTGTTTAAGTATTAGTAAATCAAATAAGAAACTGCAATTGCTTTCAGACTTTTCCCCCTTACCAATACTGAACTTATGATGAAATTTTCCCACGTTACACAAAATTCATAATACATTTTCAACAGTCTCCCCAAAAACAGTTTGCAGGGAGTGCCCAGGCACAGCACTGGGAGAAGAGAAAAAGAGAAGACAGCCAGATTTAGTGAACACCTGTTAAATGGGGCAGTGGCTCCAGCACAATTGTTTCCCACTTCATTTCACACAGTAATAACTTTAATGTCCTCCACGGACTCGCTTTCAAACACCAGTTCTACAACATCAAACAACAAAAGAGCTGAAAGCAAATTTAATTGTCTAGATTGCTTCAAATCAACTTTTTTTTTCATAAATGCAGATTTACTTACTTTAGTTTGGTTTTTTTTAACTGCATCTACTAAAACTATGTTATCATTCAGCTTTTTATAACCTTTCCCAACTGCATTTTCCTCTGTGTTTTAATATTTGTCTTGGCTATGGTAAATTCTCTTATCTCATTAGAAAATCTGCATCTCTCATCACTTTCTTGAACGTTCATAGTTTTAGCTTAGGTTTTGTTTCCTTTTTACTCCTAACCTGGCTTACTGTTTAATATCTTTTTGTTTCGTTTTGCTCTCAATTTTAAATATTTGTACTTTTTAGTTTTATTCCTGCTCAACTTGCTTAGCTTCACTAAGATAGACACATATAATAAATGCATCTAATACTTTTTTTGTACAGATAAATGTGTAATGTCACAACGATTAGCATGTAATTTAAACTATTTTTAGAATGTAATAGGTTATGGGATTTTTAAAAATGAGAGAATTATGCTAGAATTATTTAATACCTTGACTTTTTTGAATTATGAAGTGTGGCAAATTTTGATACCAGCTTCTTTAACTAATTTTTTCCACAATAGTAAAGACAGACAAACTGTCTATGAGTCCATTAAGCTTTCCTTATTCAGGAAGACTGGCATCTATCATACTTTGAGAAATTACTGAAATGCAAGCATGTGTGGACTTTTTTAGAATTAATTTTCCTCTGCTTATATTCTTGAAGTCCAGAGTTTAGTTGTAATTTCATGAAGTGTCTCATATGCAGAGTTTAAAGGGATGGTAGGAGTTGCAAAGATGATGTAATGAAAGAATTGTTATGGAAAGAATAGATTTTACTCTGCCTTCTCTTCCTATTTACATATCTGGATTGGATATAAATTAAATCAATGCTTTTGGCTGGCAAATGAAGATATACTATCTAGGTTACTGTTTTCATTGAAAAGGCAAAAAAAGGGCTTTTACATAATCACATATATTTTGCTATATATTAACTTTGTCCTATAGATGCACCTCTCCAATGTATTCCATCATATATATTATGCAAACCCCATCTTCCAATATTAGCATATTTTGATGTATTATGAAACCCAGACTGAGTACTTTCAGCATCCATACATTCAATTCAAAAGCATGGTTCAAGTTCACTTTTCATTACTTCCCTCATGTTCCTGAATATATTTGACTTTCTCTATATATTAGTCTCCTTTACAAATTAAATCAATAAAAATTCATACATGAAAATTAATAAAGCCAATATTCCAACAGAACTGGATTTAAATAAGCACGAATTTCTGGCCATATTTCTTAGATGGCACTTCAATAAAAATAAGTTATTCTTAGAAATACACAGTCGGTTGTACACACAGAAAAATTAGCCTACTTTTTTTTTTACTCCCAGATTTTCAGAATCTTTTCTAATAGGCCATATATCACATTTCTTTACAAATAATTCCTCTCTACTTTTCAAAAATGTCTCATATTGAATGATCCCTTTATTTTCCCCCTGGAATACCTGCAGATTAGGTTTTCACCTGCACTGATTTCACCTCTATGTGGTCATGCTGGCATTACCAATGTTATTTTGGACTTGTCTGCATAAGAGATCTGAATAAGGTGCTTCAGAATGGCTAACAAAGGTCTGATTTCCTTCTCTTTCTATGCAAATAATCAGATCTGTACATGATATATCTAAATCAAAAGAGTGCTGACAATTCCCTGGTATTTTTTTGCTTCTAGCCTGCCCTGCACACAAGTGTTTCTGAGTGAAAGACAACAAAGGTTCCAACTTTCAGGAAGTCATTCCCAAAGTGCCAAACATCCTGCAGTGACCAACACAGGTGATGTCATTGCTACACGTGTGGCTGAGATGGGAGAACTGACCCTACATAGATATAACAATGCCCCACTTGGCTCAAATGCAAAACCAAACAGGTTTGAGCCAATGCTGGTATTCTACATGGAAAAATTGAAAGGGAAAACCAGACAATTGCTAGAACTGCACACTGAAGTCATGGAAGCACTTCTGGAGGAAAGGAGGAATCCTGCTCTTTACATTCACATACCATCCTACATTTCTTCAGCTGTTTAAGAGACCTTCTGTGCTCCTCTGCCTTTTGAGTACATGCACAGTGAAGCCCCTGTGCTTCCCAGGACTGCCTTGTTTCCATAGACAAGGAAGAAAATAGGTGTGTTGAAAAATATCAAGCTTTTACATACATGAAATCCAATATGCCAGCAGACTGGACCTTTCACACCCAACTTTGCTGAAGAATAATTTTTCTGACAACTTTCTGGGTTAGACTGTTACATTTCTGAGACTTCTGTGAATGGAAATGTTTATTTTGCCTGATACAAGGAACCTTACTTCCTGCACAAACCTTTTTCCATAGTCACAGCTTGAAAGCAACACAAAATGAATGTAGCATGGTGTTTTTAGATTCATTGGCAATACTTATGCTTAGACATAGAGCTATTTTAAATGCTTTACGCACCAATATAGCATAGAAATAAAAGTATCTGCCAGGAAAAGCAAAGTTCCGGATTACTTTTAAACCTATTTTTGCTATAACAAATTTATGAAATTTAAAATACTTGTAGAGATAATAGGCATCTTCTGTTCAGAGGATGTTGTATAAATATTCCTTAGTATAGAGATTAAAATTTCCAAAGAAAAGCCACAAGAAATCTCCAAACATCAGCAATAGAAATGGAAGTAACAGTTCCATCTATTTCATAAAGAGCCTGAAAGAACTGGTATCAAAACTCTCTTTTTTCACTATGATCCTTCACTTCTCCTCTACATGTACAGCTATCCAACATGCCAACAGAGCCATCTAAAAAGATCCCAAGCTGAGTGGAGTTCACAGAGCTATGATTTTCTTTCTCCTCTAATTCTGAAAACATTTCTTGTCAGCTTGGATTGGCAGAAGCCTCTTCATCACACAGTGGACACAGACCAATCTGCATTCCAGCTTTTTAAAATGACATCCAATCCTCCTGAAACCAGAATTTCAAAGTAGGTGCTACATAGGTAACAACTGTGACGTTGCTGGTTAACCCAGTTTTCATTTTGCCCTTTTTCTTGCTCTCTAACACTTTTAACATATTTAAAGAGTCGGCAATTACCAGCAATATACAACTAAAAATCTAGCAATCTATTACTAGTAATGTGAACTGGTGAGCCTTAATTCATATAGCTCAATCCACAGTATTTCTAGAGCACTTGCTGTAACACATTTGAAATACTCAGCTGTGGAACCAGGAAAAATACCATGGAGGGATTTTTCCAAGATAACACAAAAAGTCCAGTCCATTCTAAGTAATAGGCACTGCTTTAACTGCTGCTTCAAGACCTTTATTTAACTAACAGAAATAGTTTTAATAGATTGAAAGCAGCATAATGTTGTTGAAACCACCTTTTATTTTGACTCACAAACCCTGCAGCTGTGGGTTTGTTGGTGTGTTAGTTGGCAGGGAATGATGCTTTTCCAGTGTTTTCTGGTGTAAGGTGGAGTTGCCTGTGCTAGAAAGTAATGCACTGTATCAACTGGTAATGCTCCTCTAATTCCCACTGCAGATCTTTCTTCCCAAGTGGTGGCCCTTAATACTGATTCATTTGTACTAGGGCAAATGACTGCCCTACCCTTCCCAACCATTTTACTTATCACGCCACAATTACTTTTGTGTATAGTACCTTTAGGTATTTAAGCATTTCATTTGATTCAGGAAGCATCCCAGCTTCCAATCACTACATTTTCAATTATCTGAAAATTAGATTTCAAAACTTTCAAGCACAGTAATCTCATCACTTTTCTAATTTGTCTTGCATTTTCCCCAGCACTGAATGAAATGGATAAACCCCTAATAATGAAAGGACTAACTCTGCAATAAAGCACTAAAATACTTAAATTGAGATATATTGTGGAAAGCTGTCTTGACAGACCTCAAGAACTTTATTATCATCAAAGCAATCTAATTCTCAAAAAGCTGAGGATCATCAAGTCTGTGTGAAATTTAGTTATTATCTGTTGATTAATAGCTTTAAATTAATTCTTACCAATTCAGACATCCAACCTTCAATGACAGGACAAAATAATTTGACCACTTTACCATTTGGAACAGAACTGCCTTATTGGGATTTTTAGCTCTTCCTAGCTATCAGTGGGAAGCATGGGACTTTTCCTTGGGTTGCACCTGGTCTTTTTGTCATGCATGACGTGAAGAGCATTTAAAATTTCTATCAGCTTTAATGGGGTAATTATCCCTAGCTCCAACACATGAAATTAATTTCTAACAGAAAACCATTCTAAAGGAGGGCATCTTACATAACCAACACTGTGAAGCCAAGAAAAGATGCCAGAAAAATCTATAGTTTAAAGGATATATCTATTTCCATGTCTGACAACTACTGGTACAATATGTAAGACTTCTGGATCCAAACCACATCTCAACATCAATCTCTTTATATTCTCCCCTTCCCAGTTTACTTTGCATTCCTTTTTCCTACAGGACTCTGATAAACACGGGAGAACCAATAAGTTGTTGGGTATTTTCTTTTTATTAGGTATCAGGTCAAGTTAGCATCCTGCCCTTTGCTCACGTACTGATGGCCCAAAGATACCACAACTTGGAATTAATAAAGTAAGGATGCAACAGTGTGTTGCATTTGGGATTTTTCTGTTTTGGGGGGGGGGGGGAATTATAATTTTATCTTATTTAATAGTCTGTGAGGTTTTTTTACTTTAATAAAATGAATACTGTAATTCTTACTACACACATATTTATAATGGATTTATACAATCGTACAATTATTGTCAACTGCACCTGCACAAACTGAAAACTACTTTCAGATGTCTTAGCAAATTATTCTATGGCACTAAGTACAGAGCTTTAGAAGCATTTAATAAGTTTTCAGAATGGTAAAACCAGTCACTTTTCCATGAAACTATCGACAGTCTCAGAGAAAAACATCCTACCCGCCCACTGATTTTTGCTGTTATAGTTGGTACTTTGTACACTACAAAGTAGTGCAAAAGCAATAGCTGTATTTTGGAGTTCTTTGTATTGCTTAGAATGACATCCTGATGGTATCATTTAGCTCATCATGACATTCCATCAATCAAAATCCAGTTTTAATTATACACCATTCTGCTTTTTCTCTCGGAGCAAACACAGAGGACACGCAGCAACCTATTTCAATTAAACCCCATACTTCATAGAATTAAAAATAGGTTGGAAACTACTTTTAAATCAGCTATCAGCCTGTCAATTAATGTTCTGAACCCCTGCTATTGACCCAGTACTGTACAAGCTGTTATTCTGCACTGTCCTACATATCATCTGTTCCCCGTGCTGCTCTGTTCCAGAAAGACAGACAGCTGCAGCACTATATCCCTGTTCAACCTGAGGACCATCTGACTTTAATTGTAGCACACAGCTTGATGTGGGGCTGCTTAGGAGAAGCCAAAGTATCACACTGTAATAATCTGGAAAAGCAGAAACCTGCCAACACAAGGCTGTGAACAGGGGTTTGGGCTGTCTGGCTGGCTGACGGGCTGCAGGAAATATGATTAATGAGCAAGGTATAATGATATCAGGAACCCGATTAGCACCACAAAAAGGTCACAGATCAAAGTAGTATGCATTTCATGAGCTCCAATCGTTGTGTAAGATCTGGGGACTGAAAGAGGTAAACTGAAAAGCAAAGGGAAAAAATATCTATGCGTGATAGCTTACAGAACGAGCGCTTAAAATACCATAATCACTGTTTTGTCTGGAGCAGGAAGCAGTAAGGAAATATTAACTGGATGAATCAGCCCATGCCACACTGTGGCAAGCTTTTCTTCATAGTATTAGTGAGGATCTGAGCTTTGAGCATTCTTCCTAAGCGCTCCTATTCTACTTCAAAATTATACAGTGCTAATTTGATGCTGATGGTAACTGATCCACTACGTATTAACAAAAAAAGTGCAATTAAATATTTGCATGTAATTTTCTCAGTTTTATTCCACTGCAAAAGGGGCAGATTACAGAGGGCATCCTCCACACCAGCACTGACAGTTTAACCACGTCACACAGAAGCAGTTCATGTAATTCATCAGCACAGAGGTTTGAATTTAATTCTACCAGAGTAACCAAAACTTGGTATCTGAATAACAGAAATAGAATCAGGCACCTACAGTGTTACCAAAAGGGATGATGTCTGGCATGCTTTAATATACCATCACTTGATCAATTATTTCTTACTTTTGTAATTACTTTAGACCTTTAAAAAAAAAAAATGTGTTCTGTCCAATTAATACTTGAAAACTGCATAAAATTCACTCTGGGAATAGAGCACCAGTGAGGAATATCAAAGAAAGCTTCAAGAAAGGCAGACACTAGTAGCAAAGACCTTGGAAAATGAAGGAATGAGGGAATGGTATGTCCAAGCACATAGAGAAGTGACGGTGAGAAAAACTTGGCCCAGGGCAGGAAATGAGGAAAAGAAAATTAAGAGCTAAAAATCTTAGAAAAGGAAGAAGTGGGACATGGAGAATAACTTCACAGTGGGGAAAGCCAGATCTGTAATTAATAGAATAAAAAGTGCATTTTATGTAAAAGCTAAAATACCACAGTCATGAGAGATCAAGGCCACCATCTGCCTTTGACAAGTCTGCTTAAGAACACAACTTTCCCTTTCTTGGGTTATTCCGAATCACCAGCACGCGCCGAGCTCAAAGAGGTGTCAGCTACTCCTCTTACCTATTACCTATCACCACAACTGCAAGATCAAAAGCTCTGTTTCAATATGGTTTGCCAAGCAGTCCTGCTAACTGTTAGCATATTTCATACCTCATTTAAATAAAATTTGCACACACTTCTTTCTGTATGAAGGGAAACACTAAATTCAAGTAAGGTGCTTTGTGATTATTAAGATGCACCTACAGCTGCCTGCAGAAATCTAGGCCATTGTAGTATTTGTGAACACCATGATACCATGTCACCAGTAGAAGTTCAGTGGAAAGCATTCTAGTAACTTCTAAATCATCGGTTTCTTCTGATGTGAAGGTTCTACAATGTTATGAAGATGAGTTCTGATGTTCCACCAACAACAGAACTCTTTTAATTACAATTTTCTAACACAGGAGTATCAGGATGCTGTCCTGACAAACCTGGCATCAGAAAGGTTTTTGAAAGTTTCCATGCCATAATTCAGTATTTCCCAAAACTGCAGCCTCATTTTTAAAGACTCGTTAAGAAAAGCTTCTCTTATTTATTTTAGAATGCCATCAAGGCAGAATTTTTTCATTTTGAGAAGAGCCTAACATAGCTTTTGAAAATGTGCTGAGAAACCAACAGTGAGCAATTATTCTGTAATTCATTACAGTGCCCAGAAGGCACAGGGAAGACAGGCAGTGATAACAACTGGATTTTTCCAAAACAAGGAAGAGAACAGTAATAAAGGTTTGGGGAATGAAGCAGGTAAAGGAGAATTTAGTTTTATTTTGTTGTAAAAAATGTTCTGAAAAATATCAATTTAATGGAAGAAATGGAAGAGGTGACAGAAGATTTAAAATACCACCTTCTTTCCTGAGGCTTTCACTGACCTTTGGAGTTAAATGGACACTAAAATTAAAAACCTCTTAAACTACATTTAAGTAATCGGAGTGACAAATATTTTTATGATTAAAGAAGCCTTTTCAAGTCTTCTGTAAAGTCATGATTTTATCAGCTCTTTAGAACCATAAGACTGACACACAAATAGGATAAAATCTGCTTATTTAGACCACACTCAAACTTTGTAGAGCAATTCTAAAGAATGAGTAATACTATAAGCCTTTTTCCTTCTTAAACTTGTAAATCTATTTCTTCAATTATTTCAGACATACTCCTATATAAATTATAAATATATATGGCAAGCAAAGATCCAAGTTATTTTAGAAGAATCTTGCAAAACAAAAGTTACTTGACAACAGAAGACAGTCATCTTACCAGTCTGTTTATGCGAACAAACTCTTCTGGGGTTTTGGCCCACGGGGGAAGTTCAACATCAGACACAACTGTTCCATCATCCATCACTCCCAGATTGTAATTGTTGCTGTTGACAAATATCTCTGGGAGGTAATAAAATTCAGGAATCAATTCCTGTAGATAAATGAAAAACAATGCCACGTTATAAATTCTGTCAAGAGGATGCACCATGGCACGTTTAAAAAATAATGATTAGAATGGCATTAGGCAAAGAGAATATACAAAAATAATCCCACAGAAGGGAGAAATCCCCACTTTTGTACTTTCTAAAATCTAAACTTTTAGATATGATAAATTCTTAGCAAGCTTTTAACATGACAAAGAACTAAGACACAACATGCTATAAGAGAAAAATGTCATAACATTGCTTTTGATTGCATATTATGCACAAACTTCTGAACATCAACTGGAAAAAATAATATTTAGTGGAAAGCTACAGACAACCAATGATGATAAGAAGTCACAGAAAACTACTTCTTTCATTTTTTAATATAATCACATTTTAAACTCCTAATGCACAAATGGCAGTCTACAGTTTGGGTGAAACTAGCACTGTAGATATTAATCACCAAGGTGTAAAACCCAGTTATATTCTTATTCTCTCTCTAACATAAAGGGTGTAAGTACTTAATGTTTAGGCTATTATCTATGATTGTTCAATGCCCAGAAGTAATGTTTCTTGTAAATCCTAAAATACCTGGAGTTATGCCATATGTTTCATAAAAAAAATCCACAAAGCTGAATCGGGTCTGTATTTTTCTTTCACAGAAAAGTCAGTAACTCAATTATGTGTCCAGTGTATAAATTACAGGGAAGAATGATGCACAATTTCACACACATAAGGAAAAAAAGGAAGGATTTTCTTATGGTTACAAGGTCTGCACTGAATTCCTTGTGGGGATCATCACTGCTCTAAACAAGTGCTGGACAGGACTGGGACACAGCAGTGACACCTCCCTGGCTGACCTGCTCTGGCACCTCTGCAGGCACTGCCATGCCAAGCATGCTTGAGTTAAAAATGTAAGCACATACAGCACAGCAATTGAAATTCCCAAGTCTCCTGAGAAAAACAAAGTAATAGTAATGGCTAGAACAAATTTTATTAATGAGAAAATGATGCATTCTAGCACAGAATGGAACATGACACGCTAAGAAGCAAAACTGAGCTCAAAATCATATGGATTTTCTCCTGGAGAAATGGAGTGTTTCTTTGTTTTGCAAACAGACATGCAACTTCCTATGTTATCATGAATTTTATGCACTTGGTAATACATAAACATGTAATGTGATTAGAACCTTGTTTACACACTTTTATAAAAACGTTTGCAAAGTCTTGGCATAACACTTTATAGAAAAAAGCTGATCAAGACATAACATATATTTCTGCCCTAAATATATTTTAAAGGTAGGGGGTTTGTTACGGAACTTGATGTTGAGACTTCAACATACCCAATAAACCTGGCAATTTGATGGATTTAGAAACATTGAACCGATGAATTAGAGAATTTACTCCCTTTGTAAAGAAAGGACCAAGAGGTGTAATTGCTTCAGGAAGCGTATTTCATAGCAAAGGAGTGGTGTAAAATTGCTCTTCCATACAGCGAGTGCAAACTGCATGACACTTCAGAAACAGGTTAAAAATCAGCAGACTGCCCAGTGGCTTTGTCTCCAGTGGGTGTAGGGGCAGCCACGCCAGAAGCTCAGGGGATCAGGTCTGAAACGCAGTGCTGACATGGGTCAATGGATCAGTGGTCTCCCAGAGAGCCCCTCAGGGCCAGCCATGGACTGAGCAGCTTTCCAAATGGCTGAGTGCAAGAGGGAGGTCATCAGATTGCGGGCAAGGTCACTCTGAAGTAGCCAGGGCAAAGAGAGGAAGGATCAAGTAGGAATTAAGCTATTATCACCTCCATCCTTGTGTGAAACACTCCTTGGCTTTGAATTGTACCTCGTTTTGTTTACAGTCACCTTATTTAAGTAGGCAGGGTAAAAACGGGCTTCTGTACCAAATGCTTGACAAGTACTTGATAAAAAAAGATCTGCAACTATTTAAGTGTATAAGTGAAAGAATAAGAACGTAGGCAAGGATAACTGTCTGTGAAAAAGAAAGCAATCCTGAAGTTGCTATAGTTTTTATTATCACAGACAGAAACTAGCAAAGCAAAAGCAGAGGCACTGGACTCTTAATTTGATAGCAGCACGCACCACAAATATGAAAAGATCCCAGGATTCTGAATACTTAAAACATAAGCTCATTACATATGTTACCGATGCTTTTATTTCTTCTTTAAATATATATATCTGTACCGCTATTCATTAGTTTCTTTCAAGATCAGAAACCATTTGGCTTTCTAGAACACATTGTTTTCATTAGATTACACCGAAACAATATGCTGCCTGGAAACTTCAACATTATCAGTAACTTCTACTAGTTTGGCTATGAGAAACTTTTCATAAAGCTTTTCATTACTCCAGAAATGAGTTTTCAGAAAGTTTTTCACTGTCACCTTAATGATACATTAGACAAAAGGAGCTTCTTTATTATGTGATTTTCTTCCCTTGACCATGTGCTGGCATTCATCCCTGGGAAAAACAGAGTGCAAACTTATACACAGGGCCATTGGAAATGAGTAGTATTTAGTGCACATTTTCTATGGTTTTATACCACTGAAAATTAGTTAAAGGACAAACAGCAAATGAATCTGTTAACAAAATATTAATTTTTATCATATTTATAAATACTTTTCCTGCATTTGGTAATGCAGTCCTTAACAGTCCTTCTCAACTCTCTTTGTGGGATCTTCTTTTTTCTTCAAGCCTCCACATCATGTGCACAGATTGACACAAAACAGCGGATGCTGACTCGTGTGTAACTCCACTAATGATGGGACTTTTTGGACATGTGAAAATATTTAAAAGTTAATGAATGCACTTGTTGCTTGTTTTTATTGGGGGGAGAAAGGAGTTATGAGTGTTTTCACACAAACATCACATGAAGGTGCAGGACCCGAGACAGGGATAATTTAATATCTCACCTGGAGCAGTGACAAGGACTGGACTAACAAAGGGCAAATCGAGTCTTTCCATGGATATCCTGTCAGCCTCTTACAGTTATAGGGTTTTGAACTAATCTGTGCTTCTGGTTTTTAAATCATTAATCACGAGTTCCACACTAGTTTTGTTTTCCTTTGCCTATTCTAAAACCGCTCCCTAACAGTTCCAGTGGATGGTTCTAGAACTCATATTGTGAAATACAGTAAATGACAGTAAATTCAGTGTTTGAAAATTACTTTCTGAAATGTCTCTGTTGGAATTCAGCAGTTCTACAAGGGAGGACAGACATCCTCATAATAAGCAATGCTTCAGTCCTGCTGTGTTTTTCATTACAACTGATGAAGGAATTCACTCACAGTGAATATTAAAATGAATCTAACACACAGCATTTATTAAAAAAAAATAATTAAAGAAAATCAGCCATATCAGGATTCTTATTAAAATGTTTACAAAATTCTGCAAATAATTAAAGTACAATTTTTCTCTGACACAAATTGCCCTGTAACACATGGAAACAATGATTCTAAGGAAATTTCACTAAAAGGATGTTTTTACAAACATGTAGTATCAACAGAATGTCAGCTTAACACTGGTAATTTATTTTCATGTATGCCAACACATATAAAAAAACTTTGTTTCTTTAATGCCATGAAATGTTATTCTTTTGTTCAGAACACAAATGGTGCATTTTCAAACATTTTCATGATCTGCAAGTGTGTCTAGAAACAATGACACATCCCTAATCATATTACAACATTTATAAGATACCAAATTTTCAAACTACATTATTTGACAATCACATTAAGGAATATTAAGCCTATATATAACATGTCAAATAGAATAATAGAAATGCATATTAAAATCTGAGTTTACATTCATATTGCCACACTTTATTTCCCCTGTTAGGGGACTTAAATGCCATTCAAAAAGATATCCTGATTTATTAAATTAACTCAAATTTCATTTTTTCATCACACTTCAATGAAATAATTTTCATGACTGTGGGAAAGTATAATTTCTAAGCACCCATGAGTTTCCTTCCATCTGCTATATGTGTGTTATTTCTAAGAAATTGTCAACTAAGAAATTGTCTCAAGACATCCCCTGAAATTCTGCCAACTTTTCAGAAAAATACTTCAGCAGGTTTCCATTAAAATTATAAATTTAATTAATGAAAAAATTAGTTTTTTTCAGTGCTTAATCACTCTGTTAAAGTTCTAAACAATTATATTCAAATATTTCCTAGTTGAAAAAAAATATTAAAATCCTCTCTAATTTACAACTACACAAAGTCCAGATATTTATTCAGTAGAATAATGAAATAGATGATAATCATAATTAACAGCTGATTCACAGTTGTTCAATAAGTTGATTTTATGAAGGCCATACTTCATTGCTTAAAAAATATGCATCTTTAAGGCAAGGTAGATACTGTTAGTATGTATACACAGACACATGAAATTGTTTTGCTTTTTCCTGAGAATATATGTAAAAGTATGCAATAGTATTTATTTACCATATATATACAGTAGATAGTATGTAGCTGAGGTTAATTTTGCAGAGAAGGAAGAAAAAAGTTGTGTGTATATATATATATATATATACATTCCTTTCTTCCAGTTTTTTTTTTAATTAATTGGGGGTGAATAGGATTTATGACTGAATCATAAAAAGGTCTAGATGAAACCCTGAAAGGTCACCTTGCCCACCTTTCCAACCACAGACAATTACAGTCAGATACTCTGGACAGATGTTTCTCTGCCTTGTTCTTTTAAAACTTCCAATCCTCGGAATCCCTTGTGTTCATCCTTTCCCACTACCAGGTATTCCCAACATCATTTTGCTGCAGCTGGATGTGAATTTTGTAGCCATTCTCCTTTGGATTTCAGCAAATTTGTCTGTACCTTTCTCAAAATGTATTATTTAAACAGCTACACAAGTAGTTTGGAGCAGTTATTAAAAGTATTTGTTTCATTTTTCAATACAATTATGGCTGGGATATTAGCTGGAACTTCCTGATTCATAGACTCACATGTCCCTATTTTTAACTACGGCAATTCCCAGAGATTACCATACACCGTAATTTAGAATATTTCCTTTTTCTTTTGAGCTCAGAGAAGTATTTTCCTGTTATGGATCTTAGCACAATTTTACAGAAAAACAAATCTTTCATGAAAAACAAAGATCTGCATCCTAAATATTTTAAAAGTTTTACTACACCAGACATAAAGTTTATGGTTAAAAATCTGAATTTCTAGGTACCTGCTTCTGAATTTTGTTGGCCATTGCTCTTGGACATCTTTAACCTTGGGACTACAATGACACAAAATTTTTCCTATACAAAGCTCATATTGCCAGTTTGGCACACTTTTACTCCTTGAACTTTTGAAGCAACCATCTATCAGATGGAAAAGTACAAAACAATGCAAAGCATGTGTAGAAAAGCTTACCAGCTTACAGGGTGTCTTATGTTTATGTTAGGCAGCCTCTTTCAAAGAGCATGAGCTGTCACGGTACCAAAAACTCAACAAATCTTCGTAAATATTGTGCTTGTAGCCAATGTTTTCTCTATCCCTTATGAGAACAACTAACAAAACCTGAAGAACTGCACATAACAGCACTATGGTAGCTTCAAACAGATTTTGGGAACATCCCATGGCCAGCACAGGGTAAGTCTAGTTCAAGGCTGGCACTCTCAGCCTCCATAACCTGATTGTATCAAACACATTTTTGGCCAGGATCATCTTTAGTCATAAACCTAGAGATGATTCAGGGGCAAAGTAATTCAAAGGAAAATGGATGAAAGCTTTGAAGTCAGAGGCTACTTTCAGAGTCTCTGTTTATTACAAGCCACAGTTTGATAATCTATGATTACCACTTACTTTCTAATCTCAGTATCCTACTCAAAATGAAACCATGATGTCTTTTTAGCATCCTCCTGCTTCCCAAGCTGTCTGCTCAAAGGACACTTCTCCTGAACAATCTTGGTCAAACCCAATATCCTCCAATCTCACTAGTGTTTATATACACCAGACACCCACTTTAGTACCCTCTTAGGACCCCAAGACAATTCACACATAAGAGCAGACGTTCTTTAAGACTGTTAAAATTCTGAGACTTTAAATGTGAACCTTGAATTAAAGAAAATTGTCTAAAATGGTGTGATGCTAATGAGTTTTACAACATAGTTAACTTCCCAAAACAGCATTGCTGTACCTTAAATTAAGCTGTTTTATACTATGCTAATCATACCTTGTTAAACACATCTGTATGAGATAAGACTTCAGATATTCAGATATTCACATCACACCAGCCTTACAATAGCTGTCACTGATGTGTGTCATATCACACGATTGACTTTCATCTATTAGTATCCATTTTATGATGGAACAATCTGGAACAGTGTAATTGCAGCTTACTAATGTCTTCTGTAAGATTATGGTCTTATTGTATGTCCTTTTGGACGAAAATAATCAAATTAAC
Organism: Xenops minutus; assembly: GCA_035221455.1. NCBI lineage: Eukaryota > Metazoa > Chordata > Aves > Passeriformes > Furnariidae > Xenops > Xenops minutus. The sequence goes on along the minus strand of JAWWEE010000122.1, from coordinate 13,265,932 downwards.
CAAAACCAACCCCATAAGCACAGGAAAAATAGACAAACACAAAGCTGAAGAGGAAAAAGCATGAAGAATGGCACAAAACTTCACACAAGTGTCTGTAACTTGGCTAAAAGCAGTAAAAAAATCAATCACATTAAGCCATCTAATTTTCTTTTCAAAAAGAAAATTGCAGGAGTGGATAGTGACAGAAACAGTGTTAAGGTGTTGCTTCACTTTTGAGAAAGCCCTCTGAGACTGTCCCAGTCTCCCATGACACTCCTATAAGGAAAGCAGAGAAATGGAGATGAGAATAGGTTACAATAACGTGGGAGTAGCCAAGCTGGAAATCCATATTCCAAGAGCAGTTATCAATAGCTCACTGTCACACTGGGAGGACATGGTAATGGAGTCTGCCCTGCTCTTAATACCAGTCAATAATCTCATTAATGGCCTGGCATAGAAGGTGCAGAAGTAAAATTCCAGATGACACTTAGAAGGCAACGCAGCTGCTTGGAGGACAGCAAGAGAATTTCAGTTGATCTTGAAATTTATATACATGGGACTGAAAAAAACCTCCAAAAAACAATCAGGACAGTACTACACTTGAAAAAGAGAAAATACATGCCAAGTGCAACACTGGTAACAATTATGCTGTTGCAAACACAATGGCAAACAATTTTATTGCAACAGGTTAGCTACCACACCAGAAGGAACATCTCTCTTTCTGAACAAATACATGCAAATACAATGGCAGGCTATCCATGTTTGCTTTTCTAGGGTATTAAATAAACTAACCAGGACTGTTTGCACTAATCATGTAAATTAAGAAGGAACTGAGTTAATGCCTGTGTGGTATTTTAAAAGTACTAAGAGGTATTCTCACAGAACTGAAATACATTCAGTATTCTTCAGTGAAGAAGATTTAACTTAAAAATACATGGTTAATCATTTAAGGGCAACAGTCCTGAGCTAGTTAGTAAATAACAAGGCCAGTGTGGCAGTGAGACACTAGCAAACTTCCAAAGGATTTTTAATTTTCACTGCTCAAATAAATGGACGGGGGAAACTAGGAAATTAAATTTTATGCAACGTATCACCTCCTGAAATCAAAATTCGAGAAGTTCAACCAAAGGTTATACCACAGTGCAGCTTCAGTTTCCTGCTTTGATCATCCATCCAAGGCTCTCACAGGAGATTGACATAGATTGGCTGTGACCACACATATGCTTTAGCTTTTTCTGCTGTAGTGGGACCAGCCAACATGAGTTGCTTCCAAAGTCTTCCTTGTCATACACAAAGCATCCAACTAACATTAACAGTAATCTTAGGAAGGCAAACATCAGTAACTGCACTCTCTTCACATGAGAAGCAAGGAGAAATCATTTCTTGTAATCAGCTCAATGGTTCTAAATGTCACAATTTCTCAGCTGGAAGAGGAATAAAACCTTCTTTTTCCTTTGTGTCCCCTACTCACCGTTACCTACAAGAGCACAATTACGTGCTCCACTTTATTCATGCTCTTTGATGTGTGTGTCAACTGAGCCAATTCAAGCTCTAGTCAGCTAAAATGTAATTCTGCATGTAGAAAATTCCTAGAGCCATATGGGACACTTGAGCCAAGTATTTCACAAACACTTGCAAGGCAGAGTACCAAGTATCAGGAAACTAAGTTTTCGCAATAAATGAAGATGGTTCCATGCATCTTCAAACATTTTCCTTTCAAATTCTTTAAACATATCCTATGAAAACCTTATCTCATCTCCCTTCCTGGTTGCTCATCCAGTCTCAGACTCCTCTAGTCACTCTTAATACTAAGGTACTTCATAGCAGTTTAATGTAATTCATAGCAATTTACAGTCTCAGAAAGCTGCAAGCAACTTCAAGATATCATCCATAACAGCAGGGATGCCTCTAAAGGCAGTACCAGCTTGCACATCTATCATTTCCAAAAGATACCTAACCATTCCTGAGAAACCCTCCCTACACTAATTGCCAGGGTAGAATTCTTGGGTTTATTTTCTGTTAGAAAGGTTACATCTAATCAAAATCTCCCTCATATGGAAGTCCAGTAATTCCTGTTCTGTCCAGCATGTGCAGCAGAGATTTTTCCTTTATAATAGGACTCAAGTTCCTCCTCAACCCTCTACAGATGCAATGTTCCAGCTAAGACCTTGGCGAAGCTGGGCGAAGCTGAAGATTTATGTCATACATTTTGAAAGTTACGTTATGTCCTGTTGATGTATCGTCCATAAAACATCACTCACCTTCTGTTATACCGCAATATTGTTAATTCACATGCACTGGTGATGTACTAGAATCATGAACTTTTTCTTTTTTTCTCTTGCATAGCAGATTGCTCCTTGTATTATAACTAAATGAGAACCTTCATGAAAATTAAAATTCTCACTTCTCCCTAATATATTTCTCTTAACACTTTTCTCAAATCATTTTTCCCTTCTGCAAGAAGTGCTCCCAATTCCACTACACTTCCAGTACCTTCTAATCTAATATCAATGGGAACTGAGGCCTAACCTGTTATTATCAAGAAGAATTCCACTCAGTACATCATTCAATTTTAATAATGAACTGCTGGTAACTATTCTCCAAATACAGTGGATTCTTTTAGACAGAGTAATCCCAGCTCACTCATAAGACAATGTAAAAAACTAAGATCATCATCTGCTGCTCCTCTCTCTATAAGGTCTGTTACCTTTTCTCATCAGAAACTGTGATTGCTTTGACATAATCTCTTCTTGATAAACATGTGTTTCATTTGCTTGTCTCCCAGCTATCTCCCTGGCACTTGAACACAGTCTGATTATTTGTGTAAGTATTTTTCTGTGGGTTGTAGTTAAGATCACCTCATAATTTCTTGGCTCCCTTTTTCTTCCTTTTTAAAATCTAAATACTGGATTTGTCCACCACTGAAACCTTTTCTCCTCCTCCATTTCTCAAGAAAACCCCAAAAATGCACTCTGAAATTCCATCGGCCAGTCTTGTATCTTACAAGGAAATGAAGCCCATAACAACCAGTTAATTTGAAAAAAAAAAAAATATTTTTTTTTTTTTTATTTTCTAAACTGTTCTTTCCCAATTTTTTATAGACATTATATCTTTTTGTTACTGGTATTAATTCCATTAGTCACTGATTGCCTTTGACACCATTGATGGGGACTCACAGACGCAAGAAAGACATCACTTTTCCAACACTACCAGTTGACAATTTTTGCATCTCATTAATTCGCAGATCAACCCCTTCCTAAGTTGTTTCCTCAATATGAATATAGTTACAGAATGATTTTGTGTTCCTTAGGTCTCTTGCTCTTTGCATGACATCCTTGAGCTACCCTCTGACTTTCTCCACACTACACTTTTCCATCCTTCCTTCTATTAAAAAAAAAACAACTCTGATACTAATCCTTCTTGGATTTGAGGTCAACAAAGCTTTCCCACCATTGCCAGCATCCTTGTCACCTTTTTACCCCTTCCCACTTCAAAGTGTTCCTCAGATCCCAGACTACTTGTTTACCTCATTCCTTCCTTCAATGGCTACCTATCCAAACCTCTGCCCTTGGAATTTCTATGTTCTCCTGCCTTAGCTTCTTGATCCACTTAATTCTAGGCCTCTTTCTATACAATAACTAATTACCAGATTAAATTACCTTCTGTTCCCACCTAGTTCTTGTTCAGTTGCCAGTTCCCAGGCACAGTGGCCCCATTAGGATGGGTTCAATATCATGCTAAATTCTGTGTTTCTGTAGCCCTTTGTTTCTTACCCCAGCATACATTCTTCCTGGAGACTGACTCCAGACCTCCCTCCCAACTCCTTAGCCCCTATCTACTTATTCCTCAGCATAAAACTAGTTTTTGCCCCTTCTGCATCTAAATTAGCACAGCCTCCTCCACCTGTTTGCCACAGTCAAACAAGAAAATAGACCACTGCAAAAATTGCCCAAAAATAAGTTTGGATGCCTAGCACCAAAATTACATAAAATAATATGAACTGAAACATTCTTACCTTATCATGCAGAAGCAACTCAGTGGTTAAAAAATCTATACTAATTCTACTGACTTTACAAAGGGTTAAAACTTGTGCTGAGGAACAAAAAGACAGTGAAGCATATCTGTAGAACAAAGGCCAATTTTGCCTTATTTCAGCCTCAGGGCAAAAATGTTTTGCTATAGTTTTACAAAAGAATACACAAATATTCTAACAAAAGCAAAACCACGTGTCACCTCCTTTTAATCTTTTCCCAAGTGGTAGGATAGCTCCCAATCTCCTTCCTTCCCCTCTCCATAACCTGTGGTCCTACATTTACAGCTACAATGCAGGCAGAACAAGTACAAAATATGTTAAAACCATTCAGGCAGTTTTTTACCTTGATATCAGAAGTGTCACGCTGACTATTGCGCCACGCTCTCGAAATAGATGAAAAAGTTCTGTCTGCATGATCAAACTTCCCACCTTGCAGATTCAGGAAAAGTGTTGTGAAGGGTTCCTAAATACATATACAAAGATTAGTTAAAAACAACAATGTATCACTTCTTTAGAAATTTCAGGGTGAAAAAAAAGGGGGATTTATTTTTCTTTTGGGTCTGGTGATGATGTTATTTTTCTGGCAGACACAGATGAATAGTCAAGAGTTGATTCTATTATCCAAGAATGAGAAATACCAACTGATGCTTATTTGTTCAATAAATGCTTTTTATTCCTACTCCATGCATATATACTCAGATAAAGAAAAGCAAATAAAATCAAAGGAAAATATTCACAGGCTGGAGTAGAAGCTCCAGTCAGTTGTGACACAAACTGCTCTCAACAACATGAAAAAGCCTTAGATATTTTTTTAAACTAGTATGTAAAGGAAATAACACATTCAATTTATTTAGTTCAAGGTGATCTGTTAATGCAAAGGGTAGCATTCAATACCAATAGCTTTAGGATTGTTATTGTTTAATATATAATTTATGATTTAGAAAAATGTTTGGAAGATTTAAAAGCCTCCTCTTAGTTAAAGAACACTTAAGCACGTATTAGTGGATAATTGCTTGAAATTAGCTAAGCACTATAAATTACTTCAAGGATTTATGTATGCTTGTACATTCTAACAAGCTTTAATTAATGATGTGCTGCTAATGCTTTCCCAAAGAAATTACTTCCTAGGAGACAAATCGCCTTTCAATTTTATAGAAAAATGCATTGTTTAACCAATACATTATCAATATGTAGCATCTCAAAAGTTACTTCCATACAAATTGCAGCAGATTTTTTTTAAAATTAATTATTTACACCACAGAATTTCATGAGCATCAGAAAGCAGCTCACTTATACTCATTAGGAAGTGAAAATTAAATACATTAATTAAGAACCACAAATGTTGTACTTGGCCCAGTAAGAAAATACGCAAGGAAGGAAAGTTAACCATGATTAAAGAGGTATAAGAATGTATATTAAAAAGCAATTTTTAAGAAGAAAAAGCTTTGCTGATTTGAAAAGGCTGTACCACAAAAATTAAAGCTTTCTGCTTGGAATTTGGAATACATTTCTCCTATGCTATTGATTACAATTACTAGAAAATTTCAGTACTCTCCTACACCACTGAGTTTTATTATTCAAATTTATAAATATATTTATTTATTTTCCTTATTCCTAGATATTTGTTGCTTTCATTATCATTCAAAGGAAAGGCATCTTTAAAATATATACTTACAATCCTTAACAACCACGTGAGTGCAAAACTGGCTGTTGAATAATGTGTGCCATAGTGAAATTTTGGAACCTGATCATCTTCCCACGATTCGTATCTCTCGGCAAAGAACGCTGCTCTCTTCGGGTTCAAAGCGCCAATAGGCTGCAAGAGTCGTAAAAAGAAATGAATTAAGTAAATAAAATTAATGTGCCTATTCTCACATCACAGTCCCCTTGCTCGTTTTGGTAACAACCAGCATGGAGAAGTCTGGGGTTTGTGTTTTGCAAGAGGAGCTGCTGGTTTCTGTAAGGCCCTGAAGAGATTCGTGTATTTTGGGTGAGGATTCCATGCACATGCACATGGTTGGTCTCTTCTGCATGAATTCAGGCTTCACTTCTACTTCCTGCTGATTCAAGTCAAGGGCTGAAAACCAATTCACAGTGGAATGTCTTGGACAAAGCGCTGTTAACTTGTGTGCAAATAATAAGCAACGGTGAGAAACATCTTTGGATAGTTTTTGGAGAAAAAGGAGTACACGTCACAGAAATCACTGAGAAACTCAAACATGAATTTAGCAATTCCACGTGTAAAATGCTGTAAGAGATCTAAAGTATCTCTGGATATAGATGAAAAATATATATACAATTTTTTATACATATTGAGCACACTGTCTTTATGGTATTAATGTAAATTATGTTCATCTGTATTGACAAGTATAACTGAAGAATAAACATTAAAAAAATTTCCTTCTTTCTCTGCTTCAAGAATAAATATGCTTAAAAATATATGACAAGGTAAGGAAAAACTTTAAAAGATAATTCCTTGAATACAAGTATCAGTAATCTAGTCTCTAACTGCAGCATAGTTCAAGTGAAAAACTATGTCTTCTATTCAGATTATTATTACTATGCAAGTAATTGCTTCTTTGTAGCTCACGTGGAATTCAACATACAAGCTTCAAAGTATTTTCTCTTCTAAGACAGATTAGATCTTTGAATGACCTAAGATCTGATCTTACATTTTTTACTCAGAGTGGCTTTCACAGTGCAGGAGGATAAAGAAAACATCTTAGGTTAATTACTATTTTTGCAGTTCACTAATTTGAAATATAACCCTTTAAAAGAAGCTGTTCCTGTATAAAAGGATTTTTATCTGATTTAGCAAATTTATTCCAGAGAAGTATGAAACTGACTCCAAGAAGTCGTTTTGTTGCAGGAACCATTTTGGAATCTCCATCTGTAGTGATTTTCCCTAAAGACTCAGCTATGCTTGAGGGAAAAAAAAAGAAGAAAGAAGGTCATTGGTAGACAAATTATATAAATTAAAAATAGAAACTGTGTTGTGCTGTATGGTTCTGTAAGATTTTATGTATTCTCTTTATCTGCCTCTATTGTTATTACTCTCCAAATGAGTATAGCCCAAATCAATAGTTATAGAATTACATTCCTCGAATATAAAGCTAAACCCAATTAGAATTGATTTCATTCTCTTTTGAAAAAAAAGAAGGAAAAAAAAGGTATCATGCAGAGATCTATATAGCCAGAATGCAGAGTATTGATTTTAGCTGTTATTGTTACAGTTGGTTTCTGAAGCCTGCAACAGGACAACTATCAAGACATGTCACATTTATTTGCAAGCAAATAAAAAAAGTCCCCAAATGAAAAAAGCTTAGGGAAAATAAAAATAAAAATAAAAAAAAAAAGAACTGTGGAGCTGTGCACTGACAATGATACACTATCAGCTTACTCAGAGAAGTTACAGTGGGAATACACACATTGAATTATACATTACACGAATGCACTGATTTATTGTGGTAATAACATCCACCTCATTAAAAGATTCTGCTTTGCTGCAGTTGGAGGGCTACATATTGTTTACTGCTATAAATTAATGGCAGTGCACAGAAGACTGGAGAAGCCTTCTAACAATAGATCTGTAATGACAGTGCTGTATATCACAGCTTCCCCAGCAGCTTCATAATAAAATGGAGACAATGTATTGGGCTAATACATTCTACCAGGCAGGCCCATATTTTTCTGACAACTGCTTCTAAGGATGAGGTGATTCGAGGGTGTTACACTGCACTGAGGACAGTGAACTACATAACACAGCACACATAAGCAACGTGCAAATACTCCCTGCTTTCTAATTCAGTACAAAACCCCAAATAATTGAAATTCTGTGATTATTTTGTATTTCAGAATTCACAGGGAATCATGATTACATACTGTATTTCCTTCCCTTTGGGTAAATGCCAAGGGAACTCCAAGCTAAGCTATGCTAGATGTAGCTGTGGGTGCCCAAATTGACATTACTCTACACAGTTCCCCTATGGCCACAGATCAATAAGGAAGAACGAGCTGAAAAGCTTTCATATCCTGAAATTCCAGAGTATATTTTATTTGCAGCATCTCCTTTCCCAGAGGAAAATTAGATATCAGTGCACCAATAAAAAATGGGAGGGGGAAAAATGAAGAGACAGAAAAATTCCAACGAGCAAAAACAATGGATGAGATTAAAGGACTAAAGATGAAGAAAGAAAGTGGCTTAAGTTTTGAAGCAGTATTGAAAAAATTAATGATGCATATGGTTTTCAAGTCAGAGCTCCTTCAAAAAGAGGGCCCAAACTGAAGCAAGAATTGAAGGTAGTTTTTGTTTTCACTTTCCCAAAGGCATGATCACCTGATTTTTGATCCAAAGTGGTTGTTGCAACAAGTGCTACAAATATGAAAGCTACAAGCTAGTCTTAGACAATATTTGATATTAATTTTTCAAGTACTCTCAAATATAAGAATATCTCAAAATAAATAACCTCACGTTTCTACCAAGAACTGAACGTAGTAAATCTCAGTCTTTGGACCAAGCTTGCTTGCTTTCCTTGAGATACAACAAAGAAAAATGGCTTGCTGAAAAATAACTGAGAAAACACACTGACTCTTATCATCTACTGTGTCAAATATGTCCAGACACTCTGAACTACAGTAATATTTGTTAGTTCTTAGCCTTCCTCTGTGCCAGACATTGGAACAGCGGTCCATCTTGCCTTTGTTTTCAGAAGAAAACAGAAGTTGCACCCTCCAGAAGGAAGCAGAATGCCCACTGCTCCTCTATGTGTGGCAGAAACTCGCCTGGATTCTGCCACTCATGTTCAAGAATACACAGATTTCGGAAAATTGCTAATGGCCTAAAATAAACAGATTGAAGTCTTGTAAAGAATTATAATATGACTCATTATAATTTCACATTAAGAAGGAAAAAGAGGTGTTTTTTATTCCTATCTAATGTGTTTTCATATTTTAAATAGTGCTACTCCAAATAACAGACACTGTTCTTACCTGTGCTGCCTTTTGTATATGTTTCTGTTATTGAAACAAATATTACCACTTTTACTGTTTTCTACCTAGTATAATACTGGGAAGAGTTTTTAACTCTTTAATATTCAAAATCCATGAAAGACTAAAGTATTATGGCAGTAAAATTGCATTTAATTACTGCAAACAATAACTGGTCATGATACCATTATTTCATTTTTAACTCTTGCCTCTTTTGGTGAAAAGGCAATCTTAACAATTAACTACTGAAAATCAGATCTGTGCCCGTGAGTTCTGAAAATCAGACAGTTCTAGAAATGAGATCTGCGCTGACCAGTGCAAGCAGAAAGATTTAAAAATTAATTAAAATATTATTTGAAGCCTGTATTTAAAAACATCTTCACCATTAAAAAAAGAATAGAAAGGAAATTTAAAAAATTTAAAAAAAGTGCTTTTCCTTGTGGCTTCTCATACAGTTTTCTCATCCGCATCCAACCAGGTACATGTATTCCTGTGAATACAACTGTCTGTATCACTGAATTATGTTTGATAGCATCCTTGCCAAGTATGATGTTTGTTTTCCATACGTCCTATTTTCAAGATGACTATCTGGTTTTCATTACTGATATTTTTCATACATTCACTGGGCTTTAAGGACCAGGGGGACCATTAGGTCATCTCATCTCGCCCTGTGTTTCTATGACAAGCTGTGAAATGCCTTTCCAACATATGATTTTCAGCCCAGCTATTTATGCTTGATTACAGCATGAGCTGTACTTGGCCAACCTGACTCTTGAGGACATGGACAATCTGCTACTTTTCCTGGAAGCTTTTTCTACTGGCAATTCTGATCCTCATTCTAAAAATATATATATTTCAGTTTGGTTATGAATTTACTGGTGTGTTATCAAAGAGATCTTACTACACTTCTCTCTGATATATGACAGCCTTTACTTATCCAATATTTTCTGAATATAAAGACATTCATAGACTATAAGCAGACTTTTAATAAACATAAGAAATTGAGCTCTTTGGGTCTTCCATTTTAAGGCATTTCTTCAGCTCTTCAGATTTCTCTGCAGCTTGCCTTTAGAACTGGCAGGACATTAGGTTCGTAGTTATAATTCTCATCCATTATTTTGAATACAGGTATTTCAAATAATTGGGACACTTGAAAATTTGTAGGGACAAGGATAAGAAATGGGACAATATTTCCTGTTCTTTTTATATCCACCTAAAACTAAAATAATTTTCAAGTATAAATAAGAGTGGCAAGCAAGCAAGTCTTCATGTGGTCCACAGAGAACAAACAAACAAAGCCCATAATTACCCTAGTTGCAAAGCAAAGACAATTATAACTTCTCATATAATTAGATTCCTTCTCAAATACCAGATTCATTTCTTCAGGGAGCAATGCAGAACAAATATAAATAGGTTAAGAAATTAAAAAAAGAAGACAACTAGATCACCAGTCTATCAGTGGCCACTAAACACGACTGTCCAAACTATTTCTCCGGTCCACAAAGAAATTAAACTCCTGGTTGCCAAGCATGGGAGGTTATCTGCAGGGAAGGATGACGCTTTACATTCCCTCTTTTCCTTTCTCACTATGCTCCTGATAGTGGCTGTTCACAGATGTAAGATACTGAGCTTCTGGATTAGCTCCCGTCTCTAAATGACTCAGCATCTTCCCACACACCCAGGCTGTGCACAGGAGACAGTCAAAGCCATCAGGAGTACAATAAACCTGCAGGTAACTTCTACTTGCAAATGATTTCTTTGCTTACACGTACCTTTGTATTTGCACTAGAGACAAAACACAGAGAAACAGCTACCAGCCACCTCATTTAATACTTGCTTGCACAGCTCAGGGTGCAGACAACTATTTCCCAGCAGCTCTGTTACCAAAGTGACAAGTGTAACCACCTGACTGTGATCAGCATTTTTATCAAGCCTATGATCCCTGGATATTTCCCAATACGCTGCATATGAGATGGAATCCTGTAATCTTCTTATCTCAATGTTTTCCAAAATAAATTTAATACGATCTATACATGCTAAAACCATTGAGCTTTTTTACAAAAACACGCTTACAATCTTTCTTTGGAAAAAAAACCTATGAAGTTTACGAGATTACCCAAATCTTTAAACTCCAATTTCTATTCTCAGGAAACTGAGTATTCAATAAAGGACAGGAATAAAAGCAGAAAATAGTCACGTACATGCAAATTTAAAGTATTTGTGCATACTGTTTGTATTTCAGATTTTTGTAAGAGCACACCTATTCCTTTGATACAGCAAGAATATTCAGAAAAAAACTGATCTAAAGATGGTCTAATAACCAGAATGTCTGGATGTGTCAATATAAATAATACTTATTGGTGCAAAACATGGAAGATTCCCAAAGTCCACAGTTAAAACAATAAATCTTAACTAATGTTAAGCATAAAGAATGAGGAAAAACTATTAAGCAGTAATATGTTTTAGTTCAATATGTAAGTGACAGATATACCTCAAGTCACCTAAAATCTTAGAGGAATTTGAATTTCAAGGAAAAATCTCCATGCCTTCATACCACTAACAATGGCATCAAATGCTATTACAGCCATCTGTAGCAGATTGGGAAACAATGCACTGCTGAACTTCAAACTTGCAAACTAATTAAGCACACACTAATTAAGCACACTAAGGTTTAATCAATTGTTCAGCACAACCGAATGTGTCACACACTGTGTATCTGAGGTATTACTAGACCTTAATACTACTGAGTAGACAAACTGAAGAGAGTTGTTGTGCGTTCCACACTTTCAAAGGGTCAGGGAGAAGCAAAGTCCCTGGGAATCATGAAGCCAAATGAAGCTGCTTGCAGGCAGTGAGTTGGGGATGGCCTCTAAGTAGCTGCCTTCAGAAAATAATCACTCCAGCCAAAAGCAACCATTGGCATACTAGGCATGACAGTCTGTCAAGTGAAAGCAAGCCCTGCATTGTTATTCACTTACTGAGAAAACAACACAAAAAAGTCCTTTTGTGGATTTTGAGAAACAGCATTGAGTGAGAAGCCACATGCACTTGACTCATAGCAGGGAGATGAAAGCATTCTCTTTTCTGCCTTCCTTTCACAGACTCTGCTCCTCTGCCAGCACATCATACAAGACACACAAAACAGCAGCCTTTATACCCAACACCAGATCTGTGAAAGACAATCAGAACTGAAAGCATAATCCTTTCTGGTTGTACTAACAGCATAGGACCTCAAGCTAAAAGCTGACACAAACTCGTATTTTCTGCAGATTTCTGTCAGGGCACACAAAATATACATTATTCTGTATCATGTGTAAGCACCAGGCCCAACAAAATGAGCAGCAGCAGGCTAGAAAGATGTACTTGAGAAGGTATAAGGAGGTTTTTTCTGTAATCTGTACTGTTTCATAAAACTATTACAATCAGATTATATCAACCCTGAAAATAAATAGTCAGCTAAGAGCCCATCAAGGCATCTTGTTTCACACATGCATTGTTTTGCTCCTAAAAGGTGAATTCATCCATCATCTTATTCCCTATTTCATAAGGTCTCCTGATTAGTCAGCCATCACTTTCAATACCATCAAGAGATTAGTATTGTCAGAAAGTTTTATCAGCTCCTTTTCATCTTCTTTTCCAGATTACCATATATGCTGAACAGTATAAACTACAGAACAGACTTTTGGGATGTTAGTGACCACCCCACTTTGGAAACTAACCCTGTGGTTCTGATTCTCAGGCAGTTTGAAGTGATTGGCTGGACACGGTATGTACATTATCTTAACTAATCTTGTTAAACTGTTCACCTCAAGCTTTTAGGATCATATCATCTTCTTCTAGTAATGTTTTTTTCTATTGATTTCCTTCAGTCGATCCACATTTTTGTCTGTTGATATTTAAGTTTTAGAAAGATCACCTGATGTATCCAGCCTGAGAACCACCTTAAACTCCTCCTTAAACAAAGATTATCATTATTTTACCATGATCACATTTTCTGAGCACTAGTTTTAAACCTGGATTGCTGTTTGACCCCAAGAGGCTTCCTGCTCCTACAAGTTTGAACAACTCTGTTTAGACAGGTATAAACTTAGAATATGAGTTGGACCATCCATGGTTAATTTTGAACTATAGTTTTTCTTGTCTTTGAGTATTTCTGCATTCAAAACAAAACTCCTCCTTGAGGCCAAGAAAGAACACAATTATCAGGCTTATTACCAGAATGATTCTTTTTGAGCCTGTTAACTTCACTTTTGCCTTAATACTTAAATATATTTTAAAAAAAAAGATTACTTGCAGATAACTAAGTGACCTTAGAACCTGATATAAGTGCAAACAGTATGCTTCTTGTGACTTCAAAAACTAAGCCTCTGGTGGGAAAAGAAGAGAACAGGGAAGAGAAAGTAAAAATGGCAACGAGATGCACTTTATCATCCACCTGTATGTTCTGCAGAGGAGGTGGTGTGACACAGGGAATAACCAACTAAAGGCAAGGGGGGAAAAAGGTGATGCTATAAAAGGATGGTTATAACACTGTCAGAGAGCAACATAAATTACCAGGATATTTCAAAAAATTCTGTCTACACTAAGAGTAGGATTTCAGAGTGTATGTTTTGATAAATCACCTCGGAGACACATTTGGCCCAAGCTTCAGCCTCAGAGGTCTCCATAAGAGTTGTGAAAGAACAGGCTGCTATGGAAATCTTATGCTTATTACAAAATGCATGGAAGTCACATGCTTATTATGAAAAAGGCCCAGAGAGAGACTCTGCATGAAGCACAACACACGAGCTCACAAGTCTCTGTCTTTGAAACAAGAAGTTGATACTAAAATCCAAACAGTTGGATGCCTCTAAGGATCTTGTCTAAGTCAGGCTTGACAATTCAATAACTACTTAATTTAAATAAATCAGCCTTCCTCGCGGCAGAGTTCTTGCTTTATTGCCCGAAAGTGTCTCTGGTGGCCCCTGTCCGTGGTGCTGAACCCCACATGCCCAGGCTGGAAGGACGAGGTTTGCTCGGGGTGGGTCCCTGGCCATGGTGCTGCAGACACCGATTTTCTCAATGGACCAATTTTATTATTCATCCATGATAGAATCTGAGTGTTGCTGCCCTTTGAGAGACTCCCAAAATCCCTTTTCCCTATTTATAAATGGGGAAAAAATACATTATTAAGTCACAACTTTTCAGAAGAATATAAGAGACTATTCAGCACTTTAGACTACTGTTTCTAATTACAAAACAGATTACCTGGTCTAAACGAAGAAAACCCTAAAATTCTAGCGCTGTCATGAGATGTGGGCAGGGGGACTTCATAACCTTGCACAGCTTTCTTCAAAGAGGGTCTTGACAATTCCCTTCCCACCATCTCTTTTCAGCTCTCTCTCTTTGTACTCAGATAATAGATAAGGAAGAAAGGGTCTTTATTCTCCCAGCTAGATTTTCCTCTTTTATGGTTTCCTAAATAGCACCAACACAGGAAAGGTTCTGCTCAGGGCATTCCTTCTTGTTGGAATGTTTCCCTTCTCCTGAAAATTTCTCCCAACGTGATCATGACAAATATTTAGGTCTGTTGCTCCTCTGCACAAACCCACATGGAGATCCAATGTACATCTACGGCAAGGTGATAAACCAGTTTCTTAATCATTTCCCTCAGCTGTCCCCTTTTCTGCACACAATTTTAGAGGGGATGGAGTGTTCCTCTCCTCAAAGAAGCAACTTGTGTTTCACAAAGAAAGCATGAAAACTTGTTATCTGACAATGGAGAGGGACTGATAAATATGCTTTAGTCTAAAAGTATTAAAATCCATAAAAAAATAAAACATGAGTAATGAAAAACACGGCTCCTTTTCAGATATCACTGCTTCAGGCTGACTACAGATAGCTCTAACACTCTTCCTCTAGGTGATCCAAAATTCTAGAAAATATGATGCATCTTCTCTTAAGTACCATGGATTATGATGAACATTTGAAATATTTTATTTCCTGTACTGTCCTGTTTTTAAGAAGGGATTCACATGAACTGCCCTGAAAGGAAAAAATATTTGTACCTTCTTTTTGAGCTTATCCTGTCTGGCTTTGGAACACTTTTTAGTGAGTGGTATCTTTTGTCACAGGTACAGGTGACAAATTTACTGCCCCGCAGACCAGTGACAAGGCAACCAGGGCAGATGCTGAGCCCAGCAGTGTCAAGCCTCAAAGGTTTTAGTGCCTAAATTTCAGATGTAATTGCCTATCAAAAGAAGTCATCACCACTGCACCCAGTGTTGTTAGTTCTCACACTGTTCCTCTCATCCTCTTTCAGTGTCCAATTTTAAGAACATGCTTTATGCTTAGGACACTGAATCCTGGTGAGTTTCTCAGACTTAACTGGGAGTAACCTGAATTCATTTTGAGTTGGAGCATGGGCTGAAATAAACACATTTTTTGTTTCCTACGTGAAAAACACCGATTCCCAGAATGCCTGTACAGGTTTTAATGTGAAACTACAACTTATTTTCTAACTCTCTGCCAAGAGGTGAGAAGAGATAACCAAGTGAATTTCATGCCCATCCCACTCTGTTTTTCTCTTAAAAGGAGAATAAGCAGCACAAGTTGTATGTGCAGTGAATTTGTCCTCCTGAAATGGGCATCCTGCAACAGAATTCAGGCTGGCATGCTGAAGAACAGCCAACAGTGAAGCTGACCACAGAACAACAAAACTACACTACTTTGTCATAGTAAAAATCTATTACTTCTCTTCTGTCAAAGGGTATTTTATACCAGTGGCTCCCACATACCAATTAAACACCTCACTTCACTGAAGGTGAGAGCTATTTGTTGCCTTTGTACACTTGACTGGAAAAGAAGTCATTACATACATAACAGCCACTATAAAATTGATGATGATTTAGCAAATATTGCATGGAAATGATAAAAATGAGAATAAAAATATTATTATGTACACATGTAGCTATAGTGCAGACAAAGGAAGATTTAAGAGTGGTATAAATTTCTTCTTCTAGTAGTGTTAGTTCATGATCTTGCAGAAATGTTGTGCCTTTCGAAAGAAAAAATCTTGTTACAGCAAGATCCTGTAACAAACTTTTGAAAGTATAAAATCAAGCTTTCATATCTCAGTATTTTCTATGTCTTTCCACTTCTGTTTCTCCCTATTCAAGATCAGAAACACAACAAAATTTATTGCTATTACTGAATAAGAAAAAGGAAAAAAATGTGGTTTTGAATAACATAAAGTAACGCAGAGAAAGGCATATGTTCTGGTGGGAAACTGTGTCTGTTGTATAAATAATATATATACAGCTATAAATATAATATGTAATACTCCTTCCAAACCACAGTCACCTCTTAAGAAATAAACACTGGAGTCAAAGCAGGGTAACAGACTGGCAGTGCACTCCTGGCATTTGTCAGGAGCATTCATCAGGCTGACAGTAATATTAACCACAATCCATTCCAGTTGCTTTGGTTTATCATTGTGTGACTGATGTTCAAAACAGGGCCATAAGAAGCTGCTTAAATAAAGTGTTGGTTTAACCTATACACTGCAGCCCTTTAAATCTGTACTAACTGGGGACTCCTAGCTAATATATTAACAAAACTGTTACTCATATTTGACACTTTATAATACCTGACCTTAACTTGCAATTTCCAAATAAATAAAAAAAAGTTAATTTTTCATTTTTATAGGTACAAAAAAATCATGAAAACATTGACCTGATATCCTTTCTACCAGAACAAAATCAAAGTTTTCCTTTTCTTTACTCAGTTTGAGCACTAAATTGTGATGAGTTCCTGTATGTGCATAAGAAATAAATTAAATTACTATTAAAGCCATGCAAAAATTTAAACAGAATATCTTTAAAAACCTTTACAGTGCAAAAGGATAGACATGCTACAATACTTATTTGGAAGCATTACCCCCAAGATAACAGTGCCACAATGAAAATATCACAATATACATGACATTCACAAATTTTCACAGCTGAATATTAGCAAGGTCTTTCACATACTTGTCATGAATTCATCATCTGACAGAAAGATTAACACTGAAACTACACAGGGTTGTTACTGCCAGAAATGCCAAAACAGCAACCAAAACTTGAACTGCTGTATCTGGGACTGAAATGGCATAAAGACTTCCATTATTGTATTATATTATATTATATTATATTATATTATATTATATTATATTATTATTATATTATATTATATGGGAAAGGCTGACATTTACCCACAACACCAGATACATTTTCAGAGATCAAGACACACTCTCTGATCAACAACATTTAACAGAACATTCAGGAAAATCCATGTTAATTACACATATCTGTATAAATATCCACTCTTCCCCAAGAAGAGGGACAATCCTCTGACAATCCCGTCAGATTAAAAGCTACCAAGAATACCATGTTATAGGCCTAAATAATATTAATGGAACTCCTTCTGTTCAAAATACAGTATGACTGACATCTAATATTGCAGTAATTATTTGCTGTATTAAGTTCACAGCTTTCAAACAAATTATTAAGAAGGTATATACAGATATAGATACAACCTAAGTAAAGTCCTCACAGCAACGTCCCCAAGTAATGACCTCTTTCAGCAACGGCAATGGAAAGATTCCCTCAGAACTGAAAGAATACTGAGTAATTCTCCTCAAAGATTACTTTCATGAACAGAGAAATCCTTATAGACAGTCACTGTTAATTAAAAAAATGCATAGAAATAAGAGTGGGTTTGTGATTCAAATTCTTACTGGAGGTAAATGCAGTACCAAACTTAAAACCCTGCCAACTCAGAATATTCTGTGAATTCTGTGATGCTACAAAATGAGGGAAAAATGCTCTGCTCTGCACTTGGTTCTGTTTCAGGGTGGAGAAAGAAAGACTAGGACTACAGTGCTGTCTCAATCACTCTTTAAAAATGAAAATACAATTAAAAGGAGACACCTCAAAACTAGAGCAGTCAAAGAATCCTTTGGGTTTTTTTTGTCTTGAATTATTCTAGCAACGAAATGACATATGAAGAAGTGGCATTTAGCAAGTTAATGGAAAATGAAGTTGCACAAATAATTTCATGACCAAGGAACTTATTAATGATTAGTACATTTAATTTATGCACTAATTCAAGGCACACAGAGCTGATGTTACTTGTAAGTTTTCAGTTTTCACTCAAGTACAATTGACAAGTGTGCTTTAGGTTGGTGAGAGGTATTTTGAGCCGTAAATTGCCTCATCCTCTACTTCATTATACACATACAAAAGTATGGTATAGCCTTCAAATATGCATACACATATATATATGTGTATATATATATATATTTGGTGACTATACAGTAACTTTTTAAAGGTTAAAATAATGAATCAATAATAAAAAAAATTTCTGGAGATTTTCACAGTGTTCAGCTTAATCAATCGCAAACTGAAAGCAAACCCTTTGAAAGCTGCCATACTTCTTTGGGGATTTAATTTTCTATCAAATTACCAATTTGTGTGGAAGCCTTTTGCAATAAACAATAAGTGAAATATATTCTTTACCTTTCCTACTAATTGGCCACACTATTCCACATGCCAAGCATTTCCCATAAACTTTTAGAAAAAGATACTGTTTGATGATCAGTGCACCCAATTTTTGTAGAGAAAATGAGATGCTTCTACTTTGGAAAATGAAATACTCCTTTCTTGGAGACCATTGAAAGAAAATAATCACATTCTATAAACAGGCTGTATAATATTGCACCTGCAAATGTGTGTATGAGGGTTGGGGGTTGGAAAAAAACCCCAGAAGACTACTTTGCCAGAAATGAGCTGTTTGGAAAAGTTGTGAAAACCTGACAATGTCTGTCTGACAAAGGACAGCAGCATTGCTCGAGCTTACCTGAAATAGTACACAGAGGAAGGGAAAAAATATTTTCCCCTTATTGAAAGACAGGCAGTGCTTTAAAAGTACCTAAAACATAATGGTATCACAGGCTTTGCTGCTAAAAAAAGCTCAATTCTCATCAGAGAAAACAGAAAAATGGTAATTTTTAATCTTCAGCAACATCAGCATTCCTAACTTCATTAAAATTTGAGATGAAATGTAATGCATTGTTCTAAAGAAGAGGACCTTCCAATAACAATTAAAAAGCTGATACAATTAGAAGCAGTAAGAATACAACAATAATTCCTTTTTGCACAATCTCGTCCTTGCAGAAATGAAACACTGTTAATGGTTGGCAGAGGTTGGACCTGATGACCCACTGTGGTCCCTCTCAAATCTGACCAACTCTGGGATTCTGTGTTGTGCCTTTAACATTACTGTATTAAATGCAGCAGAAAGCATTTACAAGACTGCAAATTACTATGATAAGTATATAAATAAAATATTTGATGACAAATACCTTTGACAAGTCCCTGAAGTTGCTAGGAAGAGTAAGGTCCAACTCCTCTGATTCATAGTTGGTGATAACCCAAGGGAAGACAGGATACTGATTTAAATCATTGTACGTTCGACCTGACAACAAAAAAACCCCACTGTGAATAAAGAGTTATATTTAACTAAAATACCAATCTCTAAAGATGCAACGATATAATTTTGTGAGCTCTTCAAAAGAACTGCAATTTATTTCAGTTCTTTTATCATTTCAATATTCTACTTGGCTTTATTGAAAGGATAATGAAAAAGTTTACAAATTGCTGGTATTTAATTTAAAATGCTGCAGCCTATTTCACTTTAATTGTAAACTCTTTCGCATACACTAAGATTGACAGTTAAATCCTTTCATTTTCTATGCATTTCTCCTTTCATTGTTTCTGTCATCTTGTCTTCTGTTTCTTTAAGGTGAAACACTGCAAAAAATGGAGGGACAATGACTTTTGTGGATACCGAAAAATTAAAGCAATCTTTTTACATACTGTATTAAATACATGTATGGATATGCCAAAATTTACCAGAAGGGAAAATGTGCTCTGGATGCAGGTTCATGGGCACACCTTCATGCATCTAAGATGGAAATAATATCCTTCTTCCAGTAAAAACAAAATATTCACTTAGGATAAAGGTATACACATACACCACATAAGCTGGTTTCTAATTTTAAAATGCATAATTTTTACATGGATCCTGTGTCTTTTTATGACATTATTGCAGGAGCTCATTCCTACATATCATCTTCAATCAATATGTTCTTGAGATTTTGTACATCCTGGTCTTAACTAAGTCTCCAAGGATAGGTTTCAACTTCTTTCCCAGGAATACTATTTTACAATCCAATCTATAAAGTTGTCAGAAAACATTTTCTAAACCTCCACCTAAGTTTTTTTCCATCATTCAGTAATTTTCCATCCTGGTTTGCAGCATCTGTAAATGGGATAGTCAGAGCCTTTCTTTCCCTAATTGCTTGGCTGTGTTGCATACTATCTCTTATCCAGGATTAAAGCTACTTACACGACACTGTGATAACTATCTTTACTTCTTTCCATCTTTTAACTCCCTATCATGGCCAACTCAACTTTCCCTTTTTCCATAATGTTATCTTTTCGTTTCTTTTAACCTCAAACACCAACTAGATAGGAATTCAATTTATTATTTCACTAACATATTAAAGCTGAAAAGGAGCATTCATTAAGAGCCACAGAGAACAGTGCCATGATTTGCCTCATTCAGCTGTAGCAGTAATGAGGCAAGCAGATCGACCCTTACTTGTAAAAAAATCTGCCAGCATCCTGGCATCTTTGACTTAATGACTGATTACAGAAAGCAGCAAAACTGACCATTTGTATAAAATGTAATTAGGGAGAGCAGAGGCATTTGCTATATCAATCGTGTTAGCAAGAGCCAAGGCTGAAAGGGAATTAACAGACCTTTCAACACTGTCAATACCATGGAAAAGAGCTGAAAATTGAGAAATTTTCCAAGTTGCTCAGAGAATAAAATAAGTTGGAAAATAGAAGAGAGGTCATGAGACCAAATAATCAGCCTCCATTTACTAAACTCAAGTCAAGCTGGTTAGAAGCTAATGGGGTAAGATGGGTTAAATTAAATATAGCTTAGCAATTACAGAAAGAGTGATTAGGAGAAAAATACATGGCTACAAATCAGGATTTGGGAATGCATGAATTGTGCATTTTGGGAATACAGCACTGGTGATCTAGGTGCTGCACTCTTTTTTGTGACCAACCATATCTCTTCCAACAGTAGGACTTACTGGCTCCAGGAATATCCTGCTCCCTAGCTGAGATTTCCCAGCCCTACAGAGAACTTGTTGCACCTATGATACTCAGGGAGGATGGTAGCTATGAATATTAGAGCTTAGAATACTAAAGATAAAAAAATTACTGTTTCTGAGACTCTCCTGAATAGTAGACAGTCTGTGTAGAGCCCAATCTTCCACAACAGTCATGATATTCTGACTTCAGACATGTATCTTAAGCATAGCATTATGAATGCCTCTCTAGTCTTACATAAACATAAGTATAATAAATATATATAATTATGAATAAAGTAAATTTAGGAGGATTTTTGTGAAGTTCTTCAGGAGAAAATAATACATAGAAAAAAAATTACTCATTAAAAGAGCAATGTCTGTTGACACTGTGCCACAATTAACTCCTCTTCTGTGTAATTACAGCAATTTGTATGTACAGTAATTAGCAATACCTGCTATAGTGTTTAGAAACATCAGGTATTCAAAGTTGGAAATTTCTCGGTGTTGCCATCGCTGGGTCATATTGGAAGCTTTGAAAATCTGCCGAGGACTAGCCAAAGAAATTCGCCTGAAAAAAAGAAAATTGGAAGAAAACAATGAGAAAACCTGGTGGGTCTTCCCTTTTACAAATCTGAATTTTAGTGGCAGTTGTACGTATTCTTTTTACTAGATCCGTGCTAGATTTCTCTGGAGATCAAACTGCTACTTGGATGCTTAAAGTTCATTTTTAAAGTTTTATAATCTCATATGAATAAAAGACTTCAAACATCTGACAGCTGGGTATGTCGAGAGCTGAAAGATTTCAAACAGAAATCTTTACAGCTGTGCAAATTCTGCTGCTCTGTGAGGGCTTGATGTATTACACAGATCGGTTCCTAAAAATTCTCATTAAATAAGAAAATTACAATACTTTTAAAATTTCTCATAAGAAGAAATTAATCTTTTAGGATAGGTTTTTAAATCCCTTGAGAACAAAGGAAAACAATGATAAGATGATAGAATTTTCATTATAAAGTCCGTCCTCTTGAGATTTGAATTCTGGGCAGTGTTGAGGAGTTAGTCATAAATAACTCAAACGTTTAGAATTTGATGCCAGATTCCCTAATGTTTGTGAAAGAAGTCTGTAGTCATTCCTTGGAGCAATAAATCAAGCAGAGAAGAGCTTATCATAAAATTCCCAAGACTGTTTTCTTCGTAACAAAAACATCTGTAAATGCCAAACCCACATCATTTAGGGGGGAAAAAATACATATACAGTTTTAGTTAACAAATCTTCTCAAGTATTGGTAAACAACTCAAAGTAACAGTTACTGTAACTGATTTGTTTTAAACTGCATTATGTTATGAACAAATTATTCAGTATAAATGGATGTGAAATTTTGAGCAAGTGTGCCTGTACTTGAATGCATATTTAAAAATTTCCACACATCATATGTTTCTATAAATAGAAATCATGAAGTTCATTGAAATCCTGAGTATCATTGCCAAAAAGACAGAAATCACAAAAATAAAATCTCAAATCCTGAAGTTTTTATTACATAAATATTGCAACTAGCATGCAGAAGGGATAGGCTGAGGATGTGCATCTTCTGTAAACCAGTAGGTCATAAAAGCTTCAGCCCATGTGGGCTGTTTTCATGAAAAAAAAAGAACTTTTAGAAGCACACAGATAAAATTAATTGCAATTATAAAATACCTGGTCTGGGGCAGCCCAAAGATAGTACCAATCCCGACCCGGGGCAGACAGTTAACCACCTTCTTCACTGTTGCTTGGTCAGGGAAGTTGAACATGACACCCACTGTGAACACAAGAGTGGAAATACAGCATGGTTTTACACCTTTTATAACAGGTAAAAGATTACACACATTTCCTTCAGGTTGCTATAGATTTATTTTTTTTATACTTTTCTGAACTGCTTTTATTTACCACTAACAAGAATTTCAACAGAAGTTGTCACTGTTGCAAATCTTGGGAGGTTTACATTTGTTTTCCCTTCTGGATAGAAGTTAAAGCTACATGCACAGATTGACTGTCTAAAACTGATAAAAAGAGTTTATTTATCAATTGGTTCACACATTTACTAATTTACTTTCTACAGATTTTCTAGACATAGTCTTCAAAATATGATGTTGATATTTTGTTTGAAACATTTGAATGGCACTACTGAAGGAGCAACCTAAAATCTAAATAACAATCTAATTATTATATCACAAGGGGATATTTAGGAGTTCACATGGTACAGCTATAGGAAAGTGTTTATGTATATGATTAATATTCTGTTGGACAATATGCACAACAATGCTCTGTGCCTGGTACTTACCAGCCTTGTTCAAGATTAGACACCATTTTAAGGTCTCATAAAAACTTTCCGACAATGGCACCTTATCCAATTTATATTTACCAATTTCAGGACAGTGTTCCATATCATTACCAAACCAATGTTCTACATTTTAAAAGCATTACCTTAAGACCTATGTAATTTGGTGTCCTTCTATAAAGTTTTCAAAGTTTCACATCAGCATAAAAGCATTAAATGTACCTGAAGAATCTTAGTCTAAACTGCAAAGACATCATATAAACCTGGTTTAAAAAAAAATGGAGAGTAAGAAAATGGCAGAAGAAAGTTCTCCAGGCCTCAATGCATGATATTTTGAGGGACTTGTCACAGTACATTGTGTGTCTGAAAATGGAACTGAAGAAAGGGAAGGGTAGGGAAAAAAGTTCATAAACAGGGTAAATCCACATTCACTTCTAGGAATTCCACTAGAAGAAATTATTACTAGAAATAAAGCATGAAAGCATTTCAGTGACTGGTCTAATCCAGTTCTTTCACTGTGTTGCTCTTGGTGTGTACAACTAATAACTATTAACCTTCCAAAGGGACACAAAAAATCCTTCATGCATAAGAGATCAGAGGTAGGAATGCCTTAAGCAGGAGTTTTCAGAGAATGTCAAATAAACACGTGGACCTAAATGAAAGTGAGGAATTGCTCAAGCAGAGTTTTCAAGGAATCATAATTCCTTATTGGAAAAAAAAAACAAACCTGAAAGGAGAAACTAAATTACAAAACTCTACTAACTTAAATACTGAGACATTTAATCCAAGCCCTTCTTCAATTTGCACAAATCCATACCAGAACAGATGTGACTAAACACCCAAACAGAATGCACATGGCCCCAGAGCCACACTTGTCATTCCTTTAAACTCACTGTACCTCTGTTTGCCATGAAGATCTCCAGGGCTGTATTCTGCAAAAGGTAACGCCGGGAAAAGATGGAGCGAATCTCCGAGAAGAGCCATTTGCCATGGAGTCCTTCTGTATATGCCAGAATCTAGCAGAAAGGGACAGAGAAAATGTCTTAAATATGTTGGCTTTAAAGGTAGTACCTTTTAAAAGAGAAACTCTTTCACCCACAAACATGGGTTCTACCGATTACAGGCAAAATCTGCAGCAAAATTAAAATGTGCTCAAACTTCAAATCATGCTATGGACCTATAGTTGATCTTTTGTACTCCTAAATTCAAATGCTGGTGTCAAATATTTTCAAAATTTGCTTCTACTTTTTCCTTTAAAGACAACTGCCTGTTTTCCCAAACAGTTTTAAGGCTTCAGAAATATTATTAAATGTTTGGCAGTGCAGCAAAGCATAAAAACACATTCTGAAACGTATTACCAGTAGCATTAGATGTATCTGCACTGACTCCAGCGTTGTAATAAAAGGCCTGTGACAAATTAGCAAGAAAAAATGTCTTTAAATTAAAAAATGTTCCTTAGGTTTATCGTTACGGCAACATTCATTAATTCTGGAACCAGAAAGGTTGGCTGTATAAGAGGTTAAGTATCATTTTGTCAGCTAAGGTTAAACACAAACCTGCAAATGAACTCAGCATAATCTCTCTATGGAGTAAGTGGTTGTCAAAGTAACTTGTTACAATTCCTGTCATCCCATCTGACAGACACAGATGCTTAGTCTGCCTTCACAATTCAAACTAATCCCATTTTCAGTCCTCAGCCACTTTGTTTCTTTGTTGCTTCACTTTTTCCTTTTCATTTCAAAGCTTAATTATGTAAGTGCTAAGGGACAGAGAGCCTGGACACTTCTCTACCTCAGATTAACAAACCATAAGCAAACGAAAATCTGAGATTTGCCCATTTTAGCAAACACAAAAGCATTTAACAGAAAGCCATCACAGAAAAGGAGATGCAGAAATGATCCTCATTAACATCACTCTTACCACAATTTCACTTGAGTGATATATGGTGTATAAAAAAGAAAAAGTGAAACTCAAGCCCTTAACAAAACAAGGGCTGTTAATGAAACCAATCATTTGTTTACAGATTGTTAACAAAGGAGGATTTTGCCTCACACACAGCATATATTCACCAATAAACTCTGCATTTTGTGGCACAGAAAGCAGATGCACCATTAAACAAGCACTACACAACACAGTATCAAATACTGTACCACCTTCGTGAATGAAAATCAAACAAGTCTGGCAAAACAAAAGCAGACAGCACAGAAGATCAGAACACACAAAGCAAATCATCTCCCACACCTTCTTTCTTTTTACTTAATCCCTCATCTTCACCTCAATACAAGTGCCACACTCAACCCTTTCCCAGAACACACAGACACACACTCAGAAAGAAAAAATCCAATGATTATTCTGGTACCCCATTCTAGAAATGTGATAAAAGGACCAGAGATTGGTTGCTAAACATTTCTGGGAGTGGGGGACAGACTTGTGGGTCCTGCTGACGCACTTTCCATCCCACACCCATCACCCCTCCACACTAATTGGCAGATTTGTCTAATTTGGTGGTGCTATTCACAACCACCACAGTTGGCTTTTGTCACACGCGTATAAATATCCTTTAAGCACAACATCAAAAGAGCTCACAAAGGAGACAAAGTTGTACTCTCGGTGCTTTTGCTGGTATTCATCCCCCTTGTGATCTTGAAATTGGAGCTTATAATTTCAATTATTGGGGGGGGGAGGTTTTTTGAGGCAGATAGCAATGTGATAACCTCTGCTTTTCTGTAGGAACTATTAAAACACAATATCCTGCTGGTCACTACCAGCCTGCACATGGCAAATTCAAGCACTTACCACGTGGATGCTGCCAGTAAAAGCAGCAGGTTGAATTCAGTGAGAGGGGAACCCTGCACGCGACCCTGAGCTTTGCTACATGCAACCTCCCCAAAACTGGAAGGAAAAGCACCAACTTGCAAACAGCAGAGCTGCTTTGCACCTCTCCCAGCCAGGGCGATGCTGCTGCCTTCACTGCATTGGGATTTCGAGCAGGAACTGGAAGTCACTGCAGGGACAGCACCAGCCACCGCCGCAGTAATTGTGAGAGCCCCTCATTAACACGAGTTGGGAGCAAAGGGAAGCAGCTGAGGCCGGGCTGGGCGAGCCCTTCATTGCGGGTCTGAGAGGTGTCTGCCTGCTCTGCAGCTTCACTTCAAAGTCTCTGGAGTTCAATTAAAACTGGATTAGGTGGAAGCAGAGCTTGTTTGGGACACGGTGCTCTCGGAAACTCCAGGCACACTGACAGCACCCCAGACAGAGGGCTAGCCTGCCAGTGCACCGGTTGCCATGGAAACAGCAGCATCACCCCTGCTCCTCACACCACCTAGAGCAGATGAAAAGGTCCACAAGACAAACACACTGCTTTCATGTGTGTTACTAAGTCTTGCTCAGGAAAATCCAATACAACCTTTTATTCCCTACCAAATACCTGCTTGTAGGAACAGAACCTCCTAGTTGCAGGAATGGACTCGCTCTTCAGATTAAATTCAGGGGGTTTATTCTGGCAAGGGGAAATTTTTTTTTTTTTTTTTTAAATCGCTGTTATCATAGCCAATATCAGAATTACAACTTTCAAAACCTGTTTCTTCATTTGCCAGTTTTCACCCATAAGCTATACCACTCAGAACTCTGCTTCAGAATTTAAGAACATCTTCTTCATAGTATTGTCCAACATGTTGAGTTCAAACCCAACTCCTTTCTGCCTTTTGTCACCACTTGTTTTGGGACAACTCTTGAAGCATGAGGGTGTACAATCTAATTTAACCTGCACAAATAGTACTGCCCTCACATGAAAAAGTTTTAACAGCATTTCAACTCATCCAGCCCATGAGACTGAAGATTAAACTCCTGCACATTTCATTTGTTTCAAAAGACACTGCACCTTACAGGAGTGAAGACAACTTATACAGCTTAACATTTCACTTAAAAGCACATAAACAAATGAGCCAATTGTAAAGTTCTACAGTTCCAAAAATCTCATCAGACAAACTGTTCTGTGATCAGCCTTTGGCAACACCAGATGAACAGACATTATGACAACACTAGTGAAAATACAAAATTACTTTCACCTTCTTTACTTCAAGTATTAGAAATGACGTTCTAAACCTGCAATCAGTCCCCGTGCTCATGCTGCAGGTCCTGACAATGCACAACTGGAAAAAACTTCCCAAGAAACCAGTAAGTCAAGAACTAGCCAGCTTCAAATTCCACTTGGAGGAGATTCTGAAATCAGAGCTGCATGAAAGCTCAGGGAGCACAGTGCAGAACATTAAAATGCTCACTTAGAAGTTATTCTGTCATTTTAAAGTTTTTAAAACAAACGCCCTGCCCTACCTTTTCTCCAAAAACCTCCTTGAACATTGATCATAAACAATGTCTATTGTAAAAGATTGTATGTGATAATTAAAAGATACCATTACCACAGCTGCCTTCTGAATTAGAAAGTAATATTTTTCTGAAGACTAAATGAACATTTTCCTTTAGCTTTTAAGCAAGACAATTAGCTACCGTATATTTTATTTTAGAGAAAAGTACTATTGATCTTGAAAATGTGAATAGGCTAGAAGTAATTAAGTCTGCAAATGGGTTATAGAACTGAAACCATAATTGAATAATTATATTACTTTAATGTGCCAGCCAATTTAACTGCCACAAGTAAAATAAAAACTAAATAGCTTATTTAAAAAGCTGATGCACATTTGTATAATTTCAAACAAAAGTTGGGATGTAAGACAAAGAGAAAAAAAGCAAACAAAGCACCAAATAAAAACTAAAGCATTGAATTTGCATTTTAATTTGATGCATTCTCTATCATTTGGGGTCATTTTTGTTCAGGAAGGCAGAATTACAGCACTCAAAGGTTGTAAAACCTGACTCTCAGTTCTCAAGGAACCTGGATTTCCATCATAATCTCAGCTTTGCAACTGAGGATCCTTGGATTCTGCTGCTCAGGTACCATCTCGTTCCTGGCTTCAGGATCAGCTCTTTGTTTAAATATGGCCAAGTAAAACTGAAATAACAGGGAATCAGATCAGATTAATAATCATCCTAAATATTGACATGCTCTTAAATAAATCACAGTGTTTATAATCTATCTTAGATTTCTCAAAGAAACATTACAAATAAGATGTTTGTTTTAAATCTCAGGTATTTCCCCTCTCAGCCACTGAAATCCACAGGCAATCCAGTCCCTCCTGTGAGCACACACAGGCTGCTACACAATCCTGTTCAGCATTTTCATGGGTGACAAACTCAATTAAACATATTCATTACTTTAATGTTCCACTAGACAGTTTTACCCAGCATAAAAAATTTAAATAAATAAATAAATACTCTGTGACCTTTGTATCGATCAGAGCAAAATGGCTTATGCCTGGGTGTGGGTGGTGAAGGGATTGGGGAGGGGGGTGGTAAAGGACTCTTATGTTTTCTCTTCCAATTACTGAAGGAGATGATAAAACCACAGCAAATGATGTATCAGCTCATTTTATCTTATCGCTTTGGGGCTAGGTGACAATGAAGTTCATATTTCACTGGTTCCCATTGAAGATTGTGAAAATTACTTGCCCTTATGACCTGAAATTTCACTGGAAGACAGAAATTTCTCTTCTGCAAAGTAATGCAATTTTTCAGATGTCAACCTTTAGCCCAGCTTTAAAAATTAATTTCATTTATATTAACCAATGATATTGATATTTTCACAGAATGCTCTTTGATACATGAACCACCGACTAGCAAACTGATGTGCTCTAGAAGGATAAAATTATTTCAGCTGAAGCTGCTGGGGCCAGACAGATTTACCACAAACTGAAATTCCTATTTCACAGTATACTGTTTATATTAGCCTCAAATGCCTTAAGGCCTTTGGACCTGTAAATAGTTTAATCTTTCGTTAGGACTTAAGTTTCATTTCTAGGTCTATTCAGTTTTGAAATAACTTCTACGTACACAATAAACAAATCAAACCACAATGTTAGCAAATTTAGTACCAGCTATCTTACCCTCTTCTACTGGACCCAGTATCTCATAAACATTTTTTTTTCCTTTTTGATTAACTGTATTGACTCTTAGAGAGCAGGAGTTCATTACCACTATCAGACAACATTTAATGAACCCAAAGAACAAGAAGATGTGATTGCTAAAGACAGGTGTGGGAGTTAAATTATGCTGCCTAGATAGCTGAAGTTTAAAAAGAAGAAAATCAATATAGGTTTGGGTGACCATCCAAGCCCTACAAGGTTAAGGATGTAAAGTTATGCCTTTCTTTGGAAAATATGACAGCAGGCTTATTTGTGATAAAAAGAAGCCAGAACTGGAAGAATTCACAGACTACTGTAGGAGTTGACTGATGTCTTGATTTAGTGAGATTCTGATTTGAGAGTTAGTTGGATCTGCTCATTAAGAGGTAGATACAAAAGGCTCATTTGCATCATCTGGGAGAGTTTTTCATCAGAAATTAACTAACAACTTACAAATTATTCCTATCAGACCTTCTGAAACGGTGGTTATTTCAGCTTTTGTGTCCACCCTAAGGCTCTACCACCAAATTGAGATCAGGCAAGGTAAACAGCAATGAACAGGTTGTTCACTGACATGTGTGAAACAAATCCATAACCTCAGTGCATTTCCAATAAACTTGTATGCAAATTATAATAATCAATTCCAGAGATGCAAAATGCTACAAAGGAAGAATTTGCAGTAATTTTTTATCAAGAATACCATGAATGGCCTTCCTAAAGCAATCTCCCATAACACATCTCAGACACGCTAAACAAGCCCCGTGGCTGCCAACCCAGCCTGCAAACCATGCAACACACACAAACAACAAAAAGTATGGAAGAAAAAAGAAATTCATGTCAGGGCTTTTTTTATTTTTTGACTTGGTATTTTAGAGAGGCAGCTCTCTGGCCAATCATCCTTTTTTCCATTGCCTCAGTAAGTTTTATTTTATTCATAACACACTTGCAATGCAAAAAACCCACCACACACAACATTTAGTTGATACAAAGATTATCAAGGAAACAGCACATGCATTAACCTCAAAGTTCATTACTACAACTTTTATTAATTGATGGCAGTGTTTAAAACCAATACACATTATAAAGAAGAACAGCAACAATTCTTCCTCTCTCAGGGTTACCTGTTTATGCTATTTGCTATAGTAAATACTTTATACCTGCAGTTTTTGTATACCTAGTATGTAAAATGATGCAGACAACAAATCATAAATAATGATCACACAGATCATTATTTCAATCACATAGGAATAACTCTGAGTAGTCTCTGTGAACTGCATTAAATCATACAACTTCATGATTTCATGTGTCAATGAATTCCATCAGTTAAACAGACACAGTGCAACTACTAAAAAAGCTTGTTTTGATTTCATTTTGTATACACTGCAAAAACGACATTACCTGCAAAAGCTCAAGAAGAGAGCTTAAGCATCAGTGAGCAAAACTCCATTAAATGATTTCTCACTGTGTAGAAGCTGTCAAAAGAAGCTGGCTGTGAAATCTGCATCAAAAAGGCTGAAATAAAGTACTATTAGTATTAAGACTCTGTAGTAATGAATAGTGCAGTGGTGCATTCCACACTCATGACCCTGTGTGAGACAGAATTTGGGAGAACTGGATCAGGAAACTCCATTTGCCAACTTTTTACCTATGCAAGTGATGAGCAGGGCTCCTGACCAATTAAAAAAAAAATGCCTCACAACTCTCTTGTTTTGGTGCTAACAACTTCGTATCACCACAAATGTTGCTCCCTCATGACTTAACTCACCTGCAAGAAAGCTAAAAGACAAAGAACAGGAACCTTTAGATGTTCTGAATTTTCACTTTGTGAAAACTGATCAATTAATCTTCCTTGTGAGTCAACAAAAAAGGAAAAACAAATTCAGATTGTGGTCATTATGGAAATGAGGTTATAAACCAAAAATTCTTTTAAAACTTAAAGGTTTTTGGTATACCTAGCACTTGGTATTGTCAAGCATTTTGCAATAAGCAAAGAACAGAATTATGCTTTTTAGGTGGTAAGTTTGATCATGATTCAAATTTTTAAATAAAATCATATAGAAACCTTCCTAATAGAAGTAACACAACATAGGACATGTCCAGTTGCAATTTATGAGGAAGACACCCAGGTGCATGTCTCTGAAATAAGTGAGTTATGAGTAATCTTAAAAAATACCAGCAAGGACTGTTCAGAACCATTTTGTGTCTGAATCTCCAGTACAAGATCTCACGACCAGGTTTCTTCCTGGAAAGAAAGAAGAAAGTTTCTTCCTTACACAAGGAAGGGCATCAATTTGCTTCTTGTATAAGCCTGTTCTTCAGAAAATCAAAACTGATCTGTGGGAATTAATGTCTAGTTATTCTCTCCTACACCATCAGGTCTCAGGCTCTTTGAGCAGGGTCCCTCTTTTCATAACTCTGAGAAAAAGAAACTTTTTGTGCTTACATATCAAAAGCATCTTCTAATATTGGACAAACTTGTAACAACTAAAATTATAGCACTTAGCGGAGGAATTTGTTCTTTTCCAACTTTGAACAGATTATGCTGTTGTGCTCTGCTCATCTTATTTTCACTAATGGCTCAAAATCATGTCATGATGTAAAAGTACTGCAACTGAAAAAAAAAAAGGATTTCAAAACAAGCCCTAAAAAGCTTTGTTCAAATGACATTTTTTTATTTTTTTAATGACAAGAAGGTATTACCATCTTGTGGATTTGGAGTGGGGTTTTTTAAGTTTAAAGTTCTGATTGGTCTCTCTACTTCTATAAAATCCCTACTGATGACAAGTCTTTGGGGATAATCGGTATCAGACTACAATAGTTGATTTCTAGGAAATACATAATCAGAAAACTAGGAAAGTTGCCAGACCAATTACTCACAGCAGTTCATATCCATAGCAGTATAATTAGGAATGGTGAAAGGCAAAAAACAGGAGCATTCATCTCAAAAGCAGGGCACAGAAAACAATGTGGAAGCTGTCTTTGCATTGGTGTCTCCAAAAGCTATTTAGCCATTGATTTTTCCTTTTAGAATCACAGAATATCCTGAGTTGGGACTGACAAGAACCACTAAAGTCCAACTCCTGGCCTTGCACAGGACATCCCCAAGAGTCACACCATGTGCCTGAGAGCATTGTCCAAACATTCTTGAACTCTGGCAGGCTTGGTGCTGTGACCACTGCCCTGAGGAGCCTGTGTTTTAGAAAAAATAAGGCTCATGTTTGCTGTAAATGTCTCTTCAAATTCCTCTTTTGAACAGCAAATGAAAACAGTCATGTCACATTTCCACTGCTATGCCCTGCACCTGCCTGTTTTAACACTTTCAGGATGTGACTTCTCCATGTGTCCAGCAAAGGTGTCTCCACTCAGAACTCGTGCAAGTGGAAGCAGCAGCTGCCACCAAGAAAGAAGGGAACTAATGCACCTGCAATGCTGGCAGTCATCCAGTGGCTGCTGTTTTCATCCAATCTTGCAGGAGAAGGAAAGGAAAGCAAATGGGCAATGAAAAAATAAGTCTCAATGCCAGAAAAGAAGAATTTTAATATTTTTTTTTAATCAATGACCTGTAAGATGACCTTCATCAGAAACAAAACAAAAACAAAAACTCCCCCACACATCTGGCAGGAAGCTCAAATACCAGTCATCAAGCAAGACTGCATCTGATCAGCTCATTAATGGGAACCAAGCCCATACATGGAAGAACAGATGTGCCTCTTGAAGGCAGAGTCAGACTCCAGAGCTGCCAACCCAGCAGCTTACATTAAAAGATTCTGAGCTATGGTTTGTGAGAGATATGGCACAGAAGGTGCTGCTTGCAAAGGGATGGGAACGTACAAATGGCTTAGTGCCAGCTTTGTGCCACAGAGACTCTGGACTGCTGCAGGAACCAAACCCCCTGGAGTGCACTGGAACAGCTGCAAGGGCTGCTGTGTCACGACATACACCCCATAACCCAGGATTCCATAGTATTTAATGCTATAGAATTTCTCGCTCTCAGAGGCTGGGACAGAAGATAGCAGAGTTCTGCTAACAAGCCCTTCACTGCTCAAGCACTTCTCCACTCACTGCCAGTTCATTTCCTGCAAAGCAAAGTGGAATACTGGCATGACAATAAAGAGAGGAATTGTTCCTAACTTGAAAAGGATATGTGTCTTCCATGCACCATTTTTTAACAAAGACCCACCTTACATTCTGTATCTGTGTTCTTACATTTGTCTCTTATTCCTGTAAAGGCAGATTAATTTGTCAGGTGAAGGAACCGACTGCAATCAGTCAGTGACCAAGGTTTTGCTACAGCCTGCTAAGGAGAATCTCTTAAGATCACCCAAAGAAATAATTTGTCCAATTAAAACTTATCCCATATTTGTAAAGAACAACAAGCCAAACGAAGAGGAGGTTTTATACAATAACTGCTGATATTCATCTTAGTAGTTGCTAAAATAAAGTGATTTAAATTCAGCTTTCAAGCATTCCTACAAACAAAGACCTTTTTCCAAGATTAAGCAAGGCATGGAAATAGCTAATGTGAGGTCTACAACAACCAAATCTATGATTCTGGGGTAACAGAACAAGAACATAACGCTCATTTCAGTTCAAAAATGCAATAGAAAATTAAACTGCATTTCTAGTCCAAATGATTGATAAGAAAGGCTTGAAAATGTGATTCAAGTGCAACAGATACACAGACAGCAGTCTAAGGATAGCTGAACAATTGATCCAACAACATGATTTGCCTTGCCATTCCCCCTGGGGTATTAAATCTAAAACTTGCTATTCCTGAGGGCCCAATAAAAAATAAGTCTATCAAAGAATTCTGCAGATGACAGGAGGAGAGAGGGCTGTAAGTCTATGTGAAAATATAAGCTCTTGTGAAGAACTGTAATCTGGGCTGAGTTATGCATTTATCTTGCAAACCCACGATGCTGTTTTGCACAACTGGAAGTTCTCCTAAGAGCCAGAAAAAAATCAAGTCTTATGTGGGAGTACTCACAAAGCCCCAGTTTCCAGCCCCGTTTTTCATAAATGCTGAAGTCAAAAGGGAAAAGTATTTTAAGCTGCTTCTTTTTAGACAAACCTTCGGAAAGAACAATGTGGGAGCCCTTCTTAAATCTTTTAAGTGGGGAAAAAAACCCCTAACTGGATAGCTGCTCCCTTCCCAGGCAGCTCCACACTTTGCAAAAGGTATATGTTTTTTCAAAAGAGCAGGGAACTGAAGGCATGAGAAAAATTGATTTTGCAGAGGGGTTTCCAGTTCTTAAGTGATTTGGCGTGGAACTCAATCTTGTTTCATTAATTTAAAAAAAAAAAAAAAAAAAAAAAAAAAGTTTAGTTCAAGACAGAAGACCTACCTTTAGGCTTTTCTCTAGGAAGACATGCAGCTGGAGTACTTATAAGTAATTTTAAGAATGTGGGATCTGGCATCAGTAAAAATCAAAAATACCTCAAATCAATTCTTTCCACAACATGTTAGTGATATAGATATTCAAGTAGGTAATCATTTTAAGACATGTCAGAGGAAAGAAGATTTGAGAGCTGAAATATAAAAATGTCCCACCCTCCAAAGAGGAACACATGTATAACCAGAAACTTTTGCAGATTTATCACTACAAGATAATCAATTTTCTATTTGAGGAGCTAGAAGTTGAAATCTTGTAGAGTTCAATATTTGAGCACTTACTACAGGGCAAGGCAAGCATTCCTCACTTTTCCTTGAGTGCATGGAAATGAGGTTCTGAAATGACTCAGATGCAAAACCTGAGGCTTTAGTACAGACGACAAGTAACTCATCCAGACACATCTAAGAGTGCTCCACCAATGAAGAACTGATAAACTGACCAATAAAACATTGTTCCTGATTCACAAAAGTTGTATTGGCTTGGCCTCATTTAATAACTATACGAGGGGTTTTTTTTTTTAATGTGGGTTTTAAATTTAAAGCTAGACTTAGCAAATTTAATTTGTTACATTAATTACTGAAGCTTTGAATATACACTAGTATTGTTATATATAAGCTACCAAAAAATAACCAAAATTGGCAAGTATTTGCTTCTTGGCATTCCACCCAAACAAAATGTTGGTGTTGATAAAATTCACTTTTTAAAGCACGTATCCTTGCAAATCTTAAGTACTGTCAGCTCATCACCCTGTTGGAGTTTGATTGATTACGCCTTTTCCTTATGTTCATTAATCTCATCACCTTATCTTTTACACCACTTCATTTTAGCAGAAAGGCAATAATAAAACCCTCATCCATTATCCTTTTACGCATCTAGTCAAGCGGAAATGGTTAATAACATGCTACAAATTGAACTTCAATCACCTCATTTTCTCCTTTGTCGAATGCACATTAAAGTATATTCCAAAAGTGCAATTTGTTTTACAGGGGAATTTGTGTTATATTGCTACAGACAACTAAAATTAAGTGTTTCTCAGTTTGGTTATTAAATATATCCAACTGTCCTTTTATCTCTGATACTAAAACATTAACTCATTTTATTAGGGTGTAATAATACAAGAGCCTTATCTCCCAGAACACAGGGACATCTAGTCTGCCTAATAGTAAGTGTTATACAATGGGTCATTTATCTTTTTTTTTTTTTAAATATGCTTCTGATAGTTTATGAATTGGTACATTATTGCAGATGAAATAGCTCTCCATTTAAGAAAAGTTAATTTGTTTACATGCAGGCTTATCTTCAAATGCAAGCCCTATTAGAGAAACGGTCTATAACTGTCAGAGCAAGTGAAGAGGGAAAATAGGGGGATGTAGAAAAATTTAGAGCCCAGTAATTTCACTCTGATCACCACTTTTCAGTCTGAATACTATGGTTTCCATATGCACTTTGCAAATGTGATACTAAAAGTGATTCTACAGGAACACTGATTGAAATAAGAGTCACAGAACTCGTTTCTATAAACTCTCCCCATCATTCTAATGCAGGCCTACCTTAATAAACTAAAATAAATGACATTTCTAGAAAACGAAGTTCCCAAATATAACATGTTTGATGCTGTTTCTTCCAAAAAATAAAAGGGTGAGTGAAATTCTAGCTCTATTTAATTCAGTGACAGTAATCTTTTACTGAAAGGATGCAAGATTTTCTGCACTTGGCCACTTTCTCAATGAAACAAGACCAGTTGGGCTCCTCACATCAAAACAAACAAATACAACCACTAATACTGTGCAACTATTACAGTAAAAGGGTATTTTCCCATGCTTTACCTCATCTCAATTCTACAGAAGTGCTAACCTTACAAGAAGCCTAAGAATATCACAGATGCTAACTTTATTCAAAGAAGGTTGAACTGGGGAGATTGTCATTTTTATTACTACAAAAAACTTGGAACAGTTAGTGTTACATTATATATATATATACATGTATATGCTAATGATTTGATTTAAAGAATGAAGTAACAACGATCCTTTTACACTAAAGCAAAGCACAAACACAGCTCTAATTTATAAGATGCAAAATCACTTTTACAATTCCCTCAATGGTCTTTTTTCTAACCCTCTTGTTCATTGAAAGTTTCTCTTATTTCCCAAGCCACTCAAACACCGTTTCCTCTCTCCTGCTCTACCACCTTCCATCCAACCTGCAGGATTTTTGCAGGTGGTTGCCCAGCTAATGTTGCACCTCCTCTTACCCATCCCCAGTCACTTCCAACTGCTACCCCAGTGTTTGAGGTCATGTAGTAAAGCTGGAGTTCAGTGATTCAGACAGAAGGTAACCTAGGCTGGGGAGAAGGAAAATAATGCAGGGGTGAAGGAGATGGAATAATTGTCGTCTGACTCATTCCCCACTCAAAACAACCACACAAAACACCCTTCCAGGAATACCTGTGGAAGGGAGGGGAGCAAGGTGATACAATGGCACTCAAGGACTGCTTAAACCAGCACTATCGTGGAAAGAAATGCTTCCAAAGCTATGGTTTAGTAAAATCTTGACTCCAGCCAAAACAGACTCTTTGCATGATTAGGTAGGTTGTCAGTCATGTACCTCATCACTTCTTCCATTTCTCAAAGTGTTAAAAAGAAGCTGCTCATCAATATCTGAAGCTCTGCTGTGCAACCTCTCTACAAACTGCTTTTAATGCCATGTCTCAAAGCTCCAACAGTTTGCTGACACATTTCTTCTTTAGTCTTTGAAAATTTATTGTTCCTTAGTTTCTTGTAGTTCAGTAATACAAAATGCATTCTACTTCATCAATGCATAGAACATCTTTACACCACTTTGTGTTCATGACACATTCAGCCCTGGAATAAGCAAATTCAGTTCTTACCAAAATAAAGATTTGACCACTCAAGAATGCAGGCTTCTTCACCTGCATAAAGTTTAAAGCATTCCCCTACTTTTTGAGTTATCCCAAGTTGCATTTAATCTCGACTCAAAAATACCTGAATGAGTTATTATGCTTGTCATCCACTCATTGCAGAGTCACTGAGTTTGACAAAAGATATTTACTCTTTGCTAAAACCTCCATGCTCAAACTTTCTTTTCTAGTTTTGTATATGAAGACCAAAATTGTAGTTGGCATTCAAACCTCAAATTTCAGCATGATCTGCACACAGTCAGCACATCCTAGATATACTAGAAGCATATCAAACTGCAAAAATACAAATTTCTAACCTGTGTATACTTAGCATTTGATCTAAATCAACTGATTTCTTTTTTCCATTTTTACCATTTCTGTGAAAACTATCAGAAAACTGCTTGAAGTATCCTTGCTTAATAACATCTTCCTTTTCTGAATGTGTCACTGAAGTGATTTTCTACTTGTTTCCCTTTCATTATTTAATTTACATGAAAACAGATGTTTGAGAGAGCCTTTTAGATTCTTATGAGAAAGTCTAGAGCCCAAGTGAAAGAAATAGGGAATTAGAGCAAGCTATAAACCCAAGAAGCTTCTAAATTGCTGTTTGTAGTTTACCAACAGAGGTGCAAGTTTACACAATTTAAGTTCAACCCCTCGGCTGATGCCACATTCTGCAAAATCTGTAAATCACTGTTGCTCTGGTACTTGAACACAGCAATTTATTGCAGAAACAAATGAACAACTGACTACTGAGCAAGTCAACGTGAGTCTTGATTCCAGTCTCTAACCACCATTCCTGTACCACATAACATGTCATCATCCATAAGTAAATGAGTTAATCAATTTAATGAGGATTCAGACAAATCGGCTGCCTAATGAGCACTCAAACTGATGTGGCAAGGGTTATGCTCCAGTGCTGACAAAATCAGTTTGATCAAACTGTGACAAAAGCAGCAAAGCACTATTCCTTCAGCACATTTTCCTGCATCTTATTAACATGAAATTATAATCACTATTTGCAGGTTGTATAGGAGAACCATTTACTGTGTAAGTCATGTAAACATATGCTTTATCTACTCTTCTTTCCAGCAAACCTGTGTATACTGTTGGAATTCAGCTTGGTAATTATTCAGCTCTTTTTGAAAAGGGTAATCAGATAAAGTTGTTTAAAGTAATTTAGATTAAATATGCCAAGAGAATTTGCAGAGACATTACATTGCATGATTTTGCATTTTATGAACATTCCATTTGGCAGTAAATTTAAAATAAACCAAACAAAATAAATCAAAATATTATGCAGCTTTGCAAACAGTCCAGAAAATTAACACTGGAATCTCTTTGAAAGTAAAAAAAAAAAACAAAAACCCAATTTGAGTTTTTAGATGAATGATAATGCTCTTATGCTGATTTCCCAACTCCATAATGCTAAGAAGCAAAAATCACAGGCCAAGGAAAGAAATGAACCTAACTAGTATTTTAACTACTTCATCAAAATCCTTTAATAAGGGTTCCTGTAAGAATTAGCAATACTAACTAATTATGCCTAGGTTCAAAGTGCAGGGCCAAGGAGGGTCCAGAAGACAGGAACATAAAACCTGAAAATAATTAAAAATGGAAATCTGAAAGAAAAAAAAAATCCAGAATTTTAAAAAAAACAAAAGTTAACTCTTACTTTCCAAGTATTATCTATCTAGAACATTTTCTACAGGAATGGAAAAGCACCTCTGCACCAGGTTGCTTAAATGGAAGAGATACAAAGGCACAACAGAAAAGTTTTTATACGTAATAGGCATAATAAAAGCAGTTTCTAAAAAGCACTGCTGTACCTCCAGCCACACAGATCACATAACCCTTCACTAGGGCGACAAGAGTGAAGTTGGTTGTTACCATGGAGTCAGTAACAATTTAACATTTATACACTAATGACTTCCCTTAAGTGTGATACCCACAATATCTGATTATTGTCCTGTGAGCACTCCAAGAAAAAGGGTGGGAAATAGTAGAAGTCACAACTTTTGTCCAGGAACATGGGACGGAGCAGCTTAAACATTTCAGGATAAAGTTAGAAGAGACAACTGACTTCTACATAAGGACACACAGCTTCAGATATCAATTCACTTGTATTCCCTGGAGCTGGAATCTTTGGCTTTGGCATCTGTGTTTGAAAAGCAATCCAGTGACAACATAAATGATGTTCCATCCAACATATACAGAAGGATGTCAAACAGCCAAAAGAGTAATTAGCATCATTCCCAAAACAAGAACCACGTGTATTTTTAACCAAACCCACAAAAATATTACATTAAAACAACACCAGAAATCAGTGGCACTTGACAATCCTAACTGGCATATCCTTACACTATTTTAACACCAGACACTTTCTCCCCAAAGGACAGTGTTCTTGCTAACAAGGTAATTTAAGTCTGAGAGGGTTGAACTCCCCACTTTCTTGATTCTTATCACAACCCACTCCTTGCAAAGGATTTCCATGAAAATTCTAATTCAGCAGTTAATATTTGACTAAGTTTACAGTTGTGGCTCCACAGCAGCTGACAGCACTAGGATGGTCTGCCTGCTCCAAAATGTATGGTCCTGCTGCCTTCTTTCTCCTGCCTCTGGCCCTGTGGACCCACAGGTAGTTGCCTCAGGGAACTGTCCTTGTAAACATCCAGGGAAGACAAAGTAGTTTCTGGTCAGCTCAGTTCCCTAACTTGACTCATCAGGTAAATCACTGAACGT
>JAWWEE010000122.1:13192860-13220360 GCA_035221455.1 Xenops minutus | reverse complement strand
CAGAAATAAAGCGCATGTAAACCAAGTTTTGCAGTGCAACTTATGTCATTACATGTGAGTAATGTCATGAGATGTCAGTACAAAGTGAGTAATTGCTGCCACTCAGTAGTGGCTCTGCTCAGAACTGGGAAAACTTGAGCCTCATTATGATGAGAACCCCTTAATACATAAATGCAGAAGAGACAGATGGCTAAAGATCCTCATCTATTTGTGGAAAGCGCAGTGGATAGCGTGCCTTCCTCAATTCCTGCAGACATAGAGGGCACAGGAAAGGCACATCTTAACTCCTGCAGAATTTCTGTTTGCTCCACTGTGGAAATAACTACCAAAAGCTTAACAGGAAAGTATTTACCTCTCAGGAAGAAAAAAAAAAAAAAAAGTCAGCTCCCCAGCTGCTTTTGCAGGAAACTTAGAACAGGTGAAATAGAGGTACCAGTTGCCTCTGAATGACAATAATGAACATCTACTTGAAATGTTCACAAAGCAAATGTACAGAGTACTGGGCAGTGGAGACACAATCCAAGGAGATGTCCAATCTCTTCACATACCCTCTAGCCCACACTTCCTTAATTACAAATGAAGACAATGAGGATGCTCAAGGAAAATGCTCAGGGCTCTCATTCCTGTAGTGCCAACATTTCATAAGACTGAAGGCAGCCATGGATTAAAATAGATACAGCAGAGCTGCTCTCTGGTCTGTGATGGCAAATCATCTTGCCACTGAAACTCATACAAGGAATCTGTGTATCACATTTACTCATCAGGCTTCACATCAAAGACCTGCAGAACAGGACACGATGTTACACTGTCTGTGGGACAACCAAGTATTTTCCTCTTACCTTGAATGACCTACAATATGTAAGAGATCACCTTGCCTTTCAACTTGTGCATTTATACCAAAGAAACCATCTGAAATGCAAGCAAACTGAACTGCTGCCTCAGTGTTTCAAATGATCTTTAGTCATACTTTGGTATCACAGATGTTCTCAGAAAATATTGACTCAGTCTCTGCTGTGTAACGTGCACACTACACTAGCAATCCAGACTGAAAGAACTCAGGCCTGTGTCCACTGAATCCAGCTATGAAACTTATTTAGGATTCCTGGGGGTCCAAATGCGCCTCCCACCACTTTACTGCATACCAAAGATTTGTCTTGGTTACTCCAGGTCACTAGAAGTCATTTCTTCCATCTGAAGGTTTCCTTCTATGGGTCCAGCTGACCTGCTGTAGATGAGTTCCTGACACATACAGAGTAATGATTCTCCTTTTGTGCATACCCCACCTATGCCTCAAGTCACAGTCAACTGAGAGGCTGCATCCACGAGAGAGAATCTTTCAGACAATCTCTGTGCAAGAGGAACCTTCTATTTTATTTCTTCACCCCTATTTTTTATAAATGCACTTAGGTGCTTTTTCCATTCTGAAAGTTGTAAAGAAATGCCTTTATTTCTTTTTTTATCCTAGCCTGGATTGAGTTAAGGATGATTTCAAGATAATAGGATACATCAAGGCATTGCTCTCCCAGGAGCATAATAAATCCGTAAACTAGGGTACTAGGGCACATTAGTGCATGCCTCAATTCTCCTCCATGTTCTCCAGAGTATCCAAAGGGTGACAGAACACGTGTCCAAAAAGCTGCAGGGGTTGAAAGCTTGTGTCATAGGGGTCAAAAGAAGAACAATCTTTTAATAACTCAGAAGGCCTACCAGGAATGCAGCAAAATGGTGGAGTGTATATCCAAACATGAAGGATCCTCATTGCCATTTGTAACATCAGTCAATTGAAAATAAAAAACGAGAAAAAAATATGGACAAAGTCTCATGTCTACAAAATGCCTGGGGGAAAGATGACTTTACCACTCCAAGTGAAAAACCTGTACCACTTCCTACAATCCAGAGGATGCACAAGAGAGCAACGCTTGTGAAAAGCAGTCTGAGAGATTCATTTCCACAGCTCTTTAAGCAAACATAAATCCAGACTGCTGCAGTACCACACTCCCTGGTCAAACATCTGCTGTACCAAATGTATCTTCCACTAGCACAAATACCAGGTAATGACATATAGAAAATGATTTCAGGCAACTCAACCAGCTGAAAACTGGCTCTGTTAGGGTGGGGGGATTCTTTTTATAAGCAGAACAGCCTGCTGAACTGGCTCAGCGCACGCTACAGAGCTCATACAATGTCCATCAGAGCAGGAATGGCACGACCACAGCAGCTCAGACCAGACTCCCCTGATGCTACCTGAGGGAGTAAACAGTTGTAAGCCAAATTTTACTCCCCCCAGACACAATATTGCACAAACAAAAGAGGGGACCCCAAAAAGCTTGGTATAGTATAATGTCCCGTTTATTTCTTCCTCACCAGTTATAGGAACTTTCCATACTGACAGGACATGCCAAAGTAAGTGATTTTTCTTTAAGAAGTTTCTGAAGGTGGCAGAAGGTTTCTGAAGGACCAAAAAACCCACCAAAAATATTCTATAAAAAAATCTGTATAAGATCTCCTGTTACTGAAGTTATTTAGCTTTTTTAAATATACACAACAATAATTAGAGAAACAATCACTAACACTACACACTAAGAAAGCAAGAATATAACCACACATGTAGAAGAGTGAGTCCAGAGACATGTATGTCAAGGTGTAAATTTTCACACATTACATGATTGGTTTTCAGTTGTTCTGTGCATGTCTCCATCATGAAAATTGCTTTTGTTGTTATCCATGCAATTGGAAACTGCACAGTAAAGCGTACATGCCTTCTTTTTACAAGGTATGAGAACCTTATATTTAATTATAAGGGGTATAGAAGCATAAAGAGCATAACAAAACTTTTTACAGCTCTTAAGGCATCCAGAATACCTGTTCTGTATTGCTGACTAATATTTTAACCACCGCAAGGTGGAAGTGCAAGATTAAGGAGCATGGAAGGTTACCCACGGTACATTAACTGGATTTTTCTCTGCAATCTACAATGCACCCATACAAATAAAAAATGCTTTCCCTGGTGAAATAACCACTGCCCTTTCAACAGCAATAGGCAAGTAAGAATGGTCTGCTTTAAAATAGAATTAAAAGCTCATCCTGTGATC
Source organism: Xenops minutus (assembly GCA_035221455.1). Taxonomy (NCBI): domain Eukaryota; kingdom Metazoa; phylum Chordata; class Aves; order Passeriformes; family Furnariidae; genus Xenops; species Xenops minutus. Next base: position 13,217,268 of record JAWWEE010000122.1, on the reverse strand, counting down.
CAGAGTGTGTCATATGTGGACACATACAAGGTTCTTGTGTACAGACACTGACAAAAAACATGCCCTTGCTTCACCTGCGTATGCATAAATAAATATTTATGGATTTTATTAAAATTCAGGCTAGAATAGGTATCATTTACTCTCAGCAGAAATTTACAGGAGTAAATTCTTTGCAAATACCTGTCAGATTTGGATAAATGTTTGAGATCCACCCTTGCATTTTTTCACTAGCCTACCTTCCTTCTGTAGTGAGGCATAAATTTTCTTGTAAATATACTGCACAGTAGTAAACACTGCTCGTGAATATAAGATTTATAGCACATTAATAAAATCATATAGGCTCACTGGCCTTAAATATATGAGGCACACAATTTAAGTTTTCATGACTACCTCAAAAGAGACCTAGAGTTGCCATGCAGCATGTTTAAATCTACAGAGTATTTACACCTACACATCACTCACCTCTTACCTATCTCTAATTATTTATTTTCTCCAGTACAGGCCAAACTTCTGAAAGATTAATACTATACACTGGGAGTGATATTTATTTTAGCAGTTTAGGATGAGGGGGAAAAAAGCAAAGCAACACCTACAAGCAACAAGAGAGCAGAGAATCTTAATATTTGTTTCATATGAAAGAGATATAAAAAACATTTAAGGTTAAATATAATGCTTTAAAATGACGAGAGGCAGGAGGCAGAACAACAAAAATATCTAGAATGAAGACTCCAGCAAGTAACAGAATCATATCTGCAAACATCTTGGCAGATACCCTTGAAAAACAAATACCTATGACACTTTTAAAGCGTAGAAAGAGTAAAAAAATTCTGAAATATAATTTTCATTGAGATATATATATCCATTCACTAGTGGTATTTTACATCAATTTTTTCTATATCAAGTAGAAATTGTTCATGAGAAACTTTTTATTAATCAAACTCTGCAGAGAGGAAAGGTTTCAAATCAATCTTCCAAAAGAATTAAATGTTTATGTTTTCAAACAAAACAAGCACTTTGATTCAAAAAAATGCCTTGGTTTTGACTGCTTAATTAAATTTTGGAGACTATTGATTATTGCTTTTTATTATTATCACACTCTCCAAGAGGGCTAGGTGATTCATTCTTAAAGCAAAGGGGTCAAAAGAAAACAAAATATTATTAAAATTTATTCTTTCTTTTTTTGTGTGGGGAGGTTGGGGGTTTTTTTTGTTTGTTTTTTTTTTGTTGTTGTTGTTTTTTTTTAATACCACTAGTTCACACACTTTTTTTGAAGCTTTGACTTTGATTCCAGATGCAGCAGAAGAAAAACATTCTCAGTAGATTGAAGAAATCCCATTTGGGGTTTACATGCCAATGTGGGAGGGCAGAGAAAGGACTCGTGTAACCAAAACCAATCCTCACACAACAGGGTTTGCATTCTGCCTCCATGTGGGACAGGGGGGCCACCAAGCAGGTAACTCATTCTTTGTCTTGATTTAACTCAAATGAGAAAACAAAATGGCATGAAGAATATTCTGAAGAATGGGAAGAAGAAAATTAATGGATGTCCCAAACACACAAAAAGCTGATCCATGCTGGCACAATTTTATAGGAATTTTGCCAATAATTTAATAAGAAAATGGTAAAACTGTACACTGAGGCCTCCTAAAAAACCACAACATAAAAGATATTCCTGTATCTTACTACATATGAATACTTCTTCCAAATATTCTCATAACATATATGTATATATAAGCTCTATATATCTAAATCACTTAAAGAATAAGTGTTTTTTAATACTTCTAAATAATAACTCTGTAAGAATGAGAATTATTTGTGTACATTTGCACATCATCTGTAAAGTTCAGTCTTGACTTCACTGGCACATTAAAGTGACTGTGATGTAACTTTCTGTGCAGCAAAATTTGACAACGTACATAATGCATTGCACCCTATTGATTCTGAAATGACATTGTGGAATCATAGTCAAGAGTGCCACAGCCTCCAAAAGATCTTCACCTTAATGAGTCAGCACAACCAAAATGTGGTCATTTTCAGACTTTACTTATCAACATTCTTTATCTTCACATGGTACTCTCAATCATATACAATACTTTGACATTTGCAACATTTAACGCAATATGCTTTGTTGCAAGAGACAACAGAAAAGGATTCTAATTCTTAGCAGGTCTCTTGTGATATTTCTGGGCACTTCTAAAACAGAAGTGGAAAGGTATTTTAGGTTTCTAGTGTGGATGGATTAGTTTGCTTTGGGGATTTAGTTATTGCTGGCAGGGAGGGTTTGCTTGCTTTGGTTCACTTGGGTTTGGGATATTTTTGCATTTGGTAATGACTTTAGATTTCAGGTAGGCCAGTCTTTAATTGCCACCTTCTTTAACAAGAGTGTATTAAATTCACATGTGCTTTGAGAATCAACATACCTCAAATCTTCCTGAGAGTCTAAAATATTTTTTGTCATATGGTGTTTTAACTTTGTTCTAAATGGTTTAAGGAGGGGGGGCAGGGAAGGGGTATCCTTACTTTTACATTAGCTTGTTTGCAATTAATGTTTGAAGCATTTTTTCTTTGTAGCCTTCTGGAGGGGTTCAGGCAAAATGCGAAATTGATTGTAAGGTATTGCTAACATCTGCAACATGTTGATCATTTTATTCCCAAATCTTTCAAACATTTGCTGATCCACAACTGCTTCCAGACTGGGCCTAAACGACTTAGCACAAACTTATGTCTAGTAAAGTGTTCTTTGTGCTCTGCTATTATCATACAATTAAACTCAGAAGTCCCCATATAATTTGCATTTCTGCATTTTTGCATTCAGAATTCGGGTACTTTTTTCTTTTTTTACAGCTACACACATTGTCTTTGTAAAAATTAGCTGGTTTCAAATTACTACTCTGCTCAGTCAAAACTTACTGAAGCTCCATTTTATGTTGCCCCTACGATTTAACCTTCTTAGTGTAAGAAACTGTCTTTCAGGTTTTAACATGGTGAAGTACCTGTCTTCTTCCACTTACAAATTATAAACTGGTTTAAAATGCAGAGTGCTTCAAAATGAAAGTATCATGTCTAAAGCAAACTTGTTACAAAAGCAAATTATCACCGTAAGCCTGAATAGATCCCTGCCTACATTCACATGCTTTGCATCTCTCACTTTCATTGTACCCACCAGATGACAACATACCATGTGCTTCCCATGACTTAGACTGGCAAGATGATCAGAACAACTTTGAAATATATTGCACCAGGAATGTGCCACAGGGGGGGTTATTCAGGTATATTTGATCACAGCAAATTGTCATTCTTTATGTCTGTTTTAAAACAAACCTGAGCCCTCAAGGCTTTATTTACTAATGCAGTTTATTCCTAAACTGCTTGAAAATAACTTGCCAAAGCTGATGTTCCAAACAAAGACCACACTTCCTGCTCTTATAGGGAATCTGGAACACCATCAATGTTTTGTTCAGCTTGCATAAGTCACAACTGATTGGCCACAGTCCCTGTGGGCATGCCATTTCATCCAGACTGGACGGTTCATTAGTCATAATTACTATAACTGTACAGCAGAGACTGCAGTTTTATCTCATCATACATCTTTGATAAAGCTGCTTCCATTTCTGCTTCATCAGCATGTGGAGTTACATTATTGGAGCTTTCATTTTCCAATCTGTGATTAACATTGGTTGTTCTGCTCGTGAAATGCGTACCAAAATTCAAGACAACATCCCAAGTAAGACCACAACGCGACCACCGTTTGAACTTTGTGTTAAAAATCATGCAGCCCTTATTGCTACCGAGGAGGAATAGATTCTGTCATTACAGAGTCAAAAGAAGATTTAACCAAGAAAAGATCAACAATGCAGTTTGTAAGAGAACAAGGCTGTTGCTTTCTAACACAAACTGTGATGCATAAAAATCTCTCTGTTCAGGCTGAAGGTTAGACACAGGGAATTTCTGACCACTGCTGAGCCAATCAGCATTTTTCAGGTGGTGTTTATACAACTGGAGAAAATGAAAGCCTGCAACATAAAGAACCATGGTGCAAACTGACAGCTACCGCACTGCGCTCCGGCGAGCAAAGAGATGCTAAACCATTTAAACCTAATAAGGACTGTGAATGCAATCTTTAACAAAACGCGTTTTAAACACGTAAAAGTCTCACATTAAGGCGTTTGCTTGTTGTGGAGCTTGTTACTGATTTTTCCATCTCATTGTGTGATAATAGGAAGCACAAAGGCTAGTGGCACCATGTGAATGTGCGCCGTGTGCCCACGACAGGCCACATAAACAGTCATAATCGACAGCTACACGCAGGCACTGAGGCTGCAAAAATCCCAGAGTAATTAGTGTTGTCTGAATGCAATGACATCTGTTTTCTCATGGTCCTCTAGACTTGTCAGGCCAATAAGATGTATATGAAAAAATATGACAAGCATTGCAAATGCCCTTCTGAAAGGTCTCACTCTGGGAAAAGCTGAAGAAATGACACATGCCACCTCTTTTTTGCCAATATACCTAACAGCAAAAGCTTGAAGATTTGAAAAAGGTCTTCTGAGTCATTTTGCATTTGACTGTGGAAGGCTTATTCAGAACACAGCACTGTGCTTAGGAAGAAATATATTGCATCAGCTTTTGTTCTTTAAAAAAAGCAAGCTTCGTTAACAGAAGAGCAATAAAATGTTGCTGTTTACTTCTCTGTGCTTACATGCCAGAGTCATCACTATCTCCCTTCCTAATTAAAGCAGCAGATACCAGGTAGCCCACAATATGCATGTCCATGTCTGTATACATATTTTGCTAATCATTATTATGATTTTGCTTAAAGAGCGCAACAAGAACAGTTTCACAGCTGTGCTTTCTGACATTGCAAAAACACTGCACCCTTTTCATTTGAAGACCTAAGCTTTTGTTTTGGGATTCACAGCCTTTTTCCTTTATAGTGCCTATCTCCCCGTTCTTTCTCTGGACTGTAGCATGTTTGAGCATGCGTTTTCTCCAAGAAAGACATTAGTCATCATTAACAGAAGCCCTGACACCAAGTCTAAGTGCCTCTCCACAATGACCAAGTGGCAATCATCTTTCTCTTACCCTGTCACTGCTGATTAGGGGTTTCTTTCATGAAAATTTAATTTGTCGCCTTTCTACAGCTCCTTTTTACGTTTCTGCAATAACACAACATGCCAGCAACACTAAAAACACAGCAAAAGACGCTGTACCTGTTTACAAGAAAAGGTAAGATTCAGACTGCATGGCTGGACTTTTTACCTAGTTTAACAGGGAAAAAAGGCCCTGCAAGATGAAGAAAACAACTGACAGAGGAAAAACTTCCATTAAATACCAAAGGATTCAAACAACTCAGCACACCTTTGATCCAATGAATGGATTTTTTTTTTTCCCTCTGGAACACAGCTAGCCAGTCCCCTTTCCAAAGCATTGTTCAATAGGCAGATGTAACAATACCTGAAAAGATTTTTATAACCAATAAATTTCATAACTGCTCCAAATACACAGGTACTCAGGTTTTTAGCTTATGCAAATATTTATTAAAGGATTCGTAATCCAATGACAAATTTCAACCTCACTTCTTGAGTTGGTGTCAACATCGCTCTTGCAGTTAAAAAGCCAGCCAGGAAGAAAACAGCTTTAGCTAATGCAGACAGATGAAAAAGTTTCAGTCACAGATGATACTTTGCAGTTATTCAACATACACGGGCTCAGATTCCTGCTCTGTGTAACATTACAAACATTGTTGAACAAGATACCATAGCAATGAGTTATTTTAAGGAAGTTTTTCAAAACATTTACTCTTCTGCTTTATTTCAATTTGTCTAAAGATTTTTTTTAATTATAAGCATATGCTATTTTGTTAACATCTGTGCACAGCGTAAAACCTGACTGAATTCCAGCTTCTGAAAAAATGCAGATAACTTACATCCCTCAAATAAGGTAACAACATTAGAAAACTTCATGAGATTCAGATTAAGATACTGAGTTCATTTAACTGATTTTCCACACAAGTGTGTATATATATATATATATAAAAAGACATAACAAACCACCACTTATTAAAATTTTTATGTTCTCTCAATATCTTTCAGAATTTAATTAAGTGTAAAGCTAAAATCTGGATCTACCTCTATTAAATTCAGAAACCACAGCTAGTAAAATCCAAGCAATAAAAACTTTATTCAGCTTCCTAAAGTATTGGTACTTCACTATTGACCCAAAACAGCACAGGTAGTCAGAGCAGAAACTGTATTGCTAACACTTTGGATTTATAAGAGACCTTCAATATCTTTAAATAGCCTCCATATATGAAATTTAAGACGAGGAAACCAGGAATTAAAAGCGGATTTTGAATGGCAGACTGTGATTGTTGTACTGCTGTGGCAGTATAACCCTGATTAAACACAGAGCAACACTAAAGCAAAAACAAAGCCCTGCCATGGTAACCTAAATTAACTACTGAACCAGACCATGCTTATAGAGAAAGCTGGTATTTTAAGCTATGTTACTTGAGAAAACCCTTGACTTTCTAGAGGGCATAAAATAAAGTTAAGCTTCCGCAGCCGCACATCCCCCATTGTTCTGTTCCCCGCGCTCTCCTCGGCTCTGTGCCTGACGAGCCACGAACGCAGACGTCGAGATCCTTGCTCTGCATCCATGTCAAGTTCAAGTACGCAAGTTTAGCTCTTTGACTCCCACCCCCACCTCCAAGTCACTTGTCAGTAAAAGGTTGGGCGATTTATTGACCACTGCAGGATGCACACTGTCAGTGCTGAAGGAAATATGAGAGGGGGCTGTCGCTACTGTTCTGGAGCTCATTGATAATGACATACCTGCCTCTGTCACCCATTACCCATACTACAAACTACTTAGACCTAACTGAAAAATCAATAGCCTACTTGCACCGGTTCCTGTGGCTGCCTCCTTTGATTGTCAGCTCCTGTCTAGGGTCAGCACTTACATGAAAGGGGCTGTGACTGCCTGATGCTTTCAGGACAACCTAACGATATGAAACTAGCCAACAGAACAGTAAATTCCGTCCCCCTGCCCTCCTCATCAATTAGGCTTTGACTAGGCTTGCCTGTAGAAACCTGACCTTTTAAGTTTAGGTGAATATGGAACTAGCTGAACACGCCATTGCCCTCAGCACTGAGCCAGGAAATCCACTGACAGGTTAAACAAAACAGAAGGTTGTAACTGTCATAATTTGCATTGCACTTTCACGCCAACAAGGGTGTTATCAGTGGGGGCAAGCCCTGGAACACACAACGCAAGCACCCTAAGTCACTCTCCTCATAAATTTTCAAGTGAAGGGAGATAAAACATAAATTCACAAATGACCGCACATTTCAAGTCCCACTTTCTTTCAAGTTGGCGCTCTGGAAAACCACACAGTACATATAAACAACTCCCCTCCCTAGGCACTCTGGCACGCAGATGCCAGTTAGAATGAACTTCCAAGGCAGATGATGAACGGGGAAAAGCCACCTGCCCATGCCTCTTAAGGACTCCTGTATTAGGTTTTATATTTATATGCATCAATACGAATTATTAATGGCTTACACACACACACACACACACACCTGGACTGTGGAGCAGCAGGTAGCCATAAATAATTTAAAAACCCCCAGAGAGCCCTAACTAGCACCCCTGAGCAGCAGTCACTTGTACATCCTGCAGCTTGGAAGTCCATTAGCAACTTCTAAATATCCCTGTGACTACAACTAAATGATAAATGTCACATTTTAATGCATCTGCCCTCCTCCAAAGGATATTGGCAACCAGGAAGCAAAGAACTAAAGCAAGAAATCTCAAATCTCCAGTGAAGGCTGAAGTATAATCTGAAATTTAATGCAACAGCTTTAGTAACTATATATTGATTTTTTTAAAAAACTTAATGGCTGAATGCCTTGCTCCTCCTTTCTTCCAAAATAAATAAATAAATATTTTTTAAAAAGGAAAAGTATTTTTAAAGTCTCTGATTAGCACTCCTTTCCCATATATCAATTTTTAAGCAAAAATTATTTTATGTTCTTTAATGCTCCTGCCTCCGCAGGCCTACCATCCTCAGTATTAGCATTACTGGAATGTGCAGACAGCATGAGTGACCAAAACAATTTACACAACTCGAACAGTCGAGCTTCCTCACACCACGAAGAGACTGGCTACATTTACAAACTACAATTAATATTTTCTGAAACCCAGAAAGAAAGCTAAGAATTTTCAATGCAATTTACTCAGTGCATACGGCTGTTAATGTAAATATACACACTGCTCCTGGAAATCCCAGGCAAGATTCGGAGCAATAATTTAACTAATGCTTTTTACCCTGCAGCTGAACCTTTTTAACTCGTGCACCCTTAATATCCTTCTCACACAAAAGCACGTGGTGCCAGATATAAGAATGAGCTCTTAGGTAAGTAAGTGATAGGAAAAATGCTGCAGTTTGCTTTTCAAAGCTTCAGACTCAGTTCCAAAACTCTACATATCCCTGTAAGCTTTGCTTCTGAAAGCTGCCTCAATACATATCAGCTGCTGCATTTAGCTGATTTCAAATCCGCTTTCAGAAATCAGTATTGAGAAAGGGAAACTGCCGAATTACACAAAGACAAAAGCTTTTTTCATTAAAACTTCACATAATATGTTACATTGCAATAATGTTTGTGACAGTGTAACAGTCAGATGTTCCAAATATACATTAAACAGCATAAATGCAGAGAAAATTTCCCAAAAATAAAGCGTAGAACTGCATTAAGGCACTTTTACATAAACAGAATGGCAGTTGGAATTAATACCGTACTCCAAACAAACCACAGAGCAAACACTAGTTAAAAATGGTAGACCTAATTGAGTCTGGATGGTCCCCTTTACAGACCTAATGCAATGATTAACTATGCATCTGGTAGCATGTCAAGTCCTTTTTGTGTGCCTATCTGATAGTGAAGTGAAAGGGCATGGACAGTGTCCAGTCCCAGCAAGCAAATCATTTGGAAGCAGTCATAGCCATAGATCAAAGATTTTTCACTCTAACCAGAGTCTATTTAAACACACCAACCCAGCCCCTCGTTGCAGACAAAACCAGTTAGAAAATAAGAAAGACTCCTTGGGATACAAAGATAATAAAGGAAGATAGAAGTAGAAAATGAAGAAAAGAAACAGACTGGCAGAACCTTGATTTCCATAGGCCAAGACAGCTGGTTTACATCCTAGTTTTATTTCAGATGGTTAAAGAAAAGGAACAATTTCTATCTCTTAGATCACCAAATATTATTTCAATTAAGTTATGCAGATGGCTTCTATACAATATTTGAGCCAATAGTTTCTCCTTTCCAGTACCAGGAGATGGTACCTTGAATTATTTTGCACATGGGTTTTATCTAATTCGTAAGAAAATTAAAAAGAGAAAAAATATTAACATGAAGTTATTTTGAAATAAGATATGCACAGCAAGACATAAAATAGGAATAGCTATCATTTGATTCTCTCATTAGAAGTAGCAACAAAACCCCTGCAATGACTTTATAACTAGTAATATACTACTTTTATGTCAACATAGTACTTTGAAAGGATAAAATTTCAATACTGTGAAGTACAATATACAGAAAAGTAGAGGATTCTAACTGTGCATTTAATTTGAGTGAGGAAACAGTTAAAAGACTGTTCAAACAGGATTTTTTTTTAAAATGAAATAAAAATTGCATGCCTTTTTGTCAGATCCAAAGTCAAAACAAAATAATCTTAAAATACAGGGAGGAGAGAGAGAGAGACTTGATATATTCCATGCTGGTCACCAGTGCTATTGAGAAGATTGAGCCCCCTCTGTTCCCTCCAGCCACAACACTCCTTCCCTTTATAAACTGCCCTCATAGAAACTCACTGAAAGGTTGCAACCTGTACAGTGGTTGGTGAGGAGCAAAGGATTTCACGTTGCTATATGTGGTATTTGAGAAAGCACTTTTAAAAACGTAAGCTTATAAACGAGAAGCTTTCACTTTTGGAGCCAGAAATAGACATTCTAAAAGGGTATAGTTTAGAGAATTTTAGGTTAACTTATACATATGATTTATCTTGACTAGGCTTCATGAAGATTTTTATCTTTAAAATAGTTGTCTAACCGATAAAACCACACAGGCTATTGTTTGTTGGCATGGTTAGACACATGCACAGAGATGTGAACATCTAAGGCATTAAACACAGTAATCATCTGCAGCTACTGACACAAAGAAAACTTGTGTCCAAACGCCTGTAAATTAACGCTTTTTTTCATTTCCAAAAGTTGAATTTTGCTTATAATATCTTTTTACTTTTCATGTTTTTAAGGAAGTGCTGATTTAGCCTCACATCATTTTTAAGAACCAGACAAGACATTATCTCTGTAGTCTACCTCGGATTTTTCTCAAGCAAGTAGGTGTTATTGTAGTCAACTGGAAGTCAAGCTGACAAAATCCTGGCATGTTACATGTTCTCCTACTTTTAAAAAGTTATACTATTAATGTAATTAAACAATTGTTATAAATAAAGAGCACCCAACACACATGAATTTGGTTATTTCTAATGGATGAAATAGCATGCACCCACTCCAACTGCATCCAAACAAAAGATGCACGTGAAGTTTTAACAAGAAGCAAATTCTACAAAAGCACTAGAAGTGTTCTTTTTTAGTGCATATGTCTGATTTCCTCTGATTGACAACTTACACAAGGCAAACACAAAACAGGATTTAGCATTCAGAGCATTTTACAGCTACAAGAAGTTACTATCAGTAACCATGAGAAAAGAGAAAATGCTACTTTTAGTACATGGTTCAAGGCATCAGAGAAAGCCCTCATCAACTTATGGTTAAATACCAGATGATGAACACATTCACACTTTAAGAGTGAACAGGAAAGCAAAAATAAGCTACTTAAGCAGTAGTTGGAACCCTCTCCTCACTGAAGAAATGAAAGCTAGGGGAGACTTAGAAACATGTATAAATTATTTAATTACCATGCCATTCATTCTTCACGGGAAAAAAAGTACAAGATTTATGCAACCGTCCTAGCTGATGAGATGCACTAATGACACGTGTAGAAGTGATATCATCTTTTCTCCTCCAGTATGTGCCATCAACTAACTTCATGCACACAGACCTCAGAAGAGATCAGCAGATAGCAAAGCCAAGCCATGACTTTGGAGAAAAGGTACACACTGTATACCACTGGATGCAAAAGGAATCTTATCTGTCAAATCCACAGCAGCATTTGCTGTAATTACTAACCCAGTTTTGCTGTTGGAGAAACACAACATGCATTACCGAATCATTTCTTTTCAAATCCATACATTCCCTGCAGCAGTTCAAGCTTCATCAGCAGTGCAGGAATGTATGAAAATGACAGGCAAAGGGCACTAGCTCTTTTCCCATACTGTTCTTCTATAAATGGAAGCAGAGTCCTACAAAGCACTTAAAGCTGAAAATGTTTGAAGACTGATCTGCAGGAAAAAAGTAATACAATGCTAGGTTCCACGAGCAGATGAATTATTCCATTTTCTGCAAAACTGTTTCCATTAAATGAAAGGATAGAGAGGAAATCAACTACTAGAAAATAAGAGAATGCTAACTGGGTGTCATCTACAAAGCTGCCATGAACAAAGCATATACAAACACCTATATATTTCATATGTTATTCTTAAAAATACTTCTTATCTTTTTTTGAGTACCTGTTCCTGAATTCCCTTTTCCCTCTCATTTTCACCAAGGGAGAGAAAAAAGGCAGATTTGGCAGAAATCCTTTAGTAGCCTCAAATCAATTTGTTTAAACTTTTGATTTGCCTTAAAAATTACACCTTATACCAGCAGCATGTTATAGAAAATTCAAAATACAACGTTCAGAACAAAAAGGCTGTGAAATACATAACATTGATAAGCTGATTAGGCAAGCAAATGCAAGTATGCTATAACACAGCAAGAAACTTGTGTGCATATGGCTAAAACTCCGAGCTTTTTTCCAGTTTTCTTCTTTTGTTGTTCTAAGGGTTAATACAAATGTACAGCATTCTCTTAGGGGGAAAAAAAACTCTGTGCAAATTTAATAGCAGCCCTGCGCTGCTACTTTGCCATCCTCAGCATGAAGAAAACACCGTGGCACGTATGATGCCTGCACGCCTGGCTTTCCACCAGCCCGAGCTCCCCGCCGAACCGAGCGGGAGGGGGCAGGAGGAGCCAAGGCAAGAGCAAACACTGCACACCGAGCCCCCTTTCCAGTATCTTTTTACAGAAGCCCTTGCTAACAAAACACTATAGCTCCAGGCAGCGGCATGCTGATGTTGGCACTGCTTAAACCAAACAAACACGATGTTTAACAGTCAAATAAAATGTCCCGCAGCCTCCCTAATGAATTTGTCAAGGACCATCAGATCACCCCCGCCCCTGCCTCATTAACTCAAGTATGATGAGACGGATTATAACGAGAGAATACAGATCAATCGGTCTGAAGACTTCAAGTGGCTTTTAGCCCTGAGAGTTTCCCTCTCTGCGGCACACACAGGCACACGGTCTTTTTAATGGAATACAGTATCTCCTGCTGCTGGAGGGGATGCCACTTCGTTTTATACACCATCAAGGAGCTGCTGATGGACTTCTACACTAACATACATAAAAGCAGAGGTGACAAGGGCTCTTCAATTATAGCCTCCTCGGATCCTGTTCCCCCTTCAATTATTCATTCCGGCGAGAGCAAATTCCGCCACAGATGAAGCTGGTCTTAATGCAGTGCGGCCACAAACGCCCAGACACGGGAGAGAAGGGTTTCACGTGCATTATTTGCTGGAAGTGTTTAAGTTTATTGCTCAAATGATGTTTCTAATTAGCGCTGGGGCAATAAATTAAAGTCAGCTTTTGTTTAGCTGATTTATTATTTACTAGAGCTTCAACCTCAGGCAGGAAAATTGGTAATGAATTGTTTTAAATCTGCACACTCGTAACGCGACATCATTAGACACCTTATCGGGGGGGTGGGTGAGGGTGGGGGGGAATCATCTCCTTCTGCTTTTACCCTGAAAACAGGAATGCGCGTCCCGCCACCTCTGCCCGGGCCGCCTGATGGCTCCGGCCACGGGAAACCCAGGGCTGCGGGACACGCCAGGGCTGCGGGAATCGAGACCCCTGGGAGGGGGACCCCGACGTGCAGAGACCCTGGCCGGACCGGGGAGCGCCGCCAGCCCGGCGGCGAGTGTGCCCCGGCAGCTCCGACGGGGCGTGTGAAAGCCATTCCTTCGCAGCCCGAGCGAACTCTTCCATTAGCCGGAGGGCGCCCAGACACGAAGCGCAGGACCTTGGCTGCTCTCCGCCCGGCCAGCCGAGCCTCCCACCAAGAGAAGCTGCGCTCGGGAGAAGGGCGGCGATGCCCGCCCGGCGCTGACCCCGCTCCGACGGGGCCCCTGCAGGGCCCGGGGAGGCGGCAGGTCCGCAGGCACTCACCGCGCCCCGGGGCGGACAGCCCCGCTCCATCGCCGGGACAAGGAGGTACCCGAGCGAGCAGCGGCGCCAGCGCCTTTGCGAGCCAGCGGCTCTGCCCCCGTGGCAGCCTGGCCCCTCTGCCCCAGCCCTTTGAGGCTGGCAGCCTTCCCTGGGCTCGCGTCCCTCCCGACGGGGACACCTGGCATACGGATCCGCATCCCCGGGCGGCACGGGGGGAAAAGGGGCAGCCGACCCCTCTCCGAGCGGAGCACGGAGCCGCACCGGCGCCGGCCACGTCCATACTTACTTCTTCCAGCGGTATGGTCGGCAACGAGACATGTTTCTAATTTAAACGCGCACTGAAAACAGACGGCGGTGTTTTCTTTATTAAAATCAGCCAGCTGCAGCGAAAGGAGGGAAGAACAAGGGAAACGGAGCCCAACCGCTGCGAGCGGGTTATCGGGAGGCTCGACGGGGAGGAGCGCATCGCATCCCGCACGGCCCCGGCCACGCACGGCACCCTTGTTGGGGGCAATGAGGATGTGGGAACTGCCCTCCCGGCCAGCCTCATTTCCCGCAGGACAAACAGAGCTGGCTCCGCTCTGCAGCAGGTACTGCCCGGGGGCTCCCTGCGAGCTGACGCGACGGAGCTGCACAGGCTACGCGGCTTTACGTCCAAATCGTTCAATATTCTTATTAATACAAACTCGCATAAAACACCGCTTCCTCTCGAATAACTCAATCCCGCGCTTTAGGAGGATGAACGGAACTTTACGGCGCGAGATTTGTCAGAATTAAGGTGACTGGGGGCAGTAAAACAAGGCTGCGTCTCACTTTCCCTGCCGCCGCAGCCCGGCATCGAGCGCAGCGAGATTTATGCGCCGTCCCGCCTCTCCCCGTTCCCCGCACACAGCGGCGCTCACCCCCCACCTGCCTCCACGGCGGAGCTGCAAGTTTGGGGTTGGGTTTCCCCCCCCTCTCCCTGTCCCCATCCCGGCTCCAAGGCCGGCCGGCCCGGGAGCGCGGAGCGGAGCGGAGGTGGGGAGGGGAGCGCGCGGTGCGCGCGCCCGCGGCGGTCGCGCCTGATTGGGCGCGGCGCTGACAGCTCGGCGGTGATTGGCGGAACCGGCCCGCCCCGCGCCCCATTCATAAAGTAGGGCCCGGCGGCGGCGGCGCGGAGAGAGAGCCGGGGACAGGGACAGGGAGAGACGCGGGAACACGGCGCGGGAAGTGGGAGCCTCGCCGCGCACTTCCAGGGGTGGGCAGGGGGAGGAGAAGCCATCCCAGGCACGGCAGCTACGCCCTCCTCCCGGCTCAGGATAAAACACAGTCTTGTGCAAAGAAAACAAAAAAACAACAACAAAAAAACCAAACCAAACAACATCAACAACTCTCTAATACATCTCTCTCACAACAATCTATATAGAGCTGCAGGACAGGAATGAGAGATCACAGACCAAGTGCACACGTCTGCGCGTAAAGATAGAGGCAGCCACAGAGCCGGGCTGAGCCAACGCCTCCAGCAGGAAAAGGGAAATCAACAACACCCCCTGACAGTCTGAGCGAGCGGCAGCCAAACTCATGCACATCTCTGGCGGTGCCACGGACTGAAAGAGAGAGAGAGACAGAGAGAGGCAGCCAGACTAACAGACAGAGAGTTCACTCTTCCGCTGAGGGCATTGCTCGCATTCTTCTCCTCCTCTCGTACCGTGTGCGGTTTTAAACTTCGCCGCCGACCGGCTTTTTCTGCGGGGACCTACTGCGAGTCCTGGGGAAGTTTGTTTGCTGGTTTGTTGGTTTTGTTTTGGGGTTGTTTTATTTTTTTGATGAACTATTGAAGCAGCATTTTCGCCGCGGCGCAGGGGGGTGGGCGCCTGAGCGCAGAGGCAGCGCGGACTGTCCCTGCCCCCATCGCCATCCCAAACTTTGCGCTCCGGGAGCCCGCGGGGGCTGCCCCGCCGCTCCGGCACCGGCTCCAGCTCCAGCTCCGGCTCCGTCCCGCTGCTCCTGCTCCTCCTCCTCCTCGCCGGGGCAGCGCTGGGCTTCGCTCCTTTGTGCTTGGCCGCCCTCCCCGATTATTCCTTCAATTGCTGTCCCTGGCGCACCGCTGCCGCCTTCTTCCCGGGGGCGGCGGGGCTCTGCGATCCGGCTGGTGCCCTCCGCAAAGCTGCAGCCACCGCTAAAGCATTGGATCCCTCAACGTACTGCGAGAGCCCGGTGTACAGCCCGGACCTGTGCCCCAACATGATCGCCGCGCAGGCCAAGCTGGTCTACCAGCTCAACAAATACTACACGGAGCGCTGCCAGGCGCGCAAGGCGGCCATCGCCAAGACCATCCGCGAGGTGTGCAAGGTCGTGTCGGACGTGCTGAAGGAGGTGGAGGTGCAGGAGCCGCGCTTCATCAGCTCCCTGAGCGAGATCGACGCCCGCTACGAGGGGCTGGAGGTGATCTCGCCCACCGAGTTCGAGGTGGTGCTCTACCTCAACCAGATGGGCGTCTTCAACTTCGTGGACGACGGCTCCCTGCCGGGCTGCGCCGTGCTCAAGCTGAGCGACGGCCGCAAGCGCAGCATGTCCCTCTGGGTGGAGTTCATCACCGCCTCGGGCTACCTGTCCGCCCGCAAGATCCGCTCCCGCTTCCAGACGCTGGTGGCCCAGGCCGTGGACAAGTGCAGCTACCGGGACGTGGTGAAGATGATCGCGGACACGAGCGAGGTGAAGCTCCGCATCCGGGAGCGGTACGTGGTGCAGATCACGCCCGCCTTCAAGTGCACGGGGATCTGGCCGCGCAGCGCGGCGCAGTGGCCCATGCCGCACATCCCCTGGCCCGGCCCCAACCGGGTGGCCGAGGTGAAGGCCGAGGGCTTCAACCTGCTCTCCAAGGAGTGCTACTCGCTGACGGGCAAGCAGAGCTCGGCCGAGAGCGACGCCTGGGTGCTGCAGTTCGGCGAGGCCGAGAACCGGCTGCTGATGGGCGGCTGTCGGAACAAGTGCCTCTCGGTGCTGAAGACGCTGCGGGACCGGCACCTGGAGCTGCCCGGGCAGCCCCTCAACAACTACCACATGAAGACGCTGCTGCTGTACGAGTGCGAGAAGCACCCGCGGGAGACCGACTGGGACGAGGCGTGCCTGGGGGACCGGCTGAACGGCATCCTCCTGCAGCTCATCTCCTGCCTGCAGTGCCGGCGCTGCCCCCACTACTTCCTGCCCAATCTAGACCTCTTTCAGGGCAAACCCCACTCGGCCCTCGAAAGCGCTGCCAAACAGACCTGGAGGCTAGCCAGAGAAATCCTCACCAATCCCAAAAGCCTCGACAAGCTATAGGGTTAACACCCCCGCGCACAAAAACAACCCCTCGTCCTCCGTAAACAACAACAGCGCCTAAAAAAAAAAAAAAAAAACCACAAACTTTTTATTTAACGCGAACGACGACGGAAAGAGGCGGCGAAAGACACGCGTCCCCCCCAGCCACCTGCAGCTCGGCCTTTAAAAACTTGCCGAAGGTTTTCCCGGCATAAAACTCTCACCGCGCCTTGCAAGGACGAAAGGAAGAGCCTCCTCCTCCTGTCCTCCAATGTGAATTTTTAAAAAGTCACAAAAAGAAGCGATCGGACTTTTGCAACTTCAAAACGAAACCCAAAAGGTACATTTTTCCAATCCATGTATAGTCCTTTTCTTATGCTCTCTTGTTTGCCTGAATGTTGTCACCAAGTGAAAAATTATTTAACTATATGTACAAATCTCCCTTTAAAAAAGTTTTACTGATGTTAAATGTATTTCGGTGCCAAGGTCAGATTATGTGCCCCACAACTGACTTGTTGCAAATAGTAATAAAAATATTACTTTAACTTTACGCTGACTTTCCGTGAATGGTTCTTAAATTCAGGCAAGTAGATTCTTTATGAACCTCAGAAGTACTTTTTTTAAAAGAAACGAAAACATGAGACGTAAAGATAGTCTAAACACCATACCTAGCCCGAGCCTTAGCTTGGCATACTGACTGACGTTTTCCAAACTTCCCTCTAGTTTCCATTTACCAACAAACAAACAAAAAAAGTATATCTAAGGAAAAAAAAAGAATCTTATATATTCTGTAGTTCAGCGTGTGACGACATCTGCTCTATTTCTAGTACTTTAACCATCCATTCTAAATCTTGTAAATATGTGGAGCACCGCACAGCAGCTCGCCACGATTTAGTCAGAATTCGAGCATGCCGTTTCCTACCCTACAGTCATAACCTTTAATTTTTTTCCTTAAAATTTTCTTTCCTTTTATCTCTCCCAGTATATCTCAAGCGCTGTATTTTGGTTTAAAAACTCGTTGCCGTTTGCTTTCGCTTCCCAGAGTGACCGCGGCATCCATTTGACTTTGACACGAAGGAAGTATAGATCCGCCCTGAATAATTAATGCCATTTAGAGCAACGGGTCGATATTTTTTTTAAACAAACATTTGTTTCCCCTAGATTTTTAAGTACAGCATAAAATCTCACCGCAGCATAGTCGGACGAAGGGATTTAAGCAGGAACCCGTGAGGAAAGCACCCGATCCCACCCCGGCACCCGGGCGCTCTCTGCCTGCCGATCTCCTTTCCCCGCCCGAGCCCCCTCTCCCAAAGCGAACCTCTGCCTGATGCCCCGTAGCCATTTCGCTTTAAGCTTGACTTAGAAACACTGGCAGGATTTTGATCGGGAACGCGTTCCTGAGCTTTATAAACGCCAGCATTCCATGCTCCAGCCGCCCCAAAGACCGCAACGCCGGCTCGGAGCATTTCGGGCAAGTTTTGACATCCTTTCAGCGACTGGGGTGGGGGGATGTAAAAAAAATTACAAGTCCTTGCCCCAAAGGATTACTTTCGTTTCTTTTTTGGACGGATCGGGAAAGAAATACCCACTCAAACAGGGGTTGGTTTTGCCTTCAAGTTAAAGCCGGGATGTTATCCCTGGCGGCGGCATCCCGGGATGGAGCGGGGTGTGCGGGGATCCTGCCCGGCGGCGGGCGGGCACCTCTCCCTCATCCCCGGCATCCCCAGCCTCTCCCTATCCTCCGGCCCCGGGTGAGCTCCACAAGTCTCCCGTGGAGTCCCCGGAGCGCTTTCCCTCAGCGCTGATCCCCGGATCACCTGGCAGAACGAGTTTAGCCCGCGGGGCTCCCCCGTCCTTCCCAAAACAGCCCGGAGCCCGCGTATGAACTGTGATCGTATCGCTGCCGATGCTATCGCTACCTACGGCAGGTTTCCCTTCAGGAACTTGTCACAATGTTTTCTTTTCAGTAGTTTAGACAAATATACAGGGAACTGAAATTTATCAAACAGACGAAGCCTCATTAATTAAGCAGGCCTGCTGAGCTACAGCGGATTAGTTGTTTGGGTTTTGGTTTTTTGTGGTTTGTTTTGTTTTTGTTTTTTTTCCAAGGGGCATTTTCTACAGCGGCTCCAGTCACCGCTATCAAGGTGCATTGACTTCAGCAGAGGGTGGGGCAGGGAGGTATTAATGCTTGAAAATAAGCTGCTTTGGAAGCTTACTTGGTTTTCAAGATAAAATTATTCAGATTTTGTTTTCAGTCCCCTACCACCCCCTCGCCCCCGAGATATTACAAAACACTTCTTTTTTTAAGACCTCCAGCTAAAGTAACATCACAAGCAGAATGTAAGAGGTGTAGCCAGTATTTCATGAAACCAACTCCTCCTTTTATAAGAACCCAAATAAAATCTCTCAGATATAGAATAAAAGATAGTCAAGCCAAACCAGAATACCTGCTCATAGGCATTACCAAAACAACCCCTAGCAAATACTCAAAAACAGGAGAAAAGCAAGGAGGCTGAATATGTTGTATGTCAGCGCTCCCACGAAACATATAAGAGGAATGGTTAAGAATTAGTAACTACTCAAACACCCTATGTGCTAAACATGGAAAAAATGCAGAATAATGCAAATCACTAAGACTTTTCTCATGCTAATGCATTACAAAGCAGAATATTTTAGATGGAAAAGGCAATACAGTAACATATCAAACTGACCTTACATTTTACATTTATATCCTTTTCACCATTAATTGTTTTTTGGTTTGTGCGGGTTTTGGTGTTGTTTTTTTTTAGTTAAACATAATGGAAGGAGTAAGCATATCAAAATTTTAAGCACTATTTCATACTTGAAATAATTTCTAATATATTTCAAAAATACTTCAGGGCTAAAAGAAAAGTTAAATCTCATTTATGATATCACATAAACCCACAATTCTGGTTAATTGCTCATATTAAAATCTAGCTCTAACAATCTGAGAGCACTGCTTTTCAAAATAAATTTATTCCTCGATAAGACTTGATAATCTCAGCTTTCAGACCCACCAATGCTATTTTTGATACAGACACAAGCAATTTACTCAATAGGAACAAAGAACTGAACTGATGCTTAACACACAAGGTATTCTCTACAGACAAGCAGAAAACCACTACTTCTTCCAGTAGTACCCTTCACAAAGAAATTATTACCTTGTTTAATATTAAATAGATATTTAAAAAACCAAGAGCCATGACTGTGCTTAACTTGGGATATGAGAATATTTACCATTTGTGTCCTACTTTTGAAATGCTGCTGTAATGCTGTAGAGAACATTCAAGTGCAACATTATTAAGCTAGTCGCACAATATACTCCCTTTGAAATTTTCCTGAAGGTGAACAATTTTAAACAAAAGCAAATCAGAGTGAATAAAGTTTGTGGAAATTAGCGAGTCACTTCAGAAATATTTTAGGAGGGCAATTATGTTTTCTACTTAGGCATAATAAACAGTAACAGGCCCTGTAAAATTTGCTATAGAATAATACCACAGAAGCACTGAGAACTTAGGAGACTAGGAAGTTTAGCACTATGTTACATTGCCATCACAGAAAATCAGGAGAGTAAAACAAAGCATTTGGGCTAAAAGCCTCCTTGAACTCTGCAGTATTCACACAGGCCTGCAAGATTCAAGATGTCTTTATTTAAGACGTCTCCCTGGAGCTTTACTCGCAGCAAGCTAATTAACATTCAAGTAGGGTCGAATTGTGGGAGGGGGAGAAAAAGGAGAAGGAAAGGAGGTGTCACCTATGTGAAGTTCAGTAATGTATATGGTCAGTCACAAAGTTATTAAAGCAGGAACACTGCAGACCAATAGAAGTAAAGGAAGTCGAGTGAAGAATTAAAGGTCTTGGGTAATTTGTCATCATCTCTCAGAGCTCAGGGTCAATGATCTCTTACCTTTGGGTCGATTTTCTTAAAACTAGGATCTTCTTCATCCACCTCAAAGTAGAGCTCAGAAAGAGTGATGGAAAGAGTGCCTTTCACAACTACTGAGGGTGCCACAAGCTGAGCTGGTGTGCTGAGGGCAACTGGACCTGCCAAAGCAGGAAAACACCAACAATGTTCAAACGGAAAAGAACGCGAGTGCAAATTATTCACTTTTCAAGCCAAGAATATTAAAATAAAGCAAAGGGCATAGCTCTTCCTTAAAGAGCAAAACTCTTTTTATCCCAGAAAAGAACATATGTAATAGATTTGCAGTGTCTCTGTGCTGCTGAACACTGAAGCAGCTACAATTGCAAACTGCTGCATACATTAACAGAGCTGGCTTTAGCATGACACTATTCAGCTTTTACTCAGACACATTTTCCTTGTGAGAAACTTCAAGAGTTGCATACCTTCTGTAATATGCAATACTGAGAGTGCACAGAGGAACCCCTGAAATCTTACTGTCTGATGTGTTCTTTAGTTACTGGAAAGTTTCCATAGCTTTTCACAAAAATGAACACAGCAGTCAAGGCTCAAAGTTGTCTAACGGTAAAGTGTTCCCTCATGGATGCTAGAAATCTATTGTTAAGGTTGCACAATGTTATAGAGCCTAAAGTAAAATGTTTTAAATATGCTTTTGATTCCACTTTAAATATTGTTCAAGGATTCCATACAGTGTTAGTGTAGCTTGGGGACTGTGGGAGTAAACAGCTGGAGGGTTGGTTTCCAACTGAATGAATTTTTATTGGAATAATCACATCTCCACAGGGCTTATCGCAGGGACAAATCAGACTACTACTGAAAACAATAGGTTCAGCATAGATCTGACAATGCAGAACCTATTATATAAACTAACAAATACAGAAAGAAAACAGGTTAAGTTTGTCATCCAGCTGATTAAGAGGTAAGGAAATGAAGTTACTCGGCTGCAGTATTACCTGACTTTGGTAAAACAGTGGAAGATATTAAAGTGACATAGACAATTTTGTTTTAATAAAGCATCTATAAATGAGGTACACACGTTCAGGTAATCAACGTGAGAATAACTGACAAAAAATTCAGATGAATTGTCATTTCCATCGATTGTTAGGAGGGTGATGGTCCTTAATCTCGCATCAATCTCAATGTGTGCCACTAGGACAAAAGAAGAGATGCTCTGCTGAGATCAGAGCAGCTTTGCCCTCTATTCCCAATGTACAAATACATTGTGTTTGCAGATGGGCAGGAGATAGCTGTGGAACTGCCGTGATTTCCCAAAGCTCACCCCCACAAATGGATGAAATAAGCAGCTATGTGTTCTTTTGCTGTCTCCCTTTGCCCCCTGTACATTAGCATGTAATCCAGAGGAGAAATAACATTTTTTCAATCACTCGCAGACATTCAATTACAGGGCAAGCAGACAGCTGCAGAAGCTGGGGCAGTCCAGGTCCTGTAGAAGACCCCTGACAATTTCCACTTCATTTCTAACCCACACCACTTTATTAGTGAGGATTACTTCTTAATCCTATTGCCATTGTCAAGATTATATAATTAAACTCCCCTTTCACCTCTATTACAGTATGAATGCATTACTTGAACCAATGAATGAATAATAGAAGGAAACACGAAGGCTGTTGAGAAGGAAGCTCATGGCAGAAAGTGAAAAATAAAAGATTTGTATACAGAAAATGCCATTGTATCATTCTCCTCTTTCTTTATTTTACTTCACTCTTCCCATGCAGGTTTTCTTTATTGCTTATGCTACTTTTTTTTTTTTTAAATAAAGGAGTGGAATGTGGTTCATGGATAAGCAAAATGCAAATAAATAATCAATACCAGCATTTTCAGTGAATTATCCTATGTATGATACATATTAATGTCTGATTATACTACTAGCTTCTCAGGGAACCAGAAATACCCAACAAATGACATATTTCTCCAAAGTAAATGTACAGGGCATACCAGATGAGAAGCAAATGAACACAGAGAAGTTTGTGTTTTCTCTGTTCCTCAAATAACAATGAAGGTGCTTTATAATTCCCAGTCCCTAAATCACCACTTACTCCAGTTCTCCATTTTGAACTGAACAGGAAGGGATCCACTCCACTCAGACTGCAACATCAGAGGTTGCATGTGATTGTATAAAATTAATTAAGTTCAGTGATCTGAAGCATTATTTCTTCTTCGGTGGGGGGGCAGGAAAGAAGTGAAGTCTAATGAGACTATGGTCTGTGGAGAAAGAACTTCAATGGGGGAATGTCTAAGGGTTTAAAGGAACTAAATCCAGTGGGTGTACAGATCCTTCACACTCAAATAAATAACAAATATGTATAATTTTAAAGACTCAGGAAAAAATGAAAGGTCTCAAAAGCCTTTAATTACAGACAACTTGCCCAGTTGTCCACTAGGTCTAATGATTTGAGTGGAACAAAGGAAGCCTGTTTCAAGGTAGACTTACTTTCTCTAAGGGGGCTTTCCTAGAATATGGACATCTACTGCAGAAGCAAGGGAGTTATAAAAGTCAGAGAAAGAAAATGCACGATTCTCCTCAAATAAACCCTCAGTATCTGAGGTGCACAGAAAATCATCATAATGACCCAGTTATGGGAAGGAACACTTTATCAATGTGTATCCCAAACCATGACTCACTGCAGAGAGTGGGAGAGCAGAACTTAAATAGTAAAGAAGCTGAGGAGAAAATGAGATAGGTGAAATTACCTGTTAAGTTCTCCACTTCTCTTTCCTCCATGAATGACATGATATCATCATCACCTTCCAAGAGAATCTCACTTTCTGAGTTCTGGTTTCCTAAAACTTGACTCTTGATGGACTGCTTTCCTTTAACAAGTATATCCTCATCGGGAGCTGAAATGAAAGAACACACATTGCTGTCCGTCAGGTATCAGAGGCAGCAGTGACAAAGGAGTGTAATTTTATTTTTTTTAAATGAAAGTTCAGGAAGAAAACTGTTCAGGACTAGCTGTGGGACGTACCTGTCTTAATCCTCTAATGTTAGGACACACCTAGTTTTAATCCTATTAAGCCTGCTCAAAATTATCCCGTGCTCTCCGCAGCGTTTAACTCTATTTCACGTGTTTATGACAGACGGGGGAAAAGGATCCAGCGGGCTCCCTTCCCCTACAGCCTTCCTTGGGAAGCTGAGCTGGAGGCAGGTCCCGACTGCCCGGTGTGACAACCTGGCCGCCAACTCACAGCTGGAGTGTCGGGAGTGCCGGGACAGAGCGCAGCGGGTCGGGAGCGGCGCAGCAGGGAAAGGGGGACGGGGATGCGGATGGGGCGGCAGGAATCGCTCGGCCCCGCTCCAGGCATCCCTGCGGGACCCATCCCGGCATCCCGCCCGGTCCCCTCGGCGGCGCGGCCAGCCGGGAGTGGGATGCGCATTCCGCGGGGCAGAAAAGCCCCCCACGCTGCCATGCAGGGGTGGATCTGCCCCAGGAGGGCGGCTGGAGGCGGGGAACGGCGTGCACCTGCTTCCAAGGGGCATTCCCGGGCTCCCGCCGGGATATTCGGAGCGGGAGAGAGGGGAACAAGGAGCTCCCGTCGGACTTGGAGCGTGTGTTTCGCTCCGCGCATCCCCGGGAGCGCTCCCGGCTCCCACTTCCCATCTCCCCTCCGCACGGCTGGGTCCAAGTCGGGTTTATTGAAATTGCAAACTCAAAGCAGCAGCAGAAATGGGGAAAAAAAAAAAAAAGGGGGGGGGGGGGGGGAG
>JAWWEE010000122.1:13148502-13192760 GCA_035221455.1 Xenops minutus | reverse complement strand
GGGGGGAAGAGAACAAAAAAAAAAAAAAGGAAAAAGAAAAAAAGAAGAAGAAAGCAAAAAAAAGTGGTGGGGGGAAGAAAAGGAAAAAGAATAAGAAATAAGAAGAAAACAGAAAAAAGTGATGAGGGAAAGGAAAATAAAGGAAAAAGAAAAAAGTAAGAAATAAGAAGAAAACAGAAAAAAGTGGTGGGGGAAAGGAAATAAAAGAAAAAGAAAAAAGGGGGAAAAAAGAGGCAATTACTTGCTATACACATAAGTTACCTCTTGCCATGGTAAATGCCAAAACACAGCAGTGTATGGATTGGGTTTTGTTTTTTTCTTTTTTCTCTTTTTCTTTTTTTTTTTGAGTTGCAAATAAAAATACTGTTTCTTAAAAGATACACTGAGAATACCCATGGCACAGCCATGTTTGAAAAACATTCACCAAACACATCAGGACCAACTAACTTCAACACACTGGTCGCTGCTCGCTCTGATTGCTGCCACACTTGATTTGAAACTCCACGGGCTTACTCTGAAAATATGTTAATCTGCAAACATTTACAGAAGGCAGCAATTCCCTGGTGGCAATATAAAAAGTTTAAATTGTTTAAGTAAATACATGCACGTACATTGCAAATAATAAAACTTTTCAATTAAGTGAAAAGTAAAAAAGAAATCCAACCACCACTGAAAAAAAAAAAAAAAAACCAAAACAACAAAACAAAATAAAACCCCCCACAACAATATAAAAACCCAAATGACCAAATGACCTGGTTTTGGTTTAGGCCTTGATGTTAAAAAAAACAACACCAAAAAGCCTAAAAAAATTCAAAACAGAACAGAACCCAAAAAGAGCAGCAACTAGAACCAAACAAAAAATGAAACAAAAACCCCCACCCCAAACCAACCAAGCAAAAACACAAATAAAAGGAAATTTAACTTGCCAAACAACATACAATCCAACCTATGCATGATCCTTTCTGCCCTAGCAATATCTGCCACTTGTAAGCAAGCCTTAAAAAAAATCACTATAAAGCTTTAACTGCATTGTAGCAACACAAATTTTACTTTCTTGCAAAATGTGCTCATGTAAATAATGATAACTCAGATCCTGGAGTTGTTCAATGTGAGTTGAAAACCTTCTTGTCATGGAAAATATGCGGCTGATATTTAGGAAGGTTTTCCTGTAATTAACTCCCCCTTGAGGATTTTCAGTTAGCAGCAGTAAAATTACCATCAGTGTACTAACACACACCACATGCACTCTTACTCACTGCCCCACCAGCACTCTCATGAAGATCAAAAAAAGTAAAGAAGAACAAAACCACCTCAGGATGAAGTCCAAGATAATAAATTCTTTTCCTTTTTTGTGTGTCCCTTTTTTTTTTTTTTAATGCAGACAAATGATTGTTGTTTCAAAAACCCCATCTGCACTGTACAGACCTGCCATTTTTTATTTCCTTTACTAGAATCTGGTTTATACTAAAGATGTTATTTCGAACTAGACCTCTACCTAAGTCTGAATTCAGAGCTAAAAATCAAAGCTTAATACTTTCATACTTAGCATAGCTTGTTCAAAATGCTACTATGCCCTTCAGTTTTTAAGAAAAAATAAAATCAATGTGGCAACTTCCATCCCAAAGGTGACTGGATAACAGAAATATACACCTCCTGCCTCATCTTTTTCACTTACTCAGATTGTATTTCTTTCCCCAACTAATGATATCAAAAACATACATCTTATGTAAATACCCTTTTTAATACGAGATTTTAGACCATAAATTCTTTTTGTTAGTTTTTGTCATCTCTTTGCACATGATGTTAGCTGCCCACATTTCCTGACATGCATGAGACACACACAGGCAGGCACAGGAAGATGCAGAGCCTGTCCACACCCCTGCAGACATCACCTACTGGAAGGCAGTGAGACATCCCTTCTGAACTACAACCTGCTTTTTCTGGACTGACCTGAATAAAGCACTCTATCTGCAACCAACACACACAGGCTCATGTGAGAATTTGTGTGGAACAGAAAACAATCCACATGCATTCACCTATTCTTCTGTGGATAAATGCACCTATGGAGGCAGGCCACATTTATGCATTTACTGATTAGAGATAGCTATGATGGAGCATGATAATCTGACATACTCTGTTCCAATACATGCACATAGGGATATTACACTCCATATTTCAGGTCCCAAACCATGCTTTGCTTTTTCTAACCCCAAGCACCCTCTGCCAGTCCTGCCTGTTGTTGGGGTGACTGGAGCTTCTGGCTCCAATCCTGCAGATCTAAGCACACATCCACAGGCATTTTTTCAAGATCAAGACCTTAAGGCATGCCCTGTGTCCCACACTGAACACAATACCTGCTGGCAGAGTATTAATCTAGCACAGCAATTTCATTATTATAATTCATTAGTGTAATTCCACACAACCCTTCCCAAACTGCTCTGTAAGACTCAGCTTCTTCAAGGAGCTTTTTACAAGCAGATCTCTGGGTTGTATTTATTCCAATTAAACCTCTGGAACACTTGGGCATAAAAATAACAGTTTGGTTTACGTTGCTGACCAAGCTTAAGGCATTCCTAGAAGGACACATTATTTTGAATTGTTTGTCTACAGCTTAACCTTACCTGCAAACTAGAGTTTTTAAAAGCCATTCGAGAACAAAAGTATCCAAAAACATGATACAGAAGTTTCTGCATTTTTTTTTTTAAGAATGGTAAATATACTAGGAAAACAATTCATGGAAAAGGTGCATTAAAATACCTTTACTATGTATTTTTTTTTTACAAAGGGCTCCCTCTAGTCTTCCCATTTGTTTAAAAAGATAACAATGGAAAAACCAACCACTTTCACACCAGATGTTTTGAATATTTTTTTTAAGACTTCTTTTTCATCCCTTGAGTTGAAGCAAATAAAACTAACCAGTCAACTGCAATACTGTAGGTGATCAGCTGCTAGTCCCTTGCAGCCACAAAGCCCCAAACTCCACCTATTGCCTTGATGGAAATGCTACAGACTGCTTTAATCCCTCTCTCCCCAAATTTTGAACAAATGTCAATTTAAAAAACCTCAATAATGCACTGTTTTAAAAGTTTGATAAGGTATTTTCTAGCATCTAAATATTGCACTTGGGGGTCAATTTAAAAATACCAACAGGTTTAAAGTACTCATTTTTTTCGTATCCCTATAAGCATCTTAGTTCCATTTCTAAACAGGAGGTGAAAGGGAGAATAGAAAAGAGTTAACTCTTTACATCCCAAACTTTCTACCAAGCCACCTTCACCTCTCTTTCCTTTCCTCACAATACACTATTAGACTGACTTTTAAAAATGGCCAGTTTGGAAGGATCTTCCCCCCCCTCCCCCGGCTTTGAAAAATTACCTAAAGCCTTTTTTTCCCAAGCAAGTTAATGTGAACTTGGGAATGGCAATTAAATTGTCAGAATTAAAAAATTTGTTTTTAACTAGAAGGTAGCCAGAAGTATAGTCATGGGGCTGGTATTGATTGTCTGAACAGAGAACATTAGTCTTCAGGTATTTATTCTGCCACCTCTGCACCAGAGGTTCTCCTTCAAATCAAATCAATCCCTGGAAAAGATTGGTTCTTGCTACTAAGACACATAACTAGGCTGCAACAGAGCTGATTGCTGTTGTTCTCTCTAGGTTTTACTAAACAATACCCAGGCTTTTGATTGTTTCTGAATAATTTTCACAGCTGCAAACTGGGATGATTCCTACACTGGGAGCTTTGGGGTGGAGAACACATCTGGTTGTATTTGAAAGAGACCAAGCAGTTGATAATGTGTATCTTCTAATGAAAATTGTGCTAAAAGTCACATTATCAAGCATGGTTCCTGCAATAGCACTTTTCCATTATTTATGCATTATTTTCCCCTGTCTCCCTCCTGGCAAAATCCCCTATGCCCAATTTTAAGTCTTGGTCTGCTATGTTATGAGAAAACCTCAAATAGGCAGTAGGGAACCTTTTACACATTATCTAAACATGCTTTTGCTTCAGAGACATGTAAAAGTAATTGAAATGGAATAATTAATGATAAAATACTGATATGAAATCATAACATACTGGGGCAAATATTTTGTGAATCCTGGGGTTATCCACACCACAAAAATAGAGCCTGAAAGCCTGGTTGCAAAAAAATTCTGAAAATAATTAGCTTTTCTCACATGAACTCGGTTAATATTAAAAAGAAAGAAATATATCAAGTGACAACTCCAGTTGACTTTTCTGACAACTGTACTTTCTGAGACCAAACAACCTAAAACAAGCCAAACCTAAACAAAAACACCACACCAAAAAACCCAATCTCAAAATGAAACAATAAAAGCCCCAACTACCTTTGCATTCCTACATGTTATCTATAGCTTCCAGCTGAACTTGAATCTGTACTTTGGTCATCTCTTCTACACCTTGCTAGTGGAAGGTCTTGGAATAAGACAGTTGCATATATACACACTCTCAGGCAGACAGCAACTATCTGTATTTTCAGAGGTCACATTAAATAATGACTTAAGGTAAACTAGAATATTCACTGGACAGATGAAGAATGACAACAGGTAACAAACGCAGTATGCCGTTAAATTCAGAATAAATATGTATAATAGAAGACTGCTAAGAATGTCAAAATCTGAACAGGAAGGCAGACAGAAAACAAGCAGGTATCTTTAAATTACCAGGGTTAGCTACCAGCTATGCCTATCAGCCACCTATAAAATAGGGCTACTTTTATTCACTACTGTTTTGTATTGACAAAAATTGTAGTCCTGTCAATTGCAAACTGAGTATGAGCCATAGACCTGGAAATATAGCATGGATTAGTGAAAATACCACATTAATATGAACCACAAATAACTGCATTACTGTGTGTTTGCTTCTGGAAGAATTAATTATGCAAATATAAATTGTTGCTCTAAATATTTTTCAGTAAAAATAAAGATTTTTTAAAAATTTTTATAAACAGCTAAAGAAAATGTAAGTAGAATACGTAAAACTGTGACAAGATCTATTTAATTGAAAGTACACATAATATTAAAGGGGGGGCAGTTGTTTATCCATGGAGTATTAAACAGAAAAATAAGTTATGCCCCTAAATCCATAGCATAGAAACAACACCCTGTACTAAGAACAGCAAGTCCCAAAGCAAAAAATGGGTTAATTAATTCTACATCTTGTTCCTCTTTCTATAGTCAAAGATGTAGGGCTCTACAAACACAGCTTTCAGATCACTTTATTGACTATTCTCTGTATGGTCATTTATTTTAGAGGACTGATGTCACATTTGGCATTATATCAGCTGACATATTGTAGACATTTTCTTCCAGAAATGGCTCTTTAAGGCCGAGTGCAAGAGGTTAAGATGCCTGATGGAAACTAACTTTACAACAGTGATCTTCTTCTATATTCATACAGCAGTCTTAGTAAATTTAAATTAGCATAAACTTTATGCCTCCACATATCATTTGTGTGTGCATGTATGCACATATGTATGCAGTAATTCACAGACTAAAAAAGGAAAAAAAAAACCCTAAATTTAAATTATTCTGTTTAATGACATGTATCTTCAAGGTGAAGGATACTCAGCTTTAATTATAAGGAAATTATTATTTTTAAATACAAGAAAGATTTTTTTCACCATATTATTGTATCTTCATTAGATTGCAAAGACATAAAATTCTATACTAAGCCCCCAAATTCAGTAGCTTTGTGTGTGTTTTTTTGCTTGAATGTTTATACTTTTATTTACTAAGGAATTATCAAATTCACTATCCTATTAGTTTTGCAAATACATTCCCTTCTAGAACAGACAGAGCACAGGTAACTGAGTGATCTCTGATCATAAAACGCGAAAAAAATCCTGTTAAAAAAAGGATTAAAGATTCCTATTTTAAAATCACGAGGTAGAAATCATAATTATCATTTTGCTGCTTGAGCAATGGCTCTACATCTCAGCATTTGCTACTATTTACTCCACATCAAATTCTTGCAGAATAACTTGAGGACTTACACATAAGCAGATATCTATAGTTTAGCTGTAGAAGTGCTATTTTCCTTCTACTCTACCTGCAATAACAGGCAGACAAGCGCTAAGGTTAAAGTAAAATAATTGCTGTGGATTTCTGAACAGGAAAGACCTCCTCCTGAAGTTACTAAAGTATAAATCAGTGATTTACAGGAAAGCATGTCCAGGGATTAATGGTAAAACCGCATCCACTTTTCTTCTGCTTAGTGACAACTCTATTGCATGCAGAGCATGCACAGGGTGCCAGCTCAGCTAAGACGTACCCAAGGTGCTTAGCAAACCCCAACATTGCCTATCCCTACGAAGAAACCATCAGTTTATCTTCGCATCGAACCTGGCCTGAAACGCACCGACAAAAGCCGGGCGTTTGGGACCATCTCCCAAAGAAGGCAGGTCTGGTGTTTGCCAGCACGTCCTGTAACCTGCTGCTGGTGGCACGCAGCAGCTTTCACACTGACCATGCTCTCCGGCTGCTTTGAGCGTCGCTTCGGGATGGGTCGATCCGAGGGGGTTACGCACAAATCGTCGCCGGCGCCGCAAGTCATCTTCCCAGTAGTCAAGGCGCCAGAACTCACGAGGACGACTACAATGAAACAGAGGAGCCACATATGTTAGCAATTATCAACCAGCATGGTAGCGCTGAATTTCTGCATAAAGCTCTCCTTGTTTGCGCTGCTTTGGCCTTTTTTTTTTTTTTTTTTAACCTCCCCCCCGCCCCTTTCTGCAATCTTTTACTTAGGTATGTCCTTGAAAATAACAATATCACCTTCCAGTCTAAGGAACTCCTTTCCCTTTTTTCTTGGAAGGTGAAATGAGCACTAAATACATCATTTTGAAATGAATTGCTGACAGTGTGATCAGTTTCCCCACACTCTAGTGGCATGTGCTCCGATTTCAGCCTCATTTCAGCCTCAGCAGGGCACCTTTCTCAGTGACTGCATTTATAAACCAGAATAGGGAAAAGGCTATTATAAATATGGTATAGCATTACCTATATTAATCAAAGTCTGTCCCCCTTCATTTTTCTTCCTAATTTGTGCCTTTTTGCACAAGGTCAGTAAATCATGCCATGAATTCTTGGTCCAGAAAGTGTTAACTTTAATGAATACCTCAGTTACATGGTTATGTATGTGATAATAAAATATTACTCTGTTTAGATGTGCAGGAATTTAATTAAAATAATCTCTTAAAATATTCATTACATTTAGCCCCTGAGGCTTAGAACAACACGAGAAAATGCATTTCTTTTCCATTTACTGTTTTTAAATAAACCATTCCAGGAGAGTGAAACAGCAATCTATTTTCGAGCAAATCAGATTGCATTTCTGGTTTATGTAGTTGTGTTTTTACATTTAATTAAAAACTACATGTTATGATGTGTAATAATTGCTACATAGAAGGCATACTTTTAAAAAATTACATCTAGAAAAGGTTATATCAAATTCATTATTTTCCATTGTATGCTCCAAATATTACGTAGATCTTTTTAATACGGTCATATATAAGTGCCAGTTACTATCTTGTTAGATGATCACAAATGAATGCCACTGTAAAACAGTATTTTAGCCCAGAGAATGTACAAAAAAATGCCAATTTCAGGTGTAGCAAACACACAAATAGAAAATGCCTGAAGCATAGAATAGCCATGATATCCTGAAAATGTGTACGTCCAAATTAAAAACCGCTGCTTTTGTTTGTTTAGATAGGTAGTATTAAAATAATAGATGAAAATGCATATAAATTCCATTTCTGATCCAGGAGCTAATAGAAAGAATACCTGTCAACACAGACAAATGAACAGCACAACTAATTTGCAGATCACAATGTTAAAAATACTTGGTATCTACATTCTTAGCTTTGAGGTTTAAAGGCAGAAACAAATTCTATGTAAGGTGAATCAAGATTTCAAACAAATGTAGTAACAAAAGCCAAAATGATTTCCATAATCCTACTCTCAAACACAATTTGTAGACATTAAAAATTCAAACTGAAAATAATTTTATAAAAATGGAGACGGTCTTCGCATTCTTCATGAAAATTCTATGCCTTT
This sequence comes from Xenops minutus, assembly GCA_035221455.1. Taxonomy (NCBI): domain Eukaryota; kingdom Metazoa; phylum Chordata; class Aves; order Passeriformes; family Furnariidae; genus Xenops; species Xenops minutus. The sequence continues at coordinate 13,184,679 of JAWWEE010000122.1, read as the reverse complement.
TTCTAACACTAAGGAAAAGACAGGGCTAGTCTTCATCTTCCCAGTTTCTTAATTTCAGGAAAACACTGAAGCATTGGAATCAAATTCCCAAGTATCTTATTTTCACACTTAAGTCTGTATTACAGTCACACCAAAATTGGAATGCTCTAGTTACAAAACCCAATGATTTTGGAATAATTAACCAAAGAAAAATTGTAAAACACAGGAAGCTATGGGTTTATTCAAAGGTCGATTAATAACTTAAAATTCTCCATTAGTGCTTATAGAAAAAAGGCAGAACACAGCTGGCTATGTGCATGCCTTTGATAGTCGTAGAGCATGGATAGGCACTTCATCATTCTGCCTTCCTACATTTATCTGTTGAAATTATTATCAAATATCAGGCAGGATGCAGTCGTGAATCACAGACTGCTCCTCGTCTTCAGGGGAATGATACAATGAGGGTCTATTCATCAGGGTGGCAATCGGCACGAGTAATTAGTTCCCTAGACTGAGATCTCCTACAAAGCTTATTTCAGTCGGCACCACAAACATATGACAATGAAAAGCTAATGGAAGTCACTAAAATTTGTTAACCTCTTCTGCCATCAATCCTTCTGCTATTCTGTGCTACAGTATTATGCAAAGATGGTAAATTATTAATTTGTCATTCATCTACCTTTCCACAGTTTTGATAGAATTAAGTGATGCCATTCTTCTGGATAACAATTACAATTATAGCACATTACAAAACTCTGCTAAAATTATTAGGAAAAGAGGTACCAATGATCAGGCATGAAGTATTATCCAGAAGCATAATATATCTTTAGTCCCTTACTTTTCTTTTCAGTTCAGCAGACAAAATTTGCATAGGGTTCTACCTCCTTCGGTGGTGTGCTGATTATTCACAAATAACTACATCCTAACTATTTGTAACTATTGGCAACCACTGCATTATGAGATAAAATAATAATAATTCTCTACTCCCTACACATAGAAAAATATCCAACAAAATCTTGCAATGCCAAAAGCAAACACCACTGTTGACTCCTTCCAAGTGAGCCATTTTTGAGAGCAGCTACTGGGAGAAATGAATATAAGAACCAAAAAGCCAGTACACTACACAGCTGCTCCAGAACACTTCCACCTGCAAGATTAATTAAGCACTGCAGCCCCATCCCCAAAAGGCAGCTCTGTACCACACAGACTTTATAGCTCTGCAGCCAGGGGGAGACAGACCTAAGGATTGCTCTGCTTTGGGCAGGACTGACTGCTCACAGACTGAAGCATTCTGAAGCAAAGGGTCAAGGAAGCAGATTTTGGGAACAGTGCAGCAGCATGGACTACAGGTGACATTTGACAGCAGAAGTTTGCAGCCCTGCAATAAAGGCTGCCATATGGACTAAAGGTGCTATATGGACAGGATCGATGAACATAAGTACTCAATTAGTCTAAGTGCAAGAGCAACATTTCTCAGGGGATCAGGGATTTATGAATTATAAATCATATGATTTGCATGGATTTGTCAGGGCCCCCTATAACATGATGCACAGTAATTAGTGGTTCCTTAGTAACAATATTGACTAAATAGAAACAAAGCTTTTATATTAAATGTTTCATTCAAATAGTGTAATCATTATATTGCTTTATTTTCCAAAGTTTCCCAAATCATCAGGCTATGCATTCAGTACTAAGAACAACCTTCCTCTCATTCCCATGCAACTAACTTAATTGTTAAAATTGTACAGAGATGAGATTAAAATTGAATGTTTCCTGCTTCCTCAGGACTTTGTGTCATGAAAAAAAAGTCACTTCACTGTGACCAATGGGACAAAGTCCCCACTTTTCTACACTCCAAGAACAAGAAGCCAATTTTCCTACCAGTTTCAAAGATTAAGACAATTAGAAACAAAATCTACCAACTGCAGCACTACTTTTATGATGGTGTTATAGCAAAGTAATTTTAGGCATGGGAATTACCTACTGGTCCTCATATGCTATAGGTTGAAATTGAATCTAAGTGGTACCAGAGAATGACAAGAGGATCATGCAATTGGTGAAGAATCACTTCTGGTAATGTCTTATCTATTGTGTATTTCAAGATACTCTGCTACCTCTAAGACCCCAGAAAAGAAACAGTCAGCACACCAATGTGCGAGGTGGGGAAGAGGAAAGAAGATGCAAATCTGCAAAAGCAATAGTTTGAGAGGGCTTAGTGCTGTATTCGGGCTACCAGTTAACTGAGGATGATGGATTTTAGCAAATAAACAAATACAGCACAGAAAAGAGCAACAAAGAAACTGATAAAAGGTAAAACAGCACAGTATTAATCACCTGCAGAGACAGAAGATGACTAGAGCTCTAGAAGACCTCATCTATCTAGAAGGCTGTCTAGTCCTAAGGGCAAGAAAACACACTTCCATGAAAGGCAATTACAACAAACTTAAAAGCAGCTAAACCTATGTGAAGGGACCAAGATAAATTTTGAGATTACATACTCCTCTTTGGAACTCTAACTGTAGAGTTAAGCAGGTGGGTCCACCTCCAAACCTAATCAATCTTTGGTGTCTCCACTAAGACCATCAGCAAGGCAATCAATCAGTGAGGACAATTTCTAAGATGTAAGTGTTCGAACACAAGCAAAATTAGTTTCACAGCCAAAAACAGAGAGGCAACACCACTTACTCATCAGGAACAACAGCAGAGATTTGAAAGGAAACCAGAAAGAAGGCAGGTCTGTGATTTCTCCATCACCAGCTGCATGCCTACTACAACTTCTGGTTATAATTCATTATGCACTTTGGTTGCAATGGCTCATCAAATGCAGAATATCAGGTGTTCCTTCTAATTTACCCAAAAGAGCAATCATACAATACAAATAGTGATGCCCAATTACAAAATAAAAAATATGCCAGATTATTTTAATGCTGTTCAGGAACACTTCGTGATCTAAATCTAGATGACTTTTGCTTCAATGTAAAATGCTTCAAGAACTCAAGCCAGGTATCTCCTGTGGGATACACAAACATTCTTTCTAGAAAAAAAAAAAAAAAGAAGCAGCAGCAATAAGAATTCTCATTTGACTCACAGAATCACAGAATGGTTTGGGTTGGAAGGGACCTTATTAGAGACCATCAAGTTCCAACCTCCCTGCTGTGAGCAGGGAGACTTTTCACTAGACCAGGTTGCTCAAATCCCTGTCCAACCTAGCTGGGAACACTTCCTGGGATGGGGCATCCACAGATTCTCTGGGCAACCTGTGCCAGTGTCTCACCACCTTCACTGGAAAGAATTTCTTCTTGGTCTCTAAAATAAACTTGCTCTCTAAGTTTGAAGCCATTCCCTCTTGTTCTATAACTACATGCTCTCACAAAAAAGTCCCTCTCCAGCTTTGTCACAGTCCCTTTGAAGGCTGCCAGGAGCCTTCTCTCCTTCAGGCTGAACAGCCCAAAATTTCTCAGCCTTTCCTTATAGAAGAGGTGTTCCAGTCCTCTGATCATCTTGGTGGCCCTTCTCTGGATTTGCTCCCACAGGTCCATGTCATTCCTGTGCTGGGGCCCCCAGAGCTGGATGCAGAACTGCAGCAGGGGGGTCTCACCAGAGCAGAGAAGAGCAGAATCACCTGTCTCACCCTACTGGCCACACTGCTTTGGATGCAGCCCAGGACACAATTAGCTTTCGGGGCTGTGACTTCACATTGCTGGGTCATGTCCAGCTGCCCACTCAGCAGCACCCCCAAGTCCTTCTTGGCAGGGCTGCTGTCAATCCATTCATCTCTCGGCATTGACTTGATCATCAATCCAAAGAAAAAAGTGCTGAAGTCCTAGAAAAAACTGCAGAATTTTTGGTGGAGTACCTCCAGCAGACTGCAGGGCGTCATGTAATGTAAGAAGCTGCTTCATCTTGTAAATCGAAATCATTGCATTTTCATACAGCTGGATGTCCAGAATATTAACTAAAAATCTCTATTTTGCAGGTAATAGTAAAATGAAGGTATGCTCCACTGACTGACTCAATAAAAGGCAATTTTAAACAGCAAGTAAAATATTTTCTGAAACCCTTCAATATTCTTGTGATGAGCTTTCACAAACTGTGATCTAAAAGAGCAAGTTACACCAGAGCACACGACCAGCATGCTACTAGCTTCATGTCTGTAAACATTAACCTAAAAAATGTTCTGTGAATATCCAGATGTACTATCAGTTTGTAATATGATCAAAAATCTATAACACACTTCGGAAAATAAAATATTGGCCTTAAAGATGGTAAAGCAAACACTGAAATATAACTTAAACAGCAAGTTCTTGGCAGCTCTTCCTGCAGAGATCCCATGCCTAAGTGTTTGTCATGTGGTAAATCTAAATCAGAGGACTGAGGCAGTAGGAAAAATGACCGGTTTTCAGTAAATCAGGCTCCTGATCTGATTCCCACTTTGCCTGTATCACCAAAGCACACAGGAAAAGGTTTGATTAGCATTAAGTCAAAGTTGCAGCTAAAACATTACTTGGCCAGCTATACTCCACTGTATGTCACAGCACTTCACTGATATTGGATCTACCTCAGAACATTAAAGATTAATTAACTCCTGAGAAGTGCATTGAGATCTCTGGAAGCACTACCTACATTACCTGTACTTTCTTCAATGGCAAAAGCAGTTATACAGTTCTACTCCCTCTCCCCCTCTCAGCTGCCTTCACATAAGAATTTAGCCACACTAAGCTGAATCACAGCAACTATCTGGGATGGTTAGAGTTCATTGCTTTTACTCTGTTTCATATCAGTAGCCTGTTTACTCTGCAGCCTCCCCAGCAACTGTGTAACTAAAAATATGGGAAAGAAAGTGCAGGTGAGAGAAAGACAGGAAAGGATGAGGAAGAATATATCTGATACCAAAAAAGACATATCCTGTAATCACACTCTAATATTAGTAGAGTCTCTGCCTTCTCATGCTATCTTCATTTTCCTTCACACACAGACATTCATATCCCATAGTTTCAGGATACAGATTTCCACAAATGGAAATAACTGAGTATCCTTAAGAAAAAAAAACGATGCACAGGCAGGCTTTTAATCTCTGTCATCACTGTAGTAACAGGAACTGGTCATAATAAAGGCCCAAGGCCACTGAGTACAACTTCTCTGGCATAATATCAATTATGTACAACACTAATGCAATCCATTAACTCAGCATAGCCTACTTACTTCTTCTAACTCTTTTCCAAGAAAACATTTGGCTTTGCCTACAAAAGCTTTTTTTTTTTCCCTCTAAAAGGACTTTTTCCTTTATCTATGCTTCAATTTTATCAAAAGGTGTGTGTGGAGGGGGGTATTCTTTTGCAGAAGAGAGAGTAGCGCCTTTCGTCTTTCCTTCTCTCAGAAGACATAGATGTGAAAAGCAGGCCATGAACTTCAAGGCACAACATCTGCATGGACTTAGCAGAGAACTCTGAGGAACTCTGCACAGCAGGTAGGGACCTTTGTACAACTTAAACCTCAGGTACTTCCAGTGTAGAGGAAAAGATGCGACTGTCAGCACGGCAAGTGTGTCGTAACAGATGTTTCATGCTATTTCCCCCTATAAACAAGGCTGTACAAACAACACAGATCTGTAATTCCTAGATTTGCATTTTAAAAACTAACAGAAATGCTGTTTGCAAGTTTTTATGCAGTAAATAGTTCTGATATTATCTCTTTGCCTCAACCATCCATTAGACACTACAATTCCCTGCCCAGGCCTCCTGATCTCTGTGTTTTCACAGAATCATACCAAAAATTTATTCCCACCTAACTAGCATGCAAACAAAACTAGAGGAACAATGCCAATTTCAGGTATCACAGAGATTCTTTTCTGCACTGACAAGCTTTGAATTCCTCATTTAAAAAGCAATCCAGAAAAAATGTTGACTATAAATGTTGCAGTCTCCCTCTACGCCTTATAAAGCACCATGTCAGGGAAAAGACAAGCCCACCTTTAAGGTGTTGCTGTCCTAGATAATGGTGTTATTAACCTCCAGTTTAAAAACAGTGCTGTTTATGTATGAGTTTATGTATGCTCTTCTTTGATCTTTATTAACCCCTTGGTGGCTAACCCCAGCTTTTTGGAGGCAGCATTCTTTGAAGTGCTGGCATTCCAGTGCACACTGATACTTCAAAGAGGGCTCGCTGAAGTACATGATACAGTACTAATCATGTATTCTGCAACCCCTGTCTTATCTTAGACTGATCTTATTTTGATCAGTCTAAAATAAAACTGCACTTTCAAAGATGCCACCTTAAGACACAGTTCAATTTGTGTTGCAATTCTGTCAAGAGTAATTATAAAGTAACTGAAATGAAAACTACTCCACTTTTCTACCAGAAGTTAACATGAAAACTTTCTTCTGGCTTTCAGCAAAAATTAGTTCAGACATGATTCAGACATGGAAGAATTAATGTAGAGCAAATTTGCAGCTGGATGCTCTGGCTTAGTTGCCCATAAATCTTTGCAGATCTCACACATCCTACACCTGATTGCAGTCAACAACATTCATTTTTCAAAGTAACTACAGTTCACAGAGATCCCATAAACTGGTATTCATATTGAAAATAACAATAACTACCATAATACACAAAAAATAAGTACACTGCATCTTACTGGAGGGTTTTTTGCTATTAGCTTGATAACATGGAAATTTAGTTGGCAGTACTTGTTCAACCCTTTCTTGCCAAAACAAAGAATGGATTATAAGAATAAAGGCTGAAGGATATAAAATGATAGAGGAGCCAGCTCAATCTCTACCTCTTTAGCCATTCCTGTCAGTTCTGATGCCCTCACCTTAAGCACATGCATAGGAAGTACCTATATATTTTATCACTAATTACAGTATCAGCAGATTTTCTGTGAGGAGTAACATACATTGAAATATTATGACTTAGATTAATTCTTTCCAGTAGTTTGAAATTTGAGATTGTAATCTTTCAGCATTTGTAGATATATAGATCAACTCTTGACCAAAACAGGAAGATCTGCTCAGTTCTGTTATTTCGTTTGTACATTGCTCTGACTCCAAAAGTATTAAACACGGGAATTACAGTAAAGTTTTACCCCCAAAATCTTAGATTTGACCTGCCCCAAACACTTCAGCTTCACTACCACCTCTTCTAGAAGAAACAGGATGGAATCACAGTCCCATATATCTACACTTTAAGAGCTGTGGCTAACCTGTATCCTTTTTTTATAGCTCTCTTAACAGCTGGATACTTTTCTTGCTTCCATAAAAATGTAATAGTGCACCCCTCTGATTCAACAAATACTTTTCTGCTCTATGTTCTTCTACAGGAAGTTAATTTTTTCTTCTCTTTTGTGTATATATTTTCAGAGTCCTCTGACAGAAAGATTTGGGGGGGAGAGGGTAACTGGGGGAGAGTTTGATTTTTTGTGAGTTTTTGCTTTGTTTGTTTTAAATTAAAATCACTTTTTATTAACTAAATCAACTCAGCAATTCAAAAACCATCATAGAGAAGTTTTTTTAAACATAGAACAATAAAGAGAAGACCAACCTCCCTGAGGTCTCTAAACGTCAGCATATCAAAAATATATACATTTCACCCTTTTATTGTGGACAGAATTTGAGTGCATCTGGGGAGATAAGCAAACTCCTCCTTCAACCTCTTCCTTAATCACAAATCAACTGGAATGTATTTGTCTCTCTGCTTTAAATTATGTTGGGTGGAACAGGCAACTCTCTCAGGTCCACAGCATGTTTGGCCTCTGTTACACAGCATCTTGGAAAAGGTATTATCCACTCAGATGGCAGGTTAGGATACTGAAGCCTTAGAGACACTCAACTTCAACATTGCCTGCATTTCTCTCCTACTCTCTGATAACCAAAATCAAAACTTTAAAAAAAAAAAAATCCCCACTAAAATAAAAATCAAGTATGATTTGATTTGAAGACAACACTTCTGTCTGAGATTTAATTCAGGATTTCAAATCTGAGGAGAGCAAAATGTGGGAAATGACTTCATTGCGTGATGATTGCAGAAACACATGTAAGAAAGAGTTCAAGTAACTGCAAACATTGTACCACGCTCTGAGACAGGAAACAATAAGCACAAGGCAGCAAGACCACTAAGAAGCACATGGAGCAAAACTCCTAACTGTTACCATACTAGCCCAGCATGCTCAGGAAACAACAGCACTCAAACACCTTTAAAAAGGTTGGACTGAGCAGATACATTTCTCCTTTGAAAGCCTTGCAAACTATCCCTAAAAATAAAAACACAGCACTGAATTATGATGGAGTATCCTTTCCTGGACCACAAAGAGAATACTGTATTTACTGAAGGCTTAAATAAAGGGAAAAATAGCTTGAAAACACACCTTTTCTTCTACTATATGTGACCAGGAGACAAGCTCACACCAAGTCCCTTGCAGGAGGTGTACAGAAGGTGTAAAGTTCCTGCAGTCTGCAGGAACTGTGTGAAACAGCACCTCCACTATACCCAGAGGATGGAGAAGCAGCAGGAAGGTACAGATATTAAGGTCTAGACAGGCAGGAAAAACACTCCCAAGATGGGGAGCTGATGGAGGAGAGTAAGTTAATAAAAAGTCAGGGACTCCATTTGGAAAGGTGAAAGTGCGTATTTGGGGCTCCTGTCAAAAGGTAGGGAGACACTTCCTAATTGTTTTTTCTGTGCACACCCATCACTGTCCTATATTTGGGTAAATAGGGTACTATTTCATGTCTGATTACTCAGTGTTAGTTTGAGCTCACCTAAATATCTGCAGCTTTAGTTGCCCCTCCTATCAAAACTAGCTTAAGCTACTGAACCACCTCTTGAGATCCACTGATGCCCCATGGGTTCTAAAGATTCTGAAGATACTTACCATTCCACTCTGAAAAGAGGTTCCGTTAATGGAAGAGAAGTGCAGAAGGCATCCTTATTAATGTTACAAAAGTTACCAAAGGACTACTTGCAGCAAAGCATGAGCAAGTCCACACAAGGTTGTTTTAATAAAGCCAGTCAAGGGCTTAGTCCAGAATAAAAGCTGGCACACTGACACCCCAGAAACTGCTGAGAAGGTGTAAACCTCTTTTCAGTAGCTACTTTAAGAGAGAAATCCAGCAACAGACAACCTGGTAATGAACATTTGGATTGAGCAATACAAGAGACTCTGTAATATCCTTTCCACCACATATCCTTACTTTATGCTCAAGACTAAGTGTTAGCATTTAAATCCACTATTACAGGACTGATAACACAGACTGTAAAATGAAAGCTTAAGAAGTAACAAACCAGGAAGTGTTTCCTGTTTCGTTTCAGTGATTTAAACATGACACCCAGCACTGCTTTCCCTTCTGTGCCAGCATCCATAGAGGCACATGTTCGAAAGACAATGAAGTTTCTTCTCCAGGGGAGCTATTATCTCTCTTGACAAGGCTCAAGGCTTCCCACTTCTCCCTCTTTACCTAGCTAATCCCTTTTTTTTTTAAAGATAAATTCATCAAAAAACTCCAAAATCAACAAAGCCAAAAAACCAAACCACACACACAAACCAACAGAACAGTAGGAAAACCAACATACCTCTTTCGGTTCTTTCCTAACAGTGAAACAGCTTTCTCTATATTAACCAGTTCTTCTCAACACAGCAATCCCATCACAGAGGGGAATGAATTGGACACGACACTGTCACTCACAACTGGAAACAGTAAATCCTATGCAGCAAAGAATCCCTGTCCCACAGCTGTTCAGCAGCACTGAGAAACATCCCCATCCGAGAGGAGAACTGGAGGATCTGGAGTAGCTCACACTGGACTGCACACAAACTGCATCACTCCAGTGGTGCCACCAACCACTCCAGGAGTCCCTGCAGAGGGACATGGATGCACCCACTGGAAAGAAAGAACCTTTTCTCACCAATATCTAGCCTGAAATCCTGCATCCCAAAATGTCAGCTTAAGGAAGTGTAAGATCAATCCAATCATGTACAAGTTCTCCCCTAACTCTCTGCCAGTTTCTACTATTTTCAGCTCTGGGGATTTCCTGAGTTTAATGTGGTTTGTCTATTTATACTCCTTCTTCCCCCTAATGTATTTCTCTTCCAAGTACTCATCCACAGTGGAGAAACAGACTTCAAACAAAGCCAAGGATCAGTGGCCTCAACCCCCAAGTTGGGAAGAATTACTGCAGTGAGAAACAGCAAGCTGGAACTGTGCACATTTCTGGGAATTTCTGTTCTAATGCGTCACTTCAGCACCAAGGTAAAGAGTTCTCAGTGGCAAAGGCAAACCTTTGTTTCTGGATGACAGAATTCCATCTGTGTGTTTATAAAGCAATTATCAGATACTGCTAATATTCATGAAAAACTATAGTTGGGACACTAAAGAGGAAAATCCTTTGCAGACTAAGAAAAAGTCCTAAAAAAATGATCAACCATGTATTTAAAATCTGGAATGCAAACATGAGAGCAGAAGAGTTCTCTGTAACAACTGTACAATTCTCCACATTTGTAGCTTGAGATGTTAATTCTTGTTTTATGTAAATTCTTCAGAGAAGATTATTTAAGACCACACCACTGTTAAATTATTGTACACATACTTATATGCATAATTTAAGTATTCTGCATCATAATGCACATTTTCTTCCTTGAACATAATCTCCCTGCTGCATACATAAACTGCATGTGTAATTATCTGTAGTCACACCTTTCTCCATTATTCAGCCTTAGAAATAATCATGTATTATCCCTGCTAAACTAAGCTAACTTCTTTTTTTTTAGTAGCCTCTGATGAAAAAATTAAAGAACTCAAACATTTTGATCCAGCATATAGTACAACTTCTGCAAGAAACCTTGTTTACAAAGTTTGTTAAATCCATCACAGAAAACACTCTTAAAGAGAAATCATGGTAAAAGAATTGGAAAGTATGGTTTTTTTGCAATTAACTTCTCTGCTGACAGAACAGTCAATTCAGCCTGACAGTCAAAATTGAGAAAAGACTGTTTCATTTCATCATGAAAATTGAATGTTTTCCCTTCCCTTGTCAAAATAAAAAGCCCATATATTTTGCAAGAGATTTCAAGGATAAGATAAAATGAAAAGTATTCTATTGCTGTAAAAACACTAATGTTTTCAGAAGACAAACCATGCTTTCTCATTTTGGGAGGAAGATGGATGCAGTTAGCAGTGAAATGAACAGAGCCCAAGAAAGAATATAAACCCCATTAATTTACATGCAAACCAGTTTAGGGTTTTTTTAAGTGACTCATGAATATTAATTTGAACTGTTTCAAGTACTGAATATATACACAGCTACTTGTACCACATTTTTCAACTAAAACCTAAAAATACAGCAATGAAAACAACGGCAAAAGGACTCAAATAAAACCTGATCTTTTGCTACAACTTCTCAAGGTCACAGGATTCGTTTTCAGTATCATGCACCATTAAAATTTACTTTGTTGTACCAGTCACTAAGAGGGACAGAGAATATGGTTTTCACAAAAGGGATGGCTTTCATCTAGACTTTCACCCTCTTTATAGGGAATAACTTGGCTAAACTTTGGAAATGAAATACATGTGTGAAGCTGTATGGGCAAGCAGCAAATCACAGCAATAGCTACAGATTACTTACCAAACCATATGATAGAAGTAACCAATCTTTGACACTAATCGCTGCAAGATGGTATTTGCCCCCAAAATTCCCCATGAGGGAAGGGGGCAGTGAGAGGACCAGAGACAGGCTGACAGTCACCACAGAGATTTCAGCACACTGTACAGGATTTGGAGGAGAAATGGACACATTAAAAAAAGGTAGCCAGTTTTTTGGCTGAATTTATTCCATCACGTGGATTCAACGGCTTTTGAATGTTTCATAAAGAAAGTGGTTTGTAGGTAATTCTACTTTCCCCAAAGTCTTCTAAGGTATAATTTTTATTTCTCTTTACTATAGTTCAATAATTTGAAAGAAAATTTCACAAGTCAAAGTCAGCTATGTTAAGAGAACTTTAATTTTTTTCACATAGAAGCTGTTACCCAAAGTATTTTACTGGTTATTGCTGTACAAAGCTACAAAACATGGCTGTGCCAAAGGCTTTGGAAGTTCACAGTAGGTGTTTGCTGATGGTAAAGCATCTCTGAGGATGCTGCCCATCTTTCCCCTGATCATGCCTCTCAGACTGCTCCCATCAACTTCTCATACAACCAGCCTGTGACCTCATGTGCATCAAACCCGAGAACCGTCTTGGTTTCTCTCCATGACAAACATGCATTATTCCCAAAGACCAACACAGATCAATTCCTCTAGTCCCAAATTTAACCTACTATAAATAAATAAATATGTATGTATATATATATATATCTTTCTCTTAAAGGTTTTATCTCTAAAAAATTTGCTCTGCCACTCCAGAAAGACTGAAAGACTGAGAGACACTGACACAAAGAAAGTTGCAGTAGTTGCCTTTCATCGGTGCTCTCTACATCTACAACAACATCAGCAGCACAGAGAAGGACATCATTTCATCCAGATACAGAAGAGACAAAAAAGCCTACGAGGCAATAAAGAAAGCATCTTGATGTGAAAGCCATGAAGATAATGTGAGAAGGAAGGGAATCAGTTGGAGAAGAGGCAGAGTAGACAAGGGAGCCCATAAAACCAGGTCTGGCTGGGCAAAAACCTGGGCAAAGCAACAGAAGGTTAGAAAAGAAATCTGATGAAGAATTAATGAGGACAGAAAATACATGCAGGCAAGAGCAGAAGGAAAGGGGGATGGAGGGGATATTTCTTCTATAATATCTTTGTAAGGACAATACAGGTGATCCTGATTGTATTACTCCCTGAAAATTGGACCTCATAATTTTAATACTGTCCTACAATACTGGTGTGATGCTTCTTTGTTATTTCTCCGAAGAGAGGGGTGAAATACTGTGTGTGTCTACTGAACACTAGTGTTTTCATTTCCAAAACTTCCCTGTCCTAAAATAATCTTGCAGCTGCTCCTTAAAACAGCAAAGATCTCAATCATGTAAGTCTTGTCTCACCTACGCTACTGTTAAAAAGAAATTAAAATAAATACACCATCACCACCTCAGCGAAAATCACATTTTAACATCTCCAGCAGTGCAGCAAAGGCTTCATGAAAGTTCACAAATTAATTAATACAATAATGAACTTTTTAATGATGTCACTCCAAGGTTCTTCAAGCAAGGACAGATAGCACAGCTTATGTTGCCTTTTAATGTTTGAATCAGGAGCCTGCTGCCATGATCTGACATACACTCCAGTAAGGCAAAGCTGGAAAGTGTTTTCAGGAACACAATGCAGAAGTAGTGAAAAAGAACCCAAACCAACTAAACAAAAAAACCCTTAAAATGACTTACGAGGGCCAAAAGCACATTAGTGCAGGTATTAGATAGAACTGCAGGTCCCAGTTCAGTTTTGATATGGCCTCTCTCTCAGCTGTCCTTAAAATGACAATCTCCCAAATATTTATTTTTAAGGGTGCATCAAGGACTAGTAAACATCGAAGCTGAATTCTAGAGTTTTCTTATTCTTTAAAAGTTCAGGAACAAAAAATATTTACCTTCCTAGGGTAGAGAGAGTACTCATGGAGGTTATTTGCCATGTACATAATTTAGAAAATATTGTCTCAGTAATCAAACTTTAACACTGCTCTTTAGAACCAAAGACCATAACAGATTTATAACAAAACTCACAGACACTAACAGCATGGTAAATCCAGTGATTAACTCTTCAGGGTTTTGTTGTTTTGCTTGGAGTTTTATATATAAATATAAAATATATATTCATTTATTTAAAAAGTCTTCTTGCACTGCAAGCATTACTGTCCTGTGAAACAGCATTCCCCCCCCCTTTAATACAATGTTACCCCCAAGCATATGCTTTGTGTTTCTAAGAATCGTTAATAAGGAAGTTGCCTTAAAGCCCATTCAAGTAACGGGTCAATATTCCTAGATCAGACATACAAAAGGACTTCTAAAACCAAGCTTGTCAATTTTTTTTTGTTTATTTTATATCTATTTTTTGCTCTTGTTCACCCTCCTTTGAAGTTAGTCTTCAAAGCTTCAATATCAATTGGAATGCAGCATTAAGGATTTTACGACACTGTGCTACTTAAACTTTTATTGTTTTGTTGTGAAATCATAATCAGAAGGATTAAGCTCTTGTATTTGGCTTTTTGTTTCTTTTTTGTTTCTTTTTTTTGTAATCTAGTCTCTTTTTTTTTTTAATTTCCAATTCCAACATGCCATAAATCTGTAGCGTGCCCCTTCCAGTCTTCCAGCATAGACAAAATAATGCAGTTTACACTTAAACATGTTCAAGAAAAAAAATTAACATTCTTTATCATTTTCTAGCAGAGACAGTTAATACTCTCAGGCTACATTAATAGAATCTTTCTGCCATTGTAGAAAGTTTGATAGCACTCTTATTTCAATGTCTGAATTCTTCCCCTTTTTTTGACAAAGACAAATGATTGCCATCAATCAAGATCCAATCGGGTATACACAGAGTCAAGCAAATGCATCACTCTTTACTGGTTTTCCTGCTATTTGTGCAGGCTTTGCTCCATATTATTTTATAGAATGATCAAAAAAGCAGCCATAAGATAGATCATTCACACCCACTGTAAAATTAACTTTCATGAATAATGAGAGTTTTAAACCTCAGATAATGTATATGTTATACAGAAGATATTGCTGGAGTTCATTTCTGGCTAGAGATTATGTAAATGATACTATATGACCTTTATCATTACAAACAGGACATGCAAAACACATATTATTTCATACATCATTCTAAAGCAAGTCAGAACCTAAAGGAGAATCAGTCATTTATAATGTTCATGGTGAAGTGCTAAGGTTGCAAGAAAATGATATGAAGCACTTGTGATATTTTTGACTACTCCTCCCGCTTAACCTGTTACTTATGCACTCTGAACACACTAGAAATAACAAAAATGAAGGTTATCCCCCTTGTTTCTTGACAAGAAAATCAGTATTTTGTTTCTTAATGGAAACATTTATCTCAAGACTAAACTACACTGATAATACCCACTTATGTCAAAGCCAACGACGCTGAATTAATAGTAACACATACGGCTCTATTTATATAATGGATGAATAAGTAGTTCAATTTGTTGTTGTTGTTGTTGTATAAAACAGTATTTTAAATCACTTTCCTTATGTTATTTCCTTATTGCTGAACAATAAGCTAGGCAAAGCTAAATTGCTTAAAGATTTCCTAAAGATAAAAGGTACCCTTCACCGTGAAGGCTAGACAGTTGGTGCACATATGGAATCAATGAGGATCTCTAGGAAAGATCCAGCAAACCAAGAAACCCTCAGAGTGCGTTGTTTCAGACTTCTCTTTTCTGTACCAGTGAGGAACAAAAAGAGTATGAAATGTGTTTCAAATTTTGAGGCTTACACAGCTCTTAAGTATTTAAGGGCATTTATAAAAAATACCTAAATAAATCTGTTTATACCAAATTACATATAATTATTTATATTTATATACACTGAAATATCAAACAGCCATCAAAGAAATTCCTATCGCCAAAACATCGAGTCTTTGGTATCAGCAAGCAAAAAAAAATGAAATATTCGGTTAAAGTGCCTCATATTATCCTTATGTCTGGAAGTATACTAAGCCACACTTCCTAATTCCCAGGATTTTTCTCACAAACCTTTTGTTTACCAGTTCTTTCATCTAATCCTAACAGAGTCACATCTTTCTGCCAGAGAGGTTCAGTAGCTCCTGCTGATCTACTGGATCACATCACAGCTTTGGATGCTCATCACACACTGTGCTTTACAGAATGGCACCTCCGATTTATTCACACTCTGGTACCACTTCTCCAGTCTAAGTACACTTGTCCTTAAATCTCCAGGGTCTTCCACTGCAATGGAACTATTCGCCTTGGTTTTGGGTGGGCAATCCCTTTTCACTGCAGTCATCTGAAGGCCAGAAAGGAGAAGATGGCTCGAAAAGATGACTGCAGTTCTCAGAAAAGTGTGTCACATAGTCCAGCACTCAAATGACACTGGGCATCCCATGTGACTTCTCACAGATGGACACTGATACTGTATTTCTCATCTTCTCAGTACCAAGTATGAAACCCTGGACTCCAAACTGAACCACCAAGTCTCCAGAGCAACAGTGGAAGTCAATAAAGGTCTTACTCTTTAAAAAGAGTACTATAGCCAGAGAACTTGAAAACCTAGCAGAGCACACTTACTACTTTAATCCCTTCTGTGCCTCAGTCTGCCATCTGTAAAATGGAAATAATTAAGTGACACAATGGTCTGCTGAAAGCAAGTGTGAGATTCTCCAAATAAAAACTGCTTCATAATACACGAAGGGTTGAATAAGTAATGTAAGTTCTGACCTTCAGTAAGCTTTGGAGCTCTTGACCTTTTAACTTTAACACCTCTGTTAACACAGAGCACTGGGGTGAGGAGTAGATGCACCTGTCTACCTGTCCTCCTCCCACTAGAGAGACAAAAGAAGCAAGGGCAGGAAACAGCAAAGGTGGAAAATTACAGAAATTAGCTATCATCTGAAAAACCACAGGCAATTCAGATTTTGTAGAAATCATGCCCCAAAAAATCAGCTTTATGAAAGAAGACAAGCTTCTGGCTGGCTGGATTTTATGGTGGAATACCTGCTGCCTGTTTCAGGGAGCAGTTGCCTGCAGCCATCCTGATTTTGCAGATCGCATTTTTTGAAACAAATTTGTACAGAAATTTCCTCCAGAAGGGTCAACCCAGGACACAATTCTCTGTGTGATACCTGGAATTTCAGAACTGCAGCTGAACTGCTGTGACCCATCTATCACACACTTTACCAGGCCAACACATTTTTTTGAGCCCACCTGAGAATCACTGAGAAATTCCCACCTAACAGACTTTGTATCTGCACAACTAGAACAATTTTAATATTATAATATTATAAACCCAAATGTAGGCAGTTTTCCTTTCTCCCCTTCCCTCAGTGGCAGTTCTTTCAGCATTTATGGGATACAGATATCCTTCACCTCACCTTTTTCTGAAGCCACTGCTTTCATCAGCTGCAGCTCTTGGTTTCTAGAACCCTCTGTTCTTTTCACCCTCATTTCATGTTACCCATTCTCCTCTTAGTCAAGAGTCTTTCTGGCCATCTTTATGTCCTTCCCACCACAGAGGGAATGCTTTTACACACTTCTTCCCTCTTTCCTTTGTCTTTTCTTTCCCAAATCCAACATTGCACTGTGAAGCTGAATAGTAGAGGCAATGTAGTGCAGTAACATGGTATTTATGTTGCCATTGATTACTTTTCTGTTTGTGTTTTCCTAGGTCATTTGAAGCCAATATATGTGCTAATCAGACACCAAAATTTCCACACAGCACTCACTTTCCCCTCTCCAGTTTCCTAATTACCCCTGAAATATTAGTGTTCTAATTAGTTATGGCTATCATGCTTCTTCATAAAGCCACTTCAGCCATTCTGCCAGAGCTGCAGTTCAATCCCTGGCAACATCATTTACCTTGACCAGCAACACCCAAAGCTAAGGGAAGAAAACAGAAAATTCTCTTCAGTGCTAAAAAGCAGGATCAGAGTACAGACCAAACAGTGAGAAATGTATTACGTAGTGTAATTATATTTTAATTCAACTGCTGTGGAAAAAAAACAGAATACCTTTCTTTGTCTTCCTTCTCCCAAGGCATAAGTATATCTCTGATGCATGAAGCATTAACAAATCGGGTATTTTCCCTCCATTTCTCACATGCAATTCCAAGAAACCATCCTGTTTGCATTAGCTAGAACAAATGCAAATATTCCTTCAAAGACAGAGATAGAAATCATTTTTTAACACATGCACTTGAAAAAAAACCTCCAAAACTAAAACAAAAGATGGAGTGCAAAAGAAAACAGAAATAAAAATAAGGAAAACAGTTTTATTTCTGAGCTGTGTTTTTTATTTTTTAGCAATTTCTATTCACCGACATCCTTAGTGCCTCAAATAATTTACTGTATTAAATGCCTCATAATTATACATACATTTAATACTATTGTGCCATTGCATAGTTTAGTCAATAAAAGTTGCGCAGAATTTATCTTGCCTATATTATAAACTCAAGGTCAGTACAATAAGAGATACATTAAAGATAACTATTTTTGTGTTTTGTTTTTAAATTGTATCAAAATATCCCTGCTCCTCAGCTTGAACAGATCAGGCATCAAGATACTCCAAGGCAAGATGAAAGCATGTTAGATTTAAAAGCATGGTTATCTGAACCAAAAGTGGCCACACAGTATGAAACAAATTAATGATGTCATGTCATGACACTGTGCTCCAGCCAATTCACTATTTTTTTTTTCCTTTCTGAAGGCCTTGCCTTCTACTGTTTAAGGAAGAAAAATTTGTTCTTTCATCAGTTCTGTTCAAACAGAAAAGCTGCAAAGCCTAGACTCCTACACAAAAAAACACCCCACAAAAATAATTTATATGGTAAATTATAATGTACTCAAAGAACCAACTGAGGGCAAAAGTTACCTTGGTCAGGGAAAAATGCATGAGAATTCAATGTCTGGCTTGTTCTTCAACCTAAACAACTTTTAGATTGATGTCTAACAGCACATTCTACATACAGTAAAAATAGCAGTTTATATTTCTCTGTGCTTGCTTGCTTCCTTGTTTATATATTTCAGATTTTTGACCAAACAGAAGATATGTAATGACTTAATCCCAAAACCACTTCTCAAATGGTACTGTGTGTATATCATGTAATTGAATCAATAAATTTTCCTGGCCCAGTGTTTACCTTTCGCTGCAGAATGAACTGTAGTACAAGAACTGCTCACAGTCATTATACTGCTAATGTGGCAAATACTATGGAGGCAGTTTCAGTAAACTCTACAAGGTTACAAGGTCAAAATAAAAGCCTGCATAATTTATCAGATCAGGCAAATCATTTGGAAAGTAGAGAGTTAAGAGCGGCATTAGGCTGAGATTACCACCTTTCAGGAATAAAGGTTACAATCAATGTTTACTCAGTCATACTAGAGATGGCATGTCCTGTATAAACTTCATTCATTTCAAGAAACCCTTCCTGACACTGTCACTATTTAAAACAGTGGAACATAAGTAATACATGTTGTTCTTTAAGGATTGCTATCCCAAACCATCTAACATTGTTGATCTTTCAAAATACCAAGTCCTAGATTATTAAAATATACCTCAAGCAATGCTACTGCTTGCAGATATTTTTCTTCCAGTAAGTTTGTTGACAAGTTTAGTCAAAAAAAATAACACAATCATAATATTTCCTATGTAAAATAGGCTTACTAAAACATTCTACAATATGTTTTCATGGCAAATAAACAAATGAGGGGGGAAAAAAGGAAGCCAGCATAAAGGTCACCTAACCCAAATGGTATTTCTGAATGTTTTTTGCAAAATTTTAGTGCTAGTCTCAATTTCTGACCACTCTTAGCTTTGTCCTAAGCATTATAACATTCATGTCTTCCTACTGCTAAAAATTCAGCATAATTTTAGCAAGATTAGCTATATGGGTAATGAAGAATAAAAAAGCAAGATAAAGTCAATTAAAATGGCGAGTTCTGTGAATACAAAGAACCTCAAATGTTTTAAACTCTTGGCAGTTTTTTCCTGACTGCTGGTTAGTTGAAGGTATGCAAGCAGAAGACCAGTGGCACTTGAACTAGTATTTCATCCTCAAATTAATTAAAAAGGAAATATATGGAGTATGCTCAAACATTTGCATGTTAAAAGGTGGAAATGAAAGGCAAAACATGTTTGGGGAAAAAATAGGAAAATATTTTTAAAAATCAGCAGCAATACTAGGGAGACTGAAATGACAACAAAGAAGTATTAAGCCTCTTTATGTCTACAATAAGGAGAACGCTTATCAGCCCCTATTTCAGAGTCAAGCCAGTTTGTATCCATTTAAGAAGAGGGAATTCAAGGGCATATATTTTGCGTAGAGGCATTCCCTTCATGGAGCAGTGGAGGCCCACACATCACTCAGTTCCCTGCCCTCCTGACTGCAGTACTCAGCTCCTGAAGAAACACTCTTTTGGGGAATACTACGACAGTCTACTTTACCTGAACAAAGGAGCCACTCTGGCACTGCCTAGGAAAGGTACACCTCATGTCTTGGCTGCTACTCAAACTCTTACTGATTGTCTATTCATGGGTTGGCCAGTCCTTCACATGTGGAGGTAATCAGACAGTTATCTGCCAGAATTTACTAGAATATAATGTTGACAGCTTGTTTGCATGTGATATTCCTCAGCAGTAATTTATCTTATTAATATAAACATGTATCTGTTATTCATATATATACTGTACCGATGAATCGCAACATCCTTTAGAGCCATCAAGACTGCTACCAGAAGCACATATTTTATGTATGAATAATAAATAAATAAAGTTCTCAAATGGAAAGGCTTGGCATTAGAAATCAATGAAGCAGACAAAAGGATCAAACTACTCCACTATTCAAACCTGGATCAACATCAGGACTAAACATGCAGAGATCACAGCTAAACTTGGCTTAGAATCTGTCGAGAGGGAGGGATGAAAGGCTAGCCCTGAAATCTAAATCAGTGTGTATCTCCCTGAAACATAGAATAAAGTCTATAATAACTGTATAACAATACAGGATGGCAGCTCCCAACCACTTAATTGGTTATCACTGACCATCACTTCTTTTGGATGCTGAATTGCTGCGTTACCAAGATAGGAAAACACAAATTCAGACACCAACAGTTTTTGTTTTCCACATTACCTACACCTATTCTGCCAACAAGAAAGCACCCAGGGTAAAATAATTCAGTCATAGCCATATGCCTACTTTCAGCTGTTCTTCAAATAGATTAATCTCTACAGTCTGGAGCACTGGACTGTGTTTGCAATTACTTTGAAGATACCCAGTGTCCAAAGGCAGCTGAAAATGACACCAGTGAGCAAACTCCTACATCACAAAGATAATGTAATCTCAAAAACATCATACTTGCATTTTTTCCCCCAAAGTTCCCCTCCTCTAATTACACATATTCAATACATAAATAAATAGGTACCAGAAAGAAGAAATGATGGCTATTTGCATAGAATAATTTTACAAGATGTGATAAACTGCTACTTTTGTAAGAGCTTACCAGGAAAAATCAGGGAAGAAAGAAGTCTTTTTTATTATACTACAATAGAGAAATAAATAATTTCAGACATATAGAAAGTGGACATATTAAATTAGTGTATTTGGTGAATTTAACATGCAGAACCATATTATCTATATCATCTCAGATACTCTCCTTACATTTTTTGCTTGTTGAGAGAATAATGATTAATTGCACAAGAAAGTCGAACAAATAAAAAAGGAAAGAGAGCACTAAAAATAGGAGCAGATAAGAAGTAAAAGAAGAAATGAATTAAAGAATGACACAGTCTCACAAAGTTGAAGAATGACCAGTCCCAGAAAGTTTCCCTGTACCTCTTCAACTACTCTAATACGAACTGTGGGAGGAAAAAGACATTCAGGGAATATGATGAAAATGTGGTGTTGGCAAACGATTCATAGTTACAGCAGACAGATGTATCAGAAGACTAAGAAATAACCAAGTTCAAAAGAAACCCAATGGGATTAAGGATATGGGTCAAAGAGGGAAAGAGGGATTAAAGAAGAAACATGCCAGAAAGAAAACGTTTACAGTGAGCAGCAACAGAAGCAAGGAAAGAGAACATGCCCCTGAGCAACATTGCTTAGCTGCCTGAAAAGAAAACCAGCTTCATTCGTCTGGGATTTCCTCTCATCAGATAAAAGTGACAGTAGCAGTGCAATCTGATTTTTGTATATAAAGGCACTCAAAAGATAACTATGCAAAGGAGAAACATCTGCTCAGCATGCAGCAGACCACCTCCACTGTGGCAGGGGAAAGGTATGATGGGCAAAGGACAAGAACATCAGCAACAGCTGCCATCACTGCAGACTGGAGAGGCTCAATTATCTCTCCTCTAATCACTGGCTCAGCCCTGTTAATGGGCACTGCGTGACAGGCAAGGCCCATAGGTAAGGGGTTATATACGGGCAGCATTGCGGAGCCTATTATTTAATAGTTTGGCAAAACATTGCACTAGTTTCCTTACATATATGGAATATACAGATCTGGCAAAGAGAAATTAAGTGTAAATCCTGCTCTGCTACCACACTGTTCACAAGTAATAAAAAAACCCTCAGGGCAAGAGGGGCAGAGAATATTTGAGATTTGCCAGAAATATAAGCTTTCAGGTCAATTTGGGATGAGTTCAAAAGAATACTGACAAGGCTCAAACACTTTCAACAGAAAGCTCGAATTAACAATGGGTATAAGACCCATGCTTTGATTATTATTGCAAAATGTTTTTAAAAATCTGATTTATTTACTTTTAAGTCATCTTTATACATCCCTTTCAAGACCAACACAAAACACAGAAATAATTTTAAGGAGCAATTTATCTCTAAGCATGACTATTCTTCAGGCTTTCATAAACCAGCAAGAGCAATTCACCAAAGGAGAGCGGAAAAAAAAAGAGTTAATACTTTAAAAATGTATCTATAACACAGCTGCATGAATTGTGTACACAAGTGGGCCTCAATTATTGTCTGATCTATTTAAACTTCATTTGCAAGCTATTTGGGATCCAAAATTGATGATCTTCATATTTTGCTCATTGTCACCCCAAGGGACTGTAACTGGAACACTGGAAAGAATTATCTTTTACAACCACTCATTACTTAAAATTGGCAGAAATCAAACGAATTTTTTATTTTATTTCCAAAACTCCAGAAATTTCTGGAACAGAATCAGCCTTTAAAAAACTAACATTTCCTGTAAAAATAAAATTATGATAAAAGAATTCTATTTAAACCAGTGAACTCAATCCTCTTAGACATGTTGGTTGAAAAAAAAATTAAAAAACTATTTCAAAATCAAAAGAAACAATGCATTTTCAAGCAACATGGGTAAACCCCATACTTTTAAAGCTGTCACTAGTTCTGACTGAGGACACTGAATTTGTGCTTTTCTAGAGAAACTGCAATCTGTAGGAATGTCTTTGCTACATCCGCTGACACTTGTGGTTGATCTTTCCAGAATGTGATGATATCAATGACCAAATGATTGTCTTGTGGAATAAACTCCTTATTGCTAAAATAATGCTTTGAAGTAACTAATAATATAATTGTAATGCATTTAAGTGGATTCCAATTTCTCCATAAAATATACTCCACACCTTGCAGTGCTACCATATTGACTCACTTTAAGTAATATCAAATTTCCTAGGGCTTTATCATAAGTAGAGAATGGCATGAAATAGATCAGAATAAATCCCACACTGGAAATGTTTTCAGACAAAAAACCACCTCCTCCACTGACCTGAATGGACAAATAAAGGGGACTAAAAGAAAACCTGGAAACAAAGTCAGTTCAATGGTGACAAGATAAACTTTAAAGGAGAATTGTCAAGACTACCTTTTTTTTTTTTTGCCTTACACCAAACAAACGGCTGCCTTCATTATTTCAATTTTATATCTTTACTCTTTGCACAACTTCTACCAATACATCTTCATCCAAAACACCTTAACAAATCAAGCAGTGATAATATTACAGACTATTTCTGTTATTTTACATGTTTTAGACATGGAAGACAAAGAAGTATTTCTTTTGTGTCTCCTAAACATGAAAGAGGGTGTGAACAGGCTAGGGCTCCAGCACTCTATCCACAAATGTATCAGGAGTATAATTTTCCTGGGCAGATACCAATTTGCTAAATATTTCTCCCAACATTTGGAGCAACTGAAATAGAAATATTTTCATTACCATAGAGTAATGCAAATTTACAATCAATGTTACTATTATTGCAACAACTGAGTTGGAAGTCAGAGGGAATATAGTGTATATCCAGTATCAGTAAATCTGACCTATCAAAGATATAATCCTTTCCAAATAATTAAAATGGAACGAAAAGCTTGAGTAAAAAAAACCCCTGTATCTATTATTGCTATGCCTAAGTAGGATGATTCAACCCTCTTGAGATACAGTTATGTATTAAGTGAGGATCTAAACACTAAGAAAATTTGTGAGAAGAGAAATGCAAATGGTTTCCTAATTATATACAGCCTATTAACATGCAATCCTGATTACTAGCAATTAAAATCTCCTTAAATTTTATGACAAAAGTTCATTGAAACGTTGAAAATTATATGCTAATTATTGCACTGTAATGCACATGCATAGTGTGCATTCTGACTACAGACACGATAAATAAAGGAATATTGTACACGGTGTAACTTGAAACAACTTAAAAATGCACCATGCTGATTTCATATTGCAAAGAACCTCAAAACGCTCATTAAGCTATATTAAAGAGTCCTATAAGAAATGGCAGTTGTCAGGGTTATCCTATTGCAAGGTTATCAGAATGCACTATACCACTACAACAAAGTCTAAACAAGAAATTAGTATTTAGACCATAAATACACGTGTGGTGTCTATGCTACCAAAAAATAATAATAATTAAAAATAAATAGAAATCTGGTTTTACCCAACCAGTTAAACATCTTTTGGGGAGTATTTTGGAATAAATACTCTGTTCTCCTTGAAGAAAGTATGTTTTCAGTTTCTCCACAGGAATCAAAGATGGGTTGACATTTAGAAACCTACATTTTAAATTAGTACCTCTGTAACTCTTACTTTAAATCCAGAGCAAACACGAAGGGATTAAACCTGAAAAGTGGAAACCAGAACACCATCCCTGAGAACCGAGGACTTTTTCAACATCTCTGAACTGCCTCCAATACCTAAAAAACCCAGGATAAATCAATTTGATAAATCAAATTTCCTTAAAAAGCATTATATGATATTACTTTAATCTTGATTTATTAGGAAGAACTGCCTCTTGGGAACTCTCTGAATGGGACCTCTCTTTCTCCTGTTCCTGCTCTACACATCACCCCACCTCTATTTTTGCAGCATTGGTTATTGTACTACTACAACAAGTAGCATTTTGGAAACAATCCTGTGGATGAAAAAAGCTCTCTCATAAGCATTTAGGTGAAAACTTTAAAAATAACTACTGAGGATGAGTTTCAGAAGAGAACAAACACTAGTGGAGCAACATCTCTTTGTTCTTTGATGACAATCCATTTTCCTTTTAACACCTCAGATCATATTTATACGCTCAAACAGTCTAGGCATTAGGGGTGTTGAATAAAGCAAGCAGTCACACCTGTCATGATTAGCATATTTCCATACATGTAGCCCACCCAACACACTCTTAAAATTACTGTTGTTTTTCCTCTAAAGAAGGCTCTTAGACAACCTGCAGCACAGAGAGTACCTTCTGGGGGACACACAACAGAACAGAAGGGATTAGAGATAGGGAGGCCAAGAGCAAAAGAAAGGTCTGAAATAAATTGCTACTTATGTGCACATATTCACTGCTACTGAATTCTTATTTGGGGAAGAGGAGGTGAGATCTTCAGATTTGGTTTCTCCTATGGATGGCTCAAAAATATAGCAAATATGCAAAAAAGATTTAGCAGATTACCTTACATTCCAAAACAGAGCTCTGCAGAGGGCATATGACAAAGGGTTCCATCAGTAACTTAAAAGGCTGCAGAAAATCCTTTTCCAAAATGCCTTTTTTTTTTTTTTTAAAGACTCTGAACTACAGGACAAGCTCAGGTGCCTGAAATCCATTTACAACTCCCCTCAGAAAAACCCCAGCTAATATGCTGGAGTTTGAGATGCAAGTCATACATTTGAGATTCGAATGAGGTTGTAGGTCACAAAGCTGTCTCAGCACAGGGTTCAAATATAAACATACATAAACTGGCTTCCATCCAGACTGGAAAGATTTAGCACCTTGACATGTTCTGAAAAATATATAGGGACATTGAAAGCAATAAATATAAACCAAAAAGTGGCAATCATAAAGTCCTGAGAGTTTAATATTAATAGAAGAATCTCAAATTTATACATATTTTCCCCTCAGTTTAAAACCCAGATTCCATTTTGATGACACTTGTTAAGTTATAACAGGGGAAAAAACCCTCAAGATTCCTTTACTATTTAATGAATATTTTGGTTATATTATGGTACTTTAAAAGATACGGTAACAACAGGAAGAACTAGAGGTAATGTACATCCAGAGCCAGGGAAAATGAATACATGTGGGGTTCAGCCCAGCCTTTGCCTTTCATGTGGCTTTAAGGTCAAGCCCAAGGAGAAATCATTCATAGTGGGACAACAAAGTATCATCAAGATCACAATACTTTTACTTTATGCACACCTTAACAAGAACACATGCCCTTTCTAAATAGAAATAGCCACTAACAATATTAGACCACTGACGCTCCTCTCCAAAACAGTCCTAAGGAAATACAATGGAAATGCTTACAGAGCTTCTCTCCTCCCCAGCATGCAAATATACAATCACAGGCTTCAAATTTAATCAACAATTTTATCTAAGTTGAAACAAGACTCTTTTCTTTATATGCCAGCTATGTTCAAAAAGATGTATCTAATACTTTCACTCGTTGTCATCAGTAAAAAGTAGCAGTGCTTCCAGGAGCTTTTGCACTTCATAAATTAAGAGCTGATGCAGGGGAGGGGAGGGAGACAGTTCTCATGCAAGTGAAAGCATCTAGTGGTAACAGAAAAAATAAATAAAATAAAATAAAAAAAAAAGAGCTAAAACATTCACAAATAAAAAATAGTGTTTACCAGGCACATGAAAAACAATGAATTGGCTTTGTGTGTTTTGTTCTCTAGGACACCAGCAGAAAAAGATAGATAAAAAGTATACTAGGTGTTCATAAAAGGTGGAACAGTTTTTTAAAGTTAGTCTTACAGTTATTTTTCAAGCCCTCAGTTTTAGACTCTAATGTTTTATGTGCCGTTATTTTGCTTTTACTGCAAAAGGAAGAGCTGGCTCCCAAAGATAAAGGAGATTTTTGGTAAATGGTGAAGGTACAGAAATAAATGACCCACTTGGCTACTGTGTAATTACAGCGGCTGAGATTGTAACAATCTATCACATGGAGGAGGATGACACCACGCTAAGGGGTTAGTCAAAGGAGATAGCCTTTGACTAACTACTGGACACAGGCGATCGATACTCCACAGATATTGTTCTCTCAAAAAAACAATTGAGTTCTAAAAAAAAGTTTGAAAATAGATTCCTCCTCTCCTCCCAGATACTGATCAGAGACTCGTCTTGACCTTATTCTGGAAAAGCAATGCTTTCTTAAACAGGTATATGGAGCAAATAAATCCTTCTGCCTCCTGAAAAGCATTTTTACGTACAGGAGTTTTGCTCTGAGATGATTTTTCAGCTTTTTGTTTGTTTGGAAGAGCTCCTCTAATCAACAAATTAGAAAGCACATACTCGTTGAGAATGAGCCTGCCATTACATGGTTTGCATCTCTCATTACCAACATAAAGAAATCCAATAATGTTCTCCTTGGAAGGAAGGCAGAGAGCTGGGATGGAGAGGATGTAAGCAATCACGGAGTTTGCACTGAGCTAACACCCATTATTTACATCCTGTTGTGATGAACACACTGCATGTCACACAAAGCACTCTCCAAGTTTAAAAAGGTACAGATATTTATATATGTAGAGCCTTTAGCTGGGAGAACCATATATGAGTAGCCCAGTAAGTTTGTACATGACACCAAACTGGGGGGACTCAGTTGGGCTGCTCCAGGGGAGTCCTGGTGGTCAAAGGGACCTTAGGCAGGATGAACGAAGGGGCTGATGGGGACCTTATGGCATTCAAGGGCAAATGCAAAGCCTGACACCTGGGAAGCAATAACCACTCCCAAGAGCACAGGTTAGGAATGACTGGAAGGGGAGCAGTGCTTCTGAACCAGCCCTGGAGAACCCTCAGGATACAAACAGCTGGAACACAACTGGAACACTGAGAGAAACTGTACCCATACAGTCAGCACTCCTTCTACATCCCTCTGCATCCCTCAAACAGGAAAAATACAAATAAACTGAAAGGATGCAGCAGTGGGCCCCCAAGGTGGTTGGGGACTGGAGCGTTTGCCATGGAAGGAGAGGCTGAGGAAACTGGGATTGCTGATCCGGACAAGAGGAGGTTTCAGAAGGACCTAATAGCACCTGTCAATACCATCAAGAAGATGGAGTTAGGCTCTTTAGAGGGGCTTGTGGTAGCAAGATGAGAAACAATAGACATGGATTGAGACAGAGAAGTTCCAGAAGTATTGGATTTTACTTTAATTTTTGTTAGCTATTACAAGTCAGGCCACCCATAAAGGCTGTGTAGAATCCACTCCCTGTATAAGGCCTATGCCTTAGCAACTGATCTGATCTCACAGCTGATCCTGGTTCAGCCAGGTGACCTCCTAAGATCCCTTCCAATCTGAATTATTGCATCATTTCATTAGGAATTTTAATACTAACAGAAATTATTTTTGAAGGAAAAAAAATTAACATTTTGAACCAAATTGGACTATAAACCCTCCAAAAGCAAAAGAACCCACAGTTTGGGGATTTAAGAGTTATGAGAATGTTTGACTGACTTCTGTTTTCCCCAACCATAACAAATTTTATCAGAATACAGGTAGCATTCAGCATCCTTCTATATCAAAAATACTTGAGATTATATACTCATGAAGGATAAGAAAGTATTTCTTATCATATAACCCCAAGTTCATTTTGAAAAAAACAGTTGGCTAAGTCATGTACTGAATAACTCCGTAATAAATTTTGCATTTAATCTTGGCAGTGATTTCATTACTAACTACAGCACACTGATCTATGCAACAATTGTTTTAATTCATCATCAATCTAGAACACAAGATAGCAATAGAAAAACTGGTATTTCACCCAAAAACCTGGTAACATCATTAAGTGTTCATTACTTACATTCACATTTTACTGCTTTCTGAAAAAGAAACAATTGTACAATTTATGTCCTTAATATTAAAAATAAATCCAAAGAGAAACATGCATAAACCAGCACATCTCTGTGCATTCATAAGAACCTAATAACAGAATACCAAAATCAGACTTATGTTAGAGATATGTTGTAAGAGACAAGTTACAAGTGACAATGCATCCTCCTAACTAATATTTATTCCTATTAATGAAAATGACAATGGGAGACCATAACAAATTCACTATGACAATGCCAGAGTAAAGAATGCATTGGTTTCAATTATATGCTGCATACTTTTTCAGGAGACTATAATTTGGAATTTAGAGGAACAGCAACTCCAGCCCACATTTCTGGGTTGCAAATGGGCAGTATCAGGGAATAACAAAGAAGCCAAATACAGAAGATCTAGCTAGGTGCAATCTGTGTAGCTGTTGCTCACTAGCAAAATGTGCTGCAGGACTTAGAAAAAACAATAACACTGACAAAAAAATTCAAGATACCTGCTACTTTGAAAAAAAACAACACTTTGGAGGTAAAGTCTGCCTTCTGTCCCTCTTTACGGTTCCTTCAGCACCTAAAGCTACTGGTGAGGGACCCACAGAAAGCCCATTAGGGAACACCTGATGCAGAAGCTGATGTAAATGAAGCAGCACTGAATGTCTGTCACCCAGATGTGCTGTTGTTTCATTAGGAGAGGTTAAACTGGGACATCAGTCACAAATGTCTGTGTACTTCCAAACAAAGGTGGAACAAAGACTGCTTTGTTTTGCCTACGATTTCACAGGAAAACAGAGTTCATTTTCTGCTTTACAGTAACATCTTTTCAGAGCTGTAGAAAAGCACACTGACAGCAGGAGAAACCCATGGTTGCCCCTAGCTTGCCAGTTCCAAGCAGGTTTCCCTCCTTTCATCCCTCCTGTGCATGGTGCTCCACATGAGGTGCCAAACAAAACAACATGCTATACACTCCCTGCTTCAATGCCCAGGCAGTTAGAAAAAAGCCAGAACTGGCTTCAAAATACAAACAAAAAAGTGTTGTCTGTACATGATGCAGAGCCTCCACCTCTCCAACTGATCAGTAATCCTGAAAAAAAAGCCTGTGAAGAGCTATCCAGGCTTATCAAGGCTGGGACACACTTTCCACTTTAGCAAAAAATAGGTGGGTTTATCTTTAAGCATAATTGGCATAATAGGTGGACTAAAGACTTGAACTGTAACAGAAAAAACCCAGGTAACATTAAAATAAATGTAATCCATTAAGCAGATAAACAGCAAAAGACAACGTCAAGTGAAGCCACGTTCACGTATTAGGAAATGTGTGTTAGCATGAAACCATTCATATGTCTATAACACAGCAAACAAAAAGGCAGACAGCAGCAAACACATTGGTAAGAACACACAAAGATAATATCTTCATCCAGAAAGAAAATCACCTCCTTTGGTTAAGATGAAGGTATTGATTGAATTCTAGCATATATTACTTTTCTATACAACCAGAAAACAGAGTGCTATGTAGTTAAGGATATTAAAACCCAACTCAGCTACCTTTCTGTTCTTTTTGACCTCCAATTCTCCACTAAAAAGATACTGTCTAAATTTAAACTTCAGCTAGGATAAATCAAAATTTTGCTAAGCAGTCTTTACTAGCTAAATAATAAACCCCACAAATCTTGGGACAGCTAAAGATTCTAGTCCTGAACTTGAACCAGAACATCTGACCTGTAGTGACAGAACTCAAGTGCCTCCCCCCGACTCAGCTGCCTCAACTCCTTGGGGAAAAGGGATGCTAAAATACTGCCATATAAAAATTCCCTGTTTGCACTCTGTGCTTTGAACTTATTCTGTTAAAATATCCAGGCAACAGATAGGAGAACAATGAAGATTCTGGCTAGTGTGTAAGAACCAGAGTACTTCTTTCCATGGAATAAATTGGTTGATAGAGATACACTATTATCTAACATCATGTTACTAAATTGAATTATAAAACATTTTAGCATTCATATGGCAAAAATCAAAATGAGTTTATAGTTCAGGCATAACCTGAGACTAGCAGAACAGCTGTAGCTGTGTGAGGTTTTCACATTTTCTTGCTTTTACAGTTGCACTCTTGCTTTTTGTAATTCACTGTGCTGACCACAGTCAATTCTTATTCTTTTATGCTGATTCTGGATTAGGGATTTCAGGTATTATAAACTGCTAAACAATACTAAGAAAAAACCCAATCAGCTGATGATAATCCACTGCATTTATTTTTAAACATCAGCTGGACCTCCTGGAAGGATCAGACATCAGAAAATAGTTTTTAAGCTTCCTCTTCATAGTAAAGATTAATTTCCCCAAATATAAACAGTAGAACCCAGTATGACTTTATGTGAAGTTTCCTGCCATTTCTGGCTTCCTAATAATTAGTTGCAATAATAAAATCTCCAAGTTACGTTTGCAGCACCCGGACATCCACTAGTTAGTTCAGAAGCAGGAATTACAATAATCTGCATTACTATAATATTGACTTAATATAGCAATTTCAAAAAAACCCACATTTTTCAATATATATAAAATAATCAGATAACATTAAGGATTCTCATATATATGACATCGGAGCAGGAAATTACCAGGTTTGTGGAGGGAAATGCTAAAATAGGAGTGCGAAAAAAATTCAAATATCAGATTCTTTTTCTGACATTTCATATGGAAATTACCTGCATCAGATTACAGCCCTAATGAGATTTTTAAATTTTTATGCAATTGTTGAAAATAGGTTTTTATATATGTATGTGTGTGTGCATCATATTTTAACAGAACCTCAAAAATTTCAACATTAGTAACATTTGCAAGGTCACACAGCCAAGTAGGACCACACCATATTCAAAGTGCTACCAACTCTCCTATACATTCAGCTATTCATATACATGTCCTATTACTGTTATTCTTGTTAATCTCAACAACATTTAGCCTTTGGAAAATAAATTTTATCATAAAACAACTTTTTCATGATTCCTCTCACTTCTGTTCCATACAACACTTCGGTTTTTTTTTTCAAATTTATCAGTTTAGACTCTTTTTGCAGTGCTGAACTTGCCTACATCACAAAATAATCCTGCCCAAAGCACTGAAGAAAACATAAACCAAATTATTTTTTTCAAAATTTACAGTCAGAAATATTTTTTTCATTATTGTCTAAGACTGCTTATTTTACAGTTTATTTCTAAGTAAATCTTTAACAAGTTAAGGCAGAAGTTAAAAACTAACGTAGGATATAATTTCTAAGGAATCATTCTGGTTCCTGATCAGCCCAACCTGCATGCCTTGCATCCTTCCCATGATCTATATGAGTCAAGAGGATGAAAAAAATACAATTTTTGACAAACACTGCCAGCAGCCTGGGCTGTTGATGCAACTACATGGGCAAAAGTGACCTTCTGCAGAGGTGTTCTGCCTTCTTTAGGGAGCTGCCTTAAGTTAAAGCAACAGAACCCCTAATTTCTGGTATAACCTACAGAGAGGTTGGCGTAATAAAATTTTCCCAGTGGAACTACCAAGCAGATGAAGGCACAGGGTTGCTGATAGGGATAACCTGGCCTGACCACATGGCAATACATAAAGCCCTCATCAAACTTTGCTTGCTCTTCCTGATAAAAACCTATTCATTGACCAATTGTCTGCTCAAGATATACAGAAAAGAAACACTGCAAAAATAATGACAGATAATATGATTTTCCTTTGTTAAGCTATTAAAGAGAAAATAATTTAACTATCACCTCCTTTTACCCAGCACAGGTTTCATTTCTGCTATTTACACTTCTTTTAACAGTATACAGCATGGACATTGTTTTCAAAGGTTCTGTGTAATTATGTTGTACCTCTTATCTCTATCTACACACAGAAAGCAAAGAATGTGGTAAATTACCTCTACAGTTTGAGCAAATCAGCAAATTCATCTTTGCATGAGCAAGGGAAGGTTTTTTGACAGCACACCACCAATACTAAGCACACTAAAGTTGGAGGAGGGAGGGTCTATTTGTTTTAATGTCTTTTCTACAATGATAGCTGGTAGAACATGGAATATTATTCAGAAGGGGAAAAAAACCACAAAAAACCATCCCTAGGCATGATCCATTTCATTTGAGAGGTATATTTTATTATATTTGTGGGGTGGGATGGGATCCCCCTCCTCGCCCTTTCCATTCTGAGGATTAGTCCCTACCGCTCAACTGACAAATCTTTTGTGGTTCAAGCAAGGCTTTGAGCTCTCTCTTACCCTGCAGTGGCTTCCAAGGCCTCAGTTTTGTCTGTATTTCTCTCATTTATGCCCCTCACCTCACATTATGGCAATCACTTTAGCAGACCTATACTAAATGGCCACTCTCCTCTCCTGTCACCCATTTCAATTCTTTTTCCCCATGCACGACCTCTTCAGAGTCCTATTGGTAAACATTTCTGAAACCAACTTCTTTACCTCCCATTCTTTGTCATCTACAACTTTTTCACCACTGTCAAAACTAGCTCCTTCCCATGACAGAACCCAGAATTAAGTGCCTTTTTTCCCAACTACCATACATGTCTAAATGGACATCTGATGCCAATCTCAATATGCACAATCATCAGTTTTTCTGTTGCCTCTCTCAATGTCTTACTGCAGAATTTTTGCAGTTTGAATTAGCAACTATTTCTATATTTGCACAATTAACATAAGTAAGCTTCTTATTTTTCTCTTAAGCACAGAAAAAAGTGAGTCACAAAGGTAAAAATACTCTGTATGCAGCAACTAAAAAAGTTCCATTTGCCTATTTTCATATAGGATTCGTTTTGATCCTTATAGAACCCAGGTACCTTGTTGTGTCCTTTTCCCACTAAAACCTCTTTAATGTCTATGTTTGCATATGCAAGTCATGTTTCTGTCTGAGCACTGGCATGGGCTGTGGAGGATGAAAATGAAATTCTTTCCTCAATTCTTTGATTTGAGATAAAAAAACTACTTACTACGTCTCTCCCAAGAGAAAATTCCCACAGGCCCTTATTATGTAATTTGAAGACCTGCCTTCTCACATTGTAGGCAGGCAACTCACCCAACAGTTTCACAGAGATGGAGCATCATCAAACTGCTTCTTCCTTCCTTGTACCCAGAAAGAGCAAGAACCTCTTCAGCAAAAGGTCTCAGCATAATAAGGAAGTTTTTGGAAACAACAACATATATGATCAAACCAATATTTAGCTGGAAATCCTAATCAGCTTAAATTTATGCCCTGACTTGAAGGAAAAAAAAATAAATTTCTTTACAGTCAAGGAATAATTACTTTGATTGGTGGCAATATAAAGACTTCTGTTATAGAAATTTTGTCACTGGAAAAAAACGGACCTAGACCTACACGTGGCTCAGTCATAGAAAATGCATTGTCCAAGGCCAATGTCCAATTCCAGTTTCTGTTCCAGAGGTTCACATGACACCAAAATCCTCACAGATGTGATGGAGACACAAGTGCCTCTGTTGTGGTACCGATGGCTCAGGAGAACATCTTGTGAGCTTAGTCATTAACACATCCCACCCACTGCTGCTTACAAACAAGTATGAGTTCAACAAATGGAATCACAGGGAACAAGACAGGACAATAAAAACTTGAAACAAATGCATGGCAATAGATTAAAAAAGAAGTGAGCTAAAGTACTCAATATGGACAAGATCAAGACTCCTCCATCTCTGCTCCACGATGTATCACAGGAGCATCAAGTTTCTTTGTTGTCCTGTACTTTTAAATGCTGTCTTTGTATATTTATTTAGTTTGCTTTGGGAGGTTAAGACAGTTTAGCCTCTAGGGTTTCCACCTTAACCTTTGGAGCATGTTTTAAGGCAACTTTCTTTACAGAGACATTTTGCCCTTGAGGCTTTGTAGGCTCCCTATTTAATTCCAACATTCTCCTTGAAGAAACTGTTCATGAAGCTAAGTCTGATCCACACTCCCCCTTCAAGATAGAGACAAACTCCAGGAATATCTGCAGTTCAGAAAACCCTTGCATTTAACCTTGCTGGCCTCACTAACCACCTTCTTCAGTCTACAGATTCCACCTTTCTGAATGGAGAACCTCAAGTACAGACTCAGGTGTGTTGGATGATCTTGTCCTACCATAGCCAAACAACTCAGAGTAGCTGTTCTGTGATGGACTCCTGACTTTGCAAAATCAAGTCAATAAACAGCATTGCTACAGGTAGGGAAGGATTAAATTCATAAACAAAAAATAAGTTAACAGAACTCCTAAAATGAGATTTTTTTCATTATTGCTATGTGGTTTATTTTCACCCAAGGCAACTAATTAAGATTTGGAGCCTGGGATATAACAGAACTTGTGGAATGGAAGAAGAAAAAATTCCTCGGAAGTTGCTGCATTCAGTACCATGTGTGACAAGTGCTTTCTGTATTTTAATCTTGCAGTATCTATTTAAACATAATACCTATTAAAATATAACACCTCTCTAGAAAGAAACCAGAGAAATTGAATGAAAATTCTCAATTTGCCCCTTCTTGAAAGAAAATTGTATGCAGCCCTTCAGTATATTAGGCCTGAGTTAAATAGGAAATAGTAATTTCTTCATATTTAGTATAAAGCCCTTTTCAAATTTGGCTCTGTCTCAAAAGTCACCTCTTTGGAAAAAGCAACAATGAAAGATGGGGACACCCAAACTGGATTCTACCAATGCAGACAAATATTGAGACAAAAGAAGGAGTTTCACTTTCTGGTAAAAGAAATCACAAAATCCATGAGTTCTCAAGCTTTTGAAACGTAGGCTTTTGACAAGCTTATTTATAAATACCGATTTTGTAAAGACTTATCTCTCTAGTTGATCAAAACTTTCCTGAAAGTTTAAAACAAACAAACAAACAAACTGAGCATTTTAAAATGTACCAAGATCTTGCACTGTAGTGGTGGAAAGAAAATTTACATCATCCATAGCAATTTATTTTTACTATGTTAACAAAAGGAGCGCAGAAGTAACACTTTTCAACAGAAGCTTGCATTCCTACTGATTTCATATAAGCCAATAAAATAAAAAATCCCTGACTTCCTTTATGCTGCTGCCTTTCCCCCACCCCCTCCTTTTGCTTCAACTTCTGTTGCCTTATATCTTTTCAAGGACAACACAAATAGGAACATGCTAAGGTTTATTAAGTCATCTTGCTATGCTATTGTCAATTCTGGCTATGAAGAATTTCTTAGCATCACTAAAGCTCCACAGAGAGCAATGAATGTTG
>JAWWEE010000122.1:13136002-13146002 GCA_035221455.1 Xenops minutus | reverse complement strand
TTTTAGTTTCTAGAATTATGTTAAGCGCGCTGCAAAGTGCATTATGCGATATTTCCATTTTGCTGTAGATCATTATTAGAAAATGGAAATTATCATGTCCATATTTTGTGTACTTTGTAATTTACAAGCTGATTACATAAACCTCATTTGAAGGCTATCAGAAAATAAGTTATCCTTCAAGCATGAAGTATTTTATCAAT
Source organism: Xenops minutus (assembly GCA_035221455.1). NCBI lineage: Eukaryota > Metazoa > Chordata > Aves > Passeriformes > Furnariidae > Xenops > Xenops minutus. The sequence continues at coordinate 13,145,802 of JAWWEE010000122.1, read as the reverse complement.
TACACTTTTCCCTTACCAACTATACCAAGATTATCACAACAAGCAAAACACACCTAGAGAGCAAGTAGGACTCTCTGCTTCTTAATTAAAAGTCACTAATCGTAGTTTTAAATCCAGAGACACAAACAGATGGAGTAAACCACAAGGTATATACTCCCCATAACTGCAGATGTACGATGTACTCAAAGAAATCCAGTTTTAGACAATTGTAATACAGGCCTTATTATAAAGTTGTATGGAATTAATTCTTAGAAATGTTAAAATGGGCTATTTTAACACCCTCATCATTTTTTTCTTGAAGCCTTTTTGTACGTAAGCATAACTTACTTAACAAAAGAGAAACAGCATTAAACACTTATTTCACCATCTCATTTTTAACCTTATAAGCAAGAGCCCAGAATTGGTATTTATGGTGTGTTTACACACATTCTATGCCATAATATGATGACTCTTAATTGCAACACTTCCAGTTAATTTTATTAATAAAAGTTTCATTAAGTTACTGTATATTATGAAAATTCTTAGTGCTTGGGAATTATTTTTTTCTTTCCAGAAAACAAGTAGTCATTGAACAATGAATAAAGGTTACTGGGGAAAATTGTTGCCTCCTCCTGTATTTCTTCCATGCTTATTACTCCATTGAATTCAAATAACAACATTTTAATATCAAAATATATTCAGTTCTGGCCTAAATGTGTTTCAGTTATTCTTAAATACTGATTAAGGATCTACTACAAGGACTTGAACTTGTATTTTAGCTTTGCAAGTGAAACTTTAGCACAAGTCACAGCAAAAGAAGTTAGGCAAGTATCACTGTAATAAAAGTACATACTGAGAATTCCAAAAGGAATTAATTAATTCTGAATTAACTTGGCAGTACTGTTTTTACTTTGAAATTACCAATAAAAATCTCATAATTCCCCCCAACACAAAAAGATGTTTGTCTTTTTAAAATTTGGCAGAAAATAAAACAATTTGCTAAACTGGGGCTCGGTCTTGAATCATAATGCACCACGAAGAAAGCTGGTTGTAAGAAAGCATTTCATTTCAAAAATTATTTTTCAAACAAATTATAGGGCTAGAACATTCAAAATAAATTCTATCACATTGTTATAGCAAAGTTTAAAGTCACAAGAGAACCACCCTGGCTTTTGCTGCTCTAACAAAACCTGACTTTGACATCCACCCGCACTAACCACTGACACTTTCATTTTACCTTTTTCATGTTACTTCGTTTAAAAAACTCCAACACCTGAAAAACCTCATTTGCCTTTATATAATATAGAGCACAGCTGAGGAAAAATACTTGAAGGCATCCCAAAAGCGCTTTACCTTGGTGCAGAGCTTCCCCAGGCTCCGTGCTTGTCTGTCAGGATGTTGATAATTTTCTGTATTAGTTGTGTTGCAGTCACCTGGTCTCGGTACTTCGCTGCCGTTATCAAATGATGACACATTTTTTCTTCTTCCCTCTTGTCTGCAGAATACTGGGCACACAGTGACTAGGAAGGGGGAAAAAAGGCAAAGTAATAAAGTATTTAAATGACACCATCATTTAAAGGAAGTTTGAATGCACAAAACCCTCGAGAAGGGCCCTGCAGAGCTGCCCACAGCAAACCTGTCCAGAGAGGCGAGCAGAGCATCTTGGGTTGTTATGAATTCTTTAACCACTCACCACACACACTCAAGAGTTAGCAAATGCCACTTTAGTGACCTGATTGCTTAACAAAACATATAAAATAAAAGTGGTTGTGCCTGTAACAAAGGGAGGGAAGAGCTTTATAAAACAAAGAGGCCACTTTCAGAATGATGACTGTCAGCTAGCTGACTGCTCCACTGCCACAACTCTCCGTTAGATTTGGATAGCCAATTGCTTGCTGTTGTTTGTGTAAATAAGTAACCACAAAAATTAAGGAGAAAAACCACACATTTGCAGATAGACAGAAGACAAAACACATCTGAAGACCAAATTGATCTTTACCAGATGGCTTCCTGAAGTGGAGCAGCATGGAAAGCTAATAATTTTCCTGGCACTCCTACACCTGTTGTAGAAACACCTCCTGTTTGCCCAGGTACTCCAAGGAAATACTAGCAAATAAGAACTGTAAGTCACAGCCACAAACTGAACTCAAAACTAGGAAAGATTCTTGGCTACAACATTGTCACGTCATTTTGTCTTTTGTTGATCTTCTGAAGATCTGCCTGTTAATACAGAACTCAGACAAGGGGCACCAAATTTACATCACCCCCTCGTCCATACCCCATTTTGCTGCACATGAGAACCCTCAAGAAATTCAGCAATAAAGGCTTTTCCCCACTTCAGCACTCCCTGTTTCTAATTTCAATTTTCATCTGGCAATTCCACAGATCACATATGCCAGACAAAGCACTTCAGTCTCTGACAATGATTGGATTATTCTATGATCTAGTTAGTGGAATGGACACAAATGTCTGCCTAACAACAAAAAAAATGGCTTTTTCTTTGTGAAGCACAGCTGACGCAGCCACTAGTACAATTATTTCTTAGAGCTTAGATATCAGCACAATATCAGGATGTTTTTTGTGTTTAAAACCAAAGCAATGGTTTTTTTCTACATATCTATATACGTACAAGCATTAAAAACTTGCTGCAAATAAAATCCGAAGGTTATGACTATTATTTATATATGTTTATATACAAACACATATGTCATATAAAGTAAGGGTAAGATAGGAAGAATGGGGGAAAAAAACACAATATAAAATTTGGGGTTGGGTAGATTTCCAGACATTAGACAACAAAAATGTACTAACACGTGAATCAACTTTGAAGAGGTATTTTAACAGTTTTCATATATTTACATATTTGCTCATAATTTTCCCACACCTTTACAGCAATGCTCACCTGACGAGCACAGACATCTAGGAGGACTGAAGAATAAGCAGCTGACTTTCCAAGTCAACAAGACAGCAAAAATTGGCTTTTATATTCCTACAAGAAGCACTCTGCTACCCCCCTTCACAAAAATATGAGATGACTAAATCATAACCAACACTAAACAAGATTTTTCCAGCTCTTTTTAAATACAGCTGTCTTTTCCAATATATTTATCTAGTTTGCACTCATGATGATCCTGAGATCTTTTCAGCACTTTGTAAATGTTTCATAAGCTGTTATTTTTAAGTTCCCTGAAAGGGCAGAATTCTAAAAACAAGTGTATAAGGTAAGCTAAGTAGTAAAATGTTTTAAAGTGCTCTTTAATGGATCCTCCTTTACAATTTGAACAGCAACTTTTCATATCTGACATAAAATCCATAGATATAAATCACATTAGAGGGTTATTCTTTCCCCATTATCAATCTCTGTCTCTTTATGGAACATTAAAGTCACATTTGACCTTAAAACTTGATAAAATGGAAATCAAACTAGAATGTTTTGTAAAAGATATAATGAACTTGTACCTCTTTAAAAAAAGTCTCTTTATGATGTAATTTTGAACACATCCTTCACTAAATACCAACAAAGATTTTCAAAATGTAGCTATGACAAACAAATGAAGTAAAAAATACTATTTTATGGCCCTGTCAACTTCCATGAAATCATAACCAGCCTGTTATAAAATGAAAATATAACTCCAGTTTTCAGGAAATTCCGCACTTAGTATGAATAGAAATTTGCAATTACACGCCCAAACTGAGAGACTCCCAAATGCATCAATCCCATAAAATCATAACATCATTTCAGGAGGAACCCTCAACCATTGCACAATCTTTACAATATGCATTTTACAAACAAGAACAGAAAGAAGCCAAATATCTGTCACTGCATATATAGTTATTAACTCTGAGAAAGTTCTGCAAGAACTCCCCAATTGTCAGTGGTTCCAACACTCAATACATGCCAAATACTTCTCTCAAATACTTTTAATACAGGAGTGAAAGAAGACTGGTTCCACCAATAAAGACAGAAAAATACTCATCCTAAAGTAGCCAGTCACAACTAACCTGTTCTGAAAGCACTCAAAAAACTCCATTTCTCTGTATCTTTTAATTTTCCAGATTCCAGGTTCACCTGACCCACTTCCAAAGATGCAATACCAGGGTACAGAGTGGTACTGTTAATACTTAACACTAAATCCCAACCATTCCATTTATGCAAAATAAAAGTGCAGCTTGATTTCTTTCTTTGTGATCAAAGCAAAAAATGTATTTTGACACTTTTATTTCTTCTTCACTGTTTGATCTCCTGCCCTTGCAATACACACCCAGTCATGCCTGAATATGATTTTACAATTTAGATGCACAGTTGCATGCAAATGGGTTTGTCAAACGTTCCTTCCACTCCTGCTTAGGCCTACACAATTTCTGTTTGGGCAAGTGGCACTGAACCTAGAATTACAAAAGCAGTGCAGTCATGCTTGTGATAAAACAAGTGTTGAAATGAGGAAAAAAATATGTATTTTCATATACACACCACCCAGGCCATCTCCGAAAAGTCTTAAATACAGTGATTGTTTAAAGTTTTACAAAGAGTAAGTGTATTAAGCAGAATCCCTTGACACAGCACAGAACAGAAGACCTTGGTTTTCTATCTCCTTATCCAGCATGGAACAAACCCCTTGTCTTTGCCATTATCGCAGAACAGGATTTTTTCCCACACTCCCATTCCCTGCTTGGACTAGACTGCAGGCTATTTGATCATGTAGGTTAGGTGAAGATTCACTTTTTAGGAGGTGTAATTCTAAAGGAGCACAAGGCCATCCAAAAGGAAAGCTATGGACATGACAATACAACACATTCTGTATGCAGGGAATGCTGCAGAAATACTGTTGCAAAATACTGACAGGCTGAGCTGGTCTATTCTGCCTGTCTGTATTTCAGTGAAGAGGAGGATTAATCTAGTGTTTTCAGAACTATTTTATCTTTGATCTTCATAAAAATATCAAGTAAAACATTTCCTCTGCAGGGCACCATCTGCATTGTGCACCTCTGCAGTCCCAAAATTACAATGCAATACCTTCTATGAGCAATTAAAAAGTTTAATAGTGTAGGGTTTTTAAAAGAAATGTTGCACCTTTTTACTTTTATTCTTCAACTCTGAGATCACTGAACACTTTAACATATGCCAGTTCCTGTGTCTAATTTGGCTAAAAGCTACTGGCTTTGTGAATGACCAGTCTCAGAGGGTATCACTTAAGAAGAAAAGTCATCCATAAGATAACACACAGTCTTGCCACTAATGCAAATTCCCTACAAATAAGGATATTTTAGTAAATGAAGGAGCTCCTCAATCCTCCGCTTTCATAGATCTTTGCACTTGACCTCTGACCTGAGCTTTAAAGTCTGGACTAAAAATGCTACCCAGGGAAATCTTACAAAGACTCCTGAATAAGACTTAGAAAAATGAAAGCTTAAAACCTCAACGGTGAACAAAAGTCAACCAATGACAACGTGTGACAGCCACCGTCAATTCTGAAGTGATGCCTCTGTCATCCAACGACTCCAAGTATTGATTTCTCTCAGCATGAAAAAAGCTTAAGCCAATGAAATAGATATAGCATCATCCCCCCGATAATAGCCATCAAGGTTAACACCAGCAGAACACTTATCAAAGTATCTCTTCTATTTCTTCTTGTTTTAATGGACTAAACACAATGCAATGGCTTCTCATCTCTTCAACCCAGAGTTTTCCAAACCTTATTTATCCACTTTTCCAACCTTTTATCTGATTTGAAGATTAAAAAGAATCTGCATCTAAATCAACTGTTTGTAATACAAATGCGGGGTGGGGGCAGTGATGAAAAAAGCAGGTTTATAGCCAGACATTCCTGGAGGGGAAAAAAAAAAAATCACTATGCATTTAAAATCACAACAGGAGGAAAGGAAAAAAAAAACCATGCAGTTGACTTAGATCACGCCAAACACAGACTGGTAAAACTATGGTCATGACCAGAAAAAAAAGTCCACCACAATCAATTTGGGTTAGTGATTAGAGAGAAATGCAAGGATCTCAAGAGACATCTGTTTTTAATCTGTGCTGAGTCAACAGCTTTATTTTTTTACCTTCAAGTCTCACAGAATGAAGCTTTAGTAAACCCAAATAAACAGGAGGCAACAGCACTTCTATGCACATTGTATCTTTCAAATGAACCCAATTTAATACAGTAGGTGAATGAGACAAACTAACAAGAGTTCAACTGGGTAAGAAAGTAGCTGACAGAAAAAATAATTAGTCAAGAGAAGAGACAAATCACATCAGATTTCCTGTGCAGTATCCATTAGTACCATACACTCTTTTCCAACCTTTTTCTTTGATGATATCTAATTGATATTATTTGTCTTACAGAAGCATAATCAAAGACAAAGCTTAACACAAACTAGCAAGAGCTCTTACTCTTTGCTAGAAATTGGGATTTGCTACATTATTCCAATATTCTAACTCTCTAAGCATCACCACTGGCATGAACAATACACAGAGCAAAACGTTCTTTTCAAACCCAAGAAGCCATTTCTTCCTGTACAGATGTCCAAACACTTTGCATTCAAAGCATGCACTAGAACAGGCACTTTCCTCCCTTTCTCTTTTGCAAGTTTATGTCAGCAGCCCCTTCACACTGTTCTTGTTTAAAATGGTCTAAGATCCTAAAAGCAATGCACTTGGGCAAGAAGTGTTAACATTCTTTGGGTCCACATCTTCCCAGCACAAGGCATTTTTTCAAGCCAGAAATAATCAAATTATGATTCCCCCATCCTCTAGAAACAGTAAAGCTCAGCACTCCTGCACAGGTGGCCCCATGTTCTCCGATTAGATATTGAGCAAAGGAGCCAGTGATGATCTTTTAAGTCATTCCCCAACCACGCCAGATCAACCTTGTGACATCGAACAGCTTCAACACCACCACAGAGACTAGTACGGTATTCACTAAGGAACTTCCAGTCCAGTGCAACAAACCAATCAAATCCATGAACAACTTCTGGAACTGACAAACTCCCTTATTTCATAAGGAACATCCACTCTGTCCAAAAAATGAAACATATACTTACATAATCTAAGGATTCACTGCACATGCTTTGTGAGGGTCAAATTAAGGTTGCACTGCTCTGCTATTGCACAACTGTTGGATACTGCGCACTGTTATCTTTTCATACTGTCCTTTCTATGCAACTCAAGTTTTAAAAAGGGGAAAAAATACCTTTCAATCAGGTGAAAATTTGTATCTGTAAGTCTTGAAGTGGGCCAAATAAAAAGAGTTTTATTCATTCAACCACAGCAAAGCAGATTTGATTGTTGCTTAGCCTGTAACCAGTAAAGATGTGTGAGTAACTTGTTCTCACGAGAAGAGAAATAAGGCATTTAGTCTCTGTCTCCAAAGGTGCACTTGAGACTGCCTAGGGAACTGACCCAATTCTACTTTCAATGCTCCTTAGCTTTTTTTCTGTCCTTTTTTTATCTGTATCTCTTCTCACATTGCCCATACATACCTCACCTTTTGTTCTTGCTGTTAGTACTTTACTGTAGCAACAGCATCAGGACCCTTCCTCCCTTCTACAGAATAATCATCAAGTCAAAGTAGAGGAATAATTACCATCCACCCCAGTTCTGGTGCTGCCACCTCAGGAAACATTTGCCAAATAAGTCTTGCTGTGGCTCTCAATGCATCTCTCAAGACCTTGGGAAAATCTTCATGCTACCAGGAGCCACATGGCACATTTCCAATAAACTCCACTAAACCAAAGCTCTGAAATGGCTCCATTCATTAACTGTGACCAGCACCTCTCCAATGCCTCGTTCCACTGAGGCACAGGAGGGATTTCTATTACCTGTAGGGCAGGTACAAAGCAGTTCAGCAGTTTTGGCTGCAGCAGTCAAATCATTGCTTCCCTAGGACGGAGTCAGGTTTCAAGACACCCTGCTGCCAGCACAGTCCTTTTACAACTCCCAGCACCAAGACCTGGCACAGGAGTGACGCCTGAACAGATTGAAAGTCACATGCAGTTCAGATGACACAGCTAAACCTTAAAGGAAGTCTCTAAGAGCAGGTAACACACACTAGTGAGTATTTCTGAGCAACACAACTTACTAATTAAGAAGCCCTTAAAGGTGCTACATAAAAATCAATTTTTCACAAGTTTTGCATCAGATGAATTCTGATTCATTTTTCACAATAGGGGCAAAAGGTAAGCAGGGAAACAATATCTGAAAAAATAGAAAAAAATGAAATTCCCAAAGGAAGTGATTGTTTTAATTTGGAAATATTTTTTTAGTCTTCTTTTCCAAACAAACAAACCAAAAACCTAAATCAAAGTAATTCATCCTCTGAGAACACAAAGAATGGAAAAATTTAGCCTGAATGATTCAGACAAGCAGATAAACCAAAAGACAATTTGGAACCTTATTACAAAATACCTTGTACCACTGGTACCACTACTATATAATCAACATACCCCTGCTGATTTTGTTATTTATTGTTTGCTATTCCTGCTACGGCGCACTCACTAAATTTCCTTATAAATTTTCAAAACACATGCAAAGCAAATTCATTTCCAGACAAAACCCCTTCATAAGCAGCTTCCAAGTTTATGTAAAGTTCCGGATTTCCAAAAGACAGAAAGATTAGCCCCTTGAGATATCCCTGCAGCCTGGGGTCTGTGTTTCTGTTTCTATACTCTACGTAGTTCCCCTCAGGCACTTCTCAGCGTTCCCTGTTTAGTGTCTTGGATGCAGAACACAACTCTGAGTTTAAGCCAGGAGTTTATGAACGTATCAAAACACATCAATTCATGAACAAAGAACAGAGAAATTACATTCGTTGGAGATAACAAGCATTTAGGCATAATAGTTTCCTATCTTGCCATGACTAGTTGCGTGCCAATGACAAGCACATCTCTAATAAGCTTCAGTACTTTGGATACCAGGTTGGTTTCAGACTCGACTGGGCTCTTTAAGATGTCATTTATGATGTTTAGTGGAAAAAAGAATAAAAAAAAAATATTTAAAAATTGTAGTTTGCCTTTAACTTTGTTCTGTACTCAGTTAAGAGAATCAAAACTATGTTTTGAGAGTAATCTACAGTTTATAGTGGCCTAGTACCGGGCATTAAGAATAAAGGGGAAAATCCCAGGAGCACACAATAAGATCACTGTACACACTGGGACACATACTGGTACTTAAGGTAAATGGAGGAACAAAGCACTTGTCATTCTGCACCAGCAACACAATGAGTTCTAAAAGCATTCTGTGCCATATTTGGCACACCTTCCATGATAGCTCAGCAATAAAACATTCACACATGAACACAGACTCACGACCCAAAAGGTAACTCATCAGTCCTGACCAGCTTCCAGCCTGATTGCTCCAACAACTAATTTAGTGCACTCAATGTCTGACAGTTCAGGACCTTTCCAGCCCCTCACAGTGCAGAGTGATCACCTTGCCTGGCACATATCCTTGAGCAACGCTGCTAAATAGGGCAAACACCTTTGCTGGCAAACTATTTCCTTCCCACACACAGAAAAAAAACCTTCATCTGTATCTGCAGAAATATTTTAATTATTTAGTAAGGACAAATCCTAAGGGTGGGCTTTGGGTTGTTTTTTTTTGGTCAAGAGACATTTCAAATTACTACAAGAGAATCTGTGAAAAGAAGGATTACATGGAATTTTCTTCAAAAGTCTATTCAAAAATAGCATGTTCAATGCTGCAATTCACAAGTCTCTAAATTATATTCCAAACTTGCTCTTACCTTACTGTAAACTAAGATTTTGAGAGGCTTATTCTTTGCAGGACTAAGTGTTTTAAAAGCAGGGTATTTTGATTAAGATGA
>JAWWEE010000122.1:13094380-13135302 GCA_035221455.1 Xenops minutus | reverse complement strand
AAAAAGGGGGGGTGGGGGGAGAAGCTAGAGGCAGATGGGAAGGATTTTTAAAATATCGTCGAGATGGGGTTTTATAGCAGTTGTTCTTTAAAATCATTCCTAGTCTCTTACTTTGGAAACATGTTAAGCAGTCACAATCCCAGCTTTAGCTTAACCTCTGCCTTATCTTAAAGCCTCCTGTCAGAATTCCTATAGCCTCAAACTATGAAAGGCAAACTATTTTAACTTTGTTTTCTCCCCTCTCCCTTTTTTTTAGTAGTCTGTGTTTTGTGTTTCATTTCAGCTAGTGCATGAGATTTTTTTCCCTTTGTGACTGGTTCTGATGCCTTAAGGTAACACAGTTCTGGAATCTCAGAACAGTATGAGACGTGTACAAACAGGTTTTTATTTTAATCAACATTTTTGATTCAGAAAAAGTTCTACCAGCCTTGAAAGGTTGGCATTTGGCTCTAAAAGTATAGAGTATAATTTAATTTCTTTTTAAAGTTGTGTGATTTTATTACCCATAAAAAGGCAGCATTTGAAATATTCTGATTATTCAAAACATTAGAAGACAACAGTCTCTGCTTTAATTTAAAGACACTCATTCATAGAACTCTAGATCCTTATACTGAACAACATGGAACAAAGACTAAAAATGCTTCATAAAAGTTGCTTTAAATTTGTTTTCTTGCTCTTTTGGTGTAAATGAAAAAAACACAATGAGGCAAGAGACAGATGATTCAACTCCCAGAGATGCTCCCTCAGAGGAATTAAAAGCTGTGTAGTACCAAATAGTTTCTACTAGCATCATCTTTTATGTTACTAACTTTCATTAGGAAAAAAAAAAAAAAAAGAGATAATACTCCCTAAGCATATTCATTTATCTTTACATAAGAGGAACATGTAAGATACACTTCATGACTTTATTTCTCCTTTCCAGAACTTGTGAAATGCCCTATCACAAGGCTCTGATGTTCTTGAGTTTTGATTCTGGCTTTGTTTCAGTTCAGCATGCAAGGTTTTTCTGTCTGGTTTTTTGAGGTTTGTTGTTTTTAAATGGTCTGAGGGTGATTTCACAGTTCCCCTCGACAAGAGTTATCAACATTTGCTACCAACAGCTGAACTCATGGATGTTGGTGTACTGGCACAAAGCAGATTACACACAAATCCCGCTGAACAAGGTCTCACTAACTGACTTTAATTCAGTGTAAAATAATAAATTCAATGCTTGGAGCTTGTTCTGTTTAGAGCACAACAGCTATGCAGGATAAATAAAGAAAAGCAACACAAATTCAGTGGATTTTTAAGACACAAATGTGAGATTTGGTATGAATTACAGTTCACTCGTTAACATCATAGGCATTGAAAGAAAGTACAGCGACTAATCAAAATCACCAGCTTCCACCAGGCATGCACAAAAATGAAAGGAACTACTGAAATTACATGAAGCATTATATAAAACACATGTAAGTGACAGCTATTGGACATACCAAAGAGCCATGTAACAACATTTCTCACAAGCTCAAACAGCTTCAGTTACACTCCAGCCAAAAACCTACTTCTGCCTCCTCCAAATATCCCAAATTTCTGGATGGCTTCAAACAACTGTGATTCCAAAATAACCCAAGAAACATTCCTCCCTCCTCTCATGCCAACCATATGAAATTGCTTTGCAAAACAGTGTTGGTGCAGTGCCAGGACGGGTGATGCTGGCTTCAAGGCTATCAACAGCTGCTTCAAAATGAGATATTTGGGGGTTCTAACAGGCAGTGGAGGAAAGAACAAGAAACGGTATTTTAGAAGTCAGAATATCTGATTTTTTTGTCCTTCTGTAAATGTTTCATGCGTTGGGACTGATGGAATCACAAGGTAGAGATGGCATAAGGTGCCCCTGGGGTCGAGGGCCAGCATGGAGCCAGCACAGCTGAGAATGACCCTGTCCTGCTGGTGGGAGTGGAGAGAGCCCAGTGCCCACCCCCCCAAATCCCACCTATGCCCACCACCTTGCTGTGGGCTCCCCAGCCATGGGACAAGGTGGGCTTGCACTGATCCCATGGCCCTTATTGTGGGGGGTCTGTGCTGGCCCTGGACACTCTCCCCCAGGCCTAACCTGCTCTTGCCATGGTGGGTGGCAGGTTGGAGATGCTTGGAGAGGTCCTGCCCCCGACTTACCGCTCTGCAGGGCACTGCCAGCCCTCATGGCACACGGACAGAGGCTTTTATGTCTCTGGTCCCAAGCCATGACCACCATTGTTTCACAACTGCCATACATATAATATAGTGATCCATCCAATAACTGAGCTTTTTGCTTGTTTTGTCTGTCACCTCCCTTATATATTTCCAAGGCAAGAATTAACATCACTCACTAAAGATGGAATTTCAAACTGTTATAAGAGCAACAGACAACTCAGGATAGTCCTAGAAGATTTAAATCTCAAATTTCTGCAAAGACAGACAAGGAGAAGGACTGAAGGAGCACGAACATCTCAAAATCCATTATGCTGTAACCTTGGCAATACTAGTTAGAATTTTTTTCAACAAATTTTTGACCAAAAAGAGCCCAGCATCTTTGCACTAGGACACAAAGGAAAAAAACACGGAACAATGACCAAAGCACTTACACTGCTCATCATCATAGTCACTATCACCACCTTCCAAGCCCAGCTTCCATGAGATATCAAAATCTTTTAAGATGGCCAGAAATCTTTGAAGATGAATTATGAACAGGAAACAGGTGGGAGGGAAGAGTGGTGAGAAAAGAAACAGGAAACTTATCTTCCTGTGTGAAAAAGAATAGTGAGGACTATTTGCTTTTCTGATTAAGGTGTGACTCTGCCACTTCCAGTTGGACTTCAGTTAACAGTGAAATCCAGAGGTCTCTAAGTCACTTGGCAGCTTCCCCTGATCACCTGAAGAGCAACTTAAATGCCTGACAGATCTTCCTTTTCATGACCTAAGATCATCTCAAAGGAATCGGTTCAGTTTTCTCTTTAGGTCAAAGAGAACAACTAGTAGGTGGACTCATTCTGTAAACATTGCCATAACAGAATAAGGTGAAGCAGGAAGAAAAGGATTCCAAAAAAATCTCTTGCAGTGATTCCCATTTTAAAGCAAATACAGGAAAGTTAAAATAAAAAGCTAGACTGTGAAGCAGTGAGATGGAAGTGGCAATGTGAGAGGACCTTTCAGTTTCTGTTAAGAATTCTGATTAATGCAGTTTTGTTCCCTTTCCTGGAAAGCTGGATAGGTCTACTCCAAAATAAAAGGCTACCCTTATAAAGGACTAGGAATGTCACCCTTGGCTGGACGTGGCTTTGCAGCTTTCCACCATTTCTCTCCCTGAATCCCACACAGACTTCAAGGCCCAACTACTACAAGATAAAGAAAATTTTACAAATGTAATTGTAATATGCTTATTTTAACAATTAATGTCTCTTTTCAATCATCACTCATGCAGTATTTATTTTAGCACAGACACTATATTTTGTATTCAGAACAAAGCATTCCCAACAAACAGCTGAAGCTTTCAATGGAATGAGAAATAATTCAGGATAAACTCTCACACTAGATGCAACATTTTGTACTGCTTCCTCCTAAATAATATGCCAATAAATGAAAGAGAAAAATACTATATAAGAAATACAGGTAACAAAAAAACCCTTAACCCTAGATACTTTCAGGCTCTACTGACAAACATTTTCAAACATTTTCTAAACATCTCAGTACCTTAAGATACATTTTGTCCCAAAGTTGATTTTCCTCAATCGCCATCATGAATATCAAAAAATAAACCACATGTCTCAACTTTGTCATTCCTCAGTCTGGAGACCCACCCCATTAACTATAAGATGAGACTATTCACTCTATGATTTGAGTCCAAACAAGAGAATGACATGGGGAACAGTAATTTACATAATCAAGAAGCCATAGGTCAAGATAATTAGCTCCTCAAAATATGGACTAGACCTTCAATACGTGGCTTCCATAGGGTCAAGTATGCTATGTCTTTTAGGCACATCCAAACCTGTTTTGGGGTTGCAAATACATCTAACAGGAGGTTAAGTGTTCCCCCTTTCTTTTATAGAATTATCAGTATGCAAGTGCTTGGATAAATCATCCAGATAAAAAGCAGACTTTACACTGCAAAGCTGGTAAGGATCAGAGTTTTAAAACTAGAATCTTTTGGAGAATATACCGAAAACTACATTCAGCTATAGGCAGTAGTTTGATGGGTCACTAAATGCAAGCGTATTGCATGAATTTGTCTGTGGTTTGTTTTCGTACATACAGCTACAGAGTGAGCTGCCTTCATAAAGTCCCTTCCAAATTTTCATTTCAACCACCTCAAAAAAATTTTTTACAAATAACACAAATAATAACATCCTGATACCTGTGTGCACCCCAGTAGCTTCAGAACTACAGAGGTTTCACATGAAATCACGGATAGTCGAGTGGGATGGGTTTTGACCCAACAGCCTGAACTCAGGTCAGTCAGAAGCAATATTTGCAACTTGGGTGCTTTTGCCAGGAAAAGTCAAAAGAGAAAACAAACATGCAGAGACAGCACTAGAACACAGGAAATTATTTGACAATTTTCTAACCTCTTTTTTCAATTCATGTTACAAAAAAGCTTTTTAAATAAAAACAATCCTTTTGAAAATAAAATTGTATTTAAGAGAATATTAAGAGAATATTCAAGACTACAGTCAAAAGAGTGCCAAATACACCCAGACTACAAATGACAATATGTTGAATCAAAAGCTAACACCCATTTAGCAATCAGATGCATATTTCATCCTTAATGAAGGCCTGAAAAGAAGAGTTCACTTTATTCTGGATGCAGGTATCAAAGCAGATCTCACAAAGCAACACAGGCGCATCATCTAAGGATCTTTTTCACATTAAGAATCCTATTAGAAGGAAAACACTAAAAGGTAATTGAATTTCCCTCAGTTATCTTCATCTCTGTCAGCTCCTGCTACAATAACTTACTCTCCAGAGCAGAGATAACTCAATTCTGTCCAGCAAGCATATGTTATGAATCTCCAAAGCAAACTTGTCTAAATCATTCTGGTCTTCTATCAAGGTTGCCTGTAGATATGAACTCTGACAGAAAGCAAACAAATTTATTTTTATCTTTTAAATAATTCCCTTCCCTGTGCCTTGATGGAACAATCTAAAGACATATATGTTTCTGCTAATTCTGGAATTATGAAGACTGGTTGAAAACATTTTATCTGAAAGTTGATGCTATTTTAAGCTCTTTGATTCACCGTTCTGTTTTAGCAGATATAAAAAAAAAGCATTAGAGCAGTTTCAAGTTTCTGTATGCACAGAAACACTAAACTACCATCTCATGCTGTAATTGACATTTTTTTCAGAATGGTTTTGATATTTATGTTTTCACCTTAAATGGAAATATTGACTGTACAAATAATAAGACCAAGAGTAGACTCTAACTTTTTATTTCATCAAAGCTCTTGAAACATCAGTAAGCACATATTTTCCACTCACGGAAGTAAACCATTTTGATTTAAAAAGTCCCATTTTAGGAAGGTATAATGACTTATCTAGACCAACACCAGAAAAGCAAAACAAAAAGCAGCCAAAATAAGGGTAAATAACAAAAATCAGATGAGGTAATTCCAGGAGAGAGGAGAAAATACTAGATAAGGGCCTGGTCAAACCAACATAAACCATACAATTCCTGTTGTTTGTGGCTGTTCAACATGTATGTAAAACAGTCTGAAGAATGAGTGAATAATGAATTAACAAAGATCCTTGCTGATACTCAGCTGTACAGTTCACTTTTACCTTCACTCCTTTTTTCCATAACGAGGTGGCATTATCAGTGACAAAGAGTCCTATGAAGTCACCAGTTCAGAACAGAATAATCAACAAGAACAAAGAGGAAACACTGAGAAGAGAACAACACATATTGTGTATTTATAAATTCTTGGTGTGTTCACATCTGGAATGCTGGCTGCAGTTTTGGGTCTTCCATTAGGAAAAGTATGACTGTGATAGAACTACGAAGAATTTTGGAAGGATTCAGAATTGGAATCACTGCCACAGAAGAAATAACTACAGAACAGTAGGATTTTTCAGTGTGGAGTAAAAAAAAAGACAACTCAGGAGCAATAGGAGAATTCTGCAAAATCCTGTGGTATTAAGGACCCTTTCTAGGCGAGTTTGCATGAATGGTTTTTAAAAGATTCTTATAACATTAAACAGAGACAATCACCAGGAAAAAGCAAGCCAAAGAGACTGAGTAGGATGTGTGAGAAAGTTTCCAAGAGCTGGTAAACCAGGGACTGGCAGTCCTGTGGAACCTGCAAAACATTAGTAGCAGCAGCAGCTTCGATGACTCAGACAACATCTAAGAGAGTGCTGGCTACTCTGGGCAAACCAGGAATACAGGACAGCTATCCCCATGAGACAAAGGACCTTCTGTAGGTGCTGGAGCAAGCCCCTCATTACACTTGTTGGAGTCAGTCCCCCAACAATAAGCACTGTGTGTAGTTATCAGCTATTACCAGCAACAGCTTTATTCTATTAATTACAACAGTATAATGAACAGAAGGTGTTCTAAGAAATACTGGTTGGGATCCATGTCTCCCAGCCAACCTGACTCACTACCAGGGAAAAGGCATTTTACCACATAAGAATGAAAGATGCCAGTATAATTTGCATTTAACTCACTGTGACTCTTAGAAAAAGCCTATGTGCATTCAAAGTTTCACAAGGCTAATGGGGGATGATAATCCCTGAAGGGGTAACCCATTCCTTGATTGCAAGCAAGAATCTGAAGTCACTTCAAATTGCAGAAGACTGAGAGTATATTTCTAGGAAAGTATTACTATGTTTGTCCTCTTAATAAACTTCCTTAGGTATCCACAGTTTAAGACAGGATAACAGGCTTGAAAATGGACTCAGTTTGAGTCTTGCTTCTCCATGTCATAGTAGGAATCAATCTTTCAAGAACAGACACAGAGCAGAGCTACTAAGATGATCCAGAGCATGCACACACCACCTCAGAAGAAAACACCTACAAGAATAAAACTCATTTAGTTTATTGAACTAAAGTGAGATGTGCTAAAGACAGAATTAAAAAAAAATAAAGTAAAAATGAGAAAAGCTAAAGAAAAAAGGACCCATGAAGGCCAAAGTTAATAAACACATAATAACAAAGAAGATTATGCTAAGTACAAGCAAAAATAAGTTAGAGTTTACTACTGACCAGAATATTTAAGTCCAACTTACTAGGTGAAATATTGAGAAAAAACATCTTTGGGTATTCAGACCCTGAAGATCTTCTAACCTTGTCAGCACCAATATCAGAATTATTTTAACATAAAATCTTTCTCATTTAGATCAAATCAACTTACAATAAAACACCTAGGGGATATGTACTGTCACCAGTGCTTTTTTCTTCAAAGCTGAACAATTCCTAACACTCTTGTTAAAAAGGTGCATCAGCAATGCAAGTTATCTTTGGACAGAAATTTTGGAAGAAAATCTCCAAGCAAGCATAAGAGGATATTTGCTTTGTTAGTGCTAGAAAATTACACTTTATGTACACTGTATTACTTCAGCCAGGAGTATCATTGCCTGGCATGAACTACCACAAAAATCTGTACATGAATAATAAACAAGGTAAACAATATTGATTTATTTTTCATGAATAGGTGAGAACAACAACATTTCTGATGGGACCATCTAATTTGATCAAGAAATTTCTTCTCTGGCTACCTCGGGTTTTATATTGTGAGTATGAAAAGATGCAGAAAAACGTGGAAAATGTTTTTATAGACAAGACAAGACAAAAACTGTATAAAAAGATACAATACTAGGGCTTCAAAGGAAACAAATGCCATCCATCAGAAGGCTTTTTAAAGACAAAAAAAAGCTGGAATGGTTAAGCTGTAGAGAAAGAAGGCTGTAAGAAAATGGCATTCTTCAGTAAGTCTGTCCAAAGGAGAACAGAACATTGTCAACTGTGGTACGTTAATTTTAAAAGCAGAATGAAGCAGGTCAAAAGAGTTTGAGGGAAAATTACATAAAGCCATAAAAGGCAGCAATAAATTATTTTTCAAACGAATCAGGAGCAGTAAGCCCATTAAGGTGTCTCTGTAGAGCTAACAGAAGATCAAAGGGTAAAAAGAGCTCTTGGAACACCAACAGAAAAGGGCTAGCAGAGAAGTTACAAAAGAAAGCTGACAAGACACCAAGTGCTAGGACCAGAAAATATTCACTTAGGGGATCTGGAAGATCTTGGGGATGAACATCCTGAGCCACAGCTCCGGTGTTCTTGTTCAGACTGCCTCAGTGCCAGGAGAATGAAATATGCCAAATGGACTCTGGAGGACCCCAGGGAACTACATGGCAATAAGTCTGAAATTTCTGAAAGCTCAACTCATAGCTGTGTTTAAAACAAAAAACAAACAAAGGAATCAACACACTGGCAAGAGTCCTCATTGCTTTTGTAAAGGGGAGTCATGCTTTGTTAGATTTCTTTCAACAAGCCACTCGAGACGCAGACAAGAAAGGTCCAGCTCATGGAGTCCACTGAATGCCAAAAAGATATTTAAAGTAAGGCTGGATGAGGTAGGGCATATACAGACAGCTTTATGTTTAATTAAAGGTGCACTGCCACAGCAAAAGACAAGTTCCAAGAGCAATGCCCGCTCCCACTCCAGCGGAAGCTTAAAATGCTGTTCTCCAGTCTTCTGATTATCCCATTCCCTTCATATCTATGCTGTTCCAATTCAGTCATTGAAGTAACAGGGAAAAATTAGAAAAGATAACTGGTTCTGTAACAGTACTTACATGAAGGGATAAAAATTTTAAAACAAAGGAAAGTTTATCATTCACAGGAAGAGAAAAATAAGTAGATGCATTAAATATGAAAAAGGAGTAAAAAGGTCATAAAAGGTTGAAATCTCATACACTGTAAAACACTGTGCAGAAAAGACTCATAAATGATACTCTTGGATATTTTTTCAAATTACACTTAGTATGTAAATAAAAATCTCATAGATCATAAAATGTGGAAGAATCTCAACAAGATACTGCTAAACACTAAGCATTAATTATAATGCAATAAACTTTGTAAGCATAACAAAAACAAGAATATATTTAATACAAAACAGCTACAGTTATAAATGTATTCAATTTCCACATTCAATATGATTTGAACAGCTCAACAATACATTGATACTTATTAGATTTAATCCTTCACACAATTTGTCTCAGAATTGCTAAAAAATATTATCCAAAAAATGGTAATGAAGATAACATCCCTCAGTGTTTCATCGGAGAAGTCTATAGGAAAGAACAGTTCTAAAATGAATTTTCTTCCAAGATGCTTTAGAAACAATACTATCATATCACAGAATTACAGAATGGTTTGAGTTGGAAAGGACCTCAAAGACCATCTGGTTCCAACTCCCTTGCCATGGGCAGGGACACCTTTCACTAGACCAGGTTGCTGAAAGCCCCATCCAGCCTGGCTGGGAACACTTCCCAGGATAGTGCATCCACAACTTATCTGGACAACCTGAGCCAGGGCCTCACCAGCAAGTACATAATTTATAAGTAATAATTAATAAAAGTACATATCTCACCTAAACCTATACTCTTCCATTGTGAAGCCATCACCCCTTGTCCTAGCACTATATACCTGTGGGAAAAGGCTCTCTCCAGCTCTCCTGCAATCCCCTTCAGGTACTGAAAGACCACAATAAGGTCACTCTGGAGCTTCTCTTCTCCAGAGAAAGGATAAGTCTTGGACATATTTCTGTAATGTATTTTGATTTAAAGCTGAGATATAACAAAAAGAGATGCCTTGGCATTCCAGTGCAATTTTTCACTCCTTCTCCTCCCATTGCTTATTAAAGCGTAGTGAAGGAGAAACCACAAGTTTTCACTCCTTCTTTCATAATTAGGCAATACTTTATCCCAACACTTGCCAGAGCATAGGGAAAATATTACGATGTTCAAAAAAAAATGAACTCCTCATTTCAGTATCCTTTGGTTCACATGAGACAATCCTAAAAATTGCCACCTCAGGAATATGAGAAACTTAATCTTCTAGTCCAGGGCTTGCCAACATATTGCAGCACAAAAAAATAGGTTCATCCTCCAATGGAAAAAAAAAATATTCTTCTCAGTGCTCTGTGTTTCTAATACCTCAAAAATGTGTTTAGAAATGCAAGTCCATTTTTTTCTTCTTTCTACCAACAGACAGATGGTGCTATAACACCTAAAGGGCCCAATGCAATGGGCAGGGTTTATTTAAAAAATTAAATTTGAAAGAGCTAAGCTGCTTTATAGCAAAATGTGTAAAGCCTTATCTTTCTGTGAGGGTACATTTAACTTCTTTTGCATTGTCCCATTGTATTTTTGCAATCTAACGACAACTTTTGGCTCCATTCCTACACAGCACCTACAACTCACACTATCCAGTATCTCCAAATGTTCTGTGAAGAACCACTGCTGCTGACCCAGTCTATTAGAGAGAATAACCACTGAAAGCATTACAAAATCTTTTGTAATAAATAAGGACACTGCCATTAATAACACTTCATAGAAAAGGATGTAAAGAGCCAGAGAAAGATTTTTTTATGCACAGGTTCTACAACAAAGCAACTTTCCTTAAAAACACTGGAAAACTATGAAGAAAAGGGACTCAGTCAAGGATTAAAACCTTCTTTCTCCCAGTAATTGTTTATTACATATAGAAGTAACAATCATTTATGGAAACTACAAAGACACCAAACACCTTTTCATAGTTCTTTCAAGGGCTCTCAAACATTCCCTTTGGCTTATGGGTATTCTGCCACAATTGATTTGCAGGACTTTTTAGCTACTTCCTGTGACACAAACAACATATTCTAACATTTAATGCTCAGTATACCAAAGGGGAAAAGATGCAGAATAGAGAAGATTATCCAACAAGGGAAGCAGTGAATTTTGTCTTCTGCCAAGGAAACAAAAAGCAAATAGCTACATCCAAGTCACCACTGGAACTCTTGACTAGCCTTGCATCTTCCCTCTGTCAAGGCACTACTAGTTTTAAGATTCACTTCTCAGCATGAGCCATGAAGTAAAACATTCCCTTTATTACCACAGCCTATAAATTGACACCGAGCAAGAATTAAAACTGTGAGGAAGTCCAAGCCTTCCGCATGACAAAACAGAACTGAACACAAAAGGGCAACAAATTTTACAGCAGCTGGAAATGCTAGATTTAATTATTGAAGAGAAATCATGCAGAGAAGTTAGCTGCCTGGCATGATTTATAACAAATGCAAAGGGAAAGTCATGTGAAATTCTCAGTTAATCAACAGAAACAGCCAATAACAAGAATGCCAGCGCTTCGTATTTCTACAGATGATGAGAATTTGAAACAAATAAGAGCAAAAATTCAAGGGAATGATACCACACTTTTTTTTTTTTTTTTTTTTTTTAAAAAATGGCACTTTGAGGAGGCAGGTTAGTTTGTAAATTACAGCAGCAGTTACATTTTACTGAAAAAACTACCAAAGGATCTGTTTTCCTCAGAATGAAGAATCGTTGTCCACCCATTACATTAAGTTTCCTGACAATTATTGTGTTGCACTCCCCACTGCTCCTCTACAAACATCACAATGTGCAACACCATGAATAGTTTCCCTATTTTCCTATTTCTTCATGTGAATCTTCCAGGTGAAAAAAACCACCATTGTGCTGGAATATTCATCAAAAAAAATACTTTACACAAGCATTGAGATGCAGTAACACAGATTCTTGACAAAATCCAATAGTGCCATCCAACAGCAAACCAAACCTTCACTGAAAGACAAAATGCTGATGCTTGAACAGTCAGGCCTAAAACCCTTGCAGATTCACTTATTTAGAATCCTATAAATATGTATATTCACCCACAAATACATGAAGAGATTTATATAAGACAGGAGGCATATCCAAGGCAATGGGCACTCCTGTCATAAATTATAAAATAAAGTCAATTAGAGCACAAAATTCCCTCCCCCTCCTCACACCAAATCCAATTATCCCCATAGGCCTGGCTCCACAGCAGCCTGCACACATAATCTAAGACACGGTGAGAATCACCACATTTTTCAAGGTCATTCCTGGAAAACAATCTGGGTGGTAGCATGACACTATAGTTGTTGGAATTCAGGCATAAAGAGCTTCCCCTTCAGGACTTTCAGCTCTACCACTCAGGGTGAGAATTTGAAAAAATGCCTAAAAGACACGTGCATATAAATCCCAGGGAGAGTGGCCAAAATTTAAGGTTATAAGGGTTATAAGTTATGTCAGGAACGCTCACATTTCCACACTCACTGTAGAAGTGTGTGTTTCATTGCCACTTCACTAGAGAAATGGGTGGAATATTGCTTCCTCAGGCTTCTTTGAGGCTCAATCACACTGTAAAATGGGGAAGCAGGTCTCAGGTCTCCTTGTGCTTTCATAGATGTAACTACCTACAGAGGTAGCAATGAAAACATAGGTGAAGAAAAGATCAGGGAAAAAAATTAAAATAAAAAGGTGGCCTTTGTATTCAGCCATAGAAAAACCTCTCACAACCAACCCTTCACCTCAAAGAAATTTTTTTCAGGTTTTTTTACAGTACCAGCTTAGAACTGGGTTGCTTACAGTTTGTTACATTACTTATTTCCTAGCAAAAAAAGAAGTGCCCTGGCATACAAGTGACTTTTTTTTGTTTTTGTTCAGGCTGCTGAGTTGTAGGGTGGAAGATTGTATGAGCCTCCCATGAAGGAAGCTGAGCACCTCGAGCTTGAAGAAGCTTCTGGAGTGCAGGACTGCAAAGGAAGGGTTTGCAATGAAACTGCAGACAGACAGTCCTGATGAAAAGGAGGAAACAGGAAAATGCCCTTCCTGCTGTCAGACACAAAAGTAGTGCATGGATTTTGCTGCTGTTCAAGACACTTGAAGTTTCTGAAAGAGAAGTTACAAGAAGGACAGAAAAGATTTCTTTTCAAATCCTTTAGGTTTAAGTTTATCTCACGCAGGCACTCAGGGTTTACTGCACATCTAAAGTTATAGCACTAACTGGAATAATGTGCCAAAAAAACCCCTACCTAAAACTATCCTTGCTTTGGATACTCTTCCTGGGCTTTTAGTCATCCTACTTTATGGAGAAGCTTCCTCTCAATGTTGTGACCAACACAGGGTCCCACCACACAGAGACACAGCAAAGCCCAATCACACCTTAGGCAGCAAAGTTTGCATGTGCTGCATTTGCTGTTGCTTCTTTGCCTCCTCCTGGCTATGAAAGGATTGATAGGTGGGCATTTCTCCATCCATTTCTGGCAGGAAAACATCTGGCCCGCTCTTGCAATGAATTAAGAACCAAACAGGTGTGGACTTCCGGACTCTGTGCAACTTTTAAAATGTCACCTGACAAAGGATTTCTTGCATCACATTTCTCACCTGCAGCATTCAGCACAGCAGTGCCTTTCCTATATTACCTATTTTTGAAGGTTTTTCTGTATTCGTACAGTGACTATCCTTCACCCATTTATAATTTGTAACCAAATACTATACAATAAGATTTAACTTCAGAACATGGTTAAGAAGCTTGTCTAAATTTCCCATTGCTTCCTCCTACCTCTACGTGCCCCAAATACCAGATGTCAGTTTTAAATGATGACAAGATAATAAACCTGCTCTGGCACCATGGTGCAAACCTGTCCAAAATCTGACACATGTATTGCAAGGCTCATCTTTGCCATGACTTTTAGAAATGGATAATTAAAATCAGGCAGCAGTACACATACTACAGATCTTGAAAAAGAAAACTGGAAGTTGGAATTTTGCTGACTCAATGTTATCATATGTGGTATCAAACACCAGACATGCAAGTCTGAATAAAAATGAAAAACGGATAATAGTCCTTTCCTCATTTCTCATCTGCCTCTGGGTCTTCATCCCTCACTCAACCAGCTCTATCTCCTTTTTCCTCACAGCTCAGGTGGAAACATTTTCTTCTAATCTGAAACCACACATGCTTATCCCAACCATTTAAAAAAATCCCCCAAATCCACATCAACCTGCAGTTTTGCAACTAGCAAATCACAAAATGCCTTCAAATGTGATCTAACCCACATTTGCATATGCCATTCTTCAGGGCTACATGTTATAAGATGACACTATTTTCCAAGAAATTGTTTGATTTTTGCTGTTGTACCCATGATCTGCTCACTTTCTCCAGCTATCACATATCTTAAGACACGACTGGTGCAAAATATTTGCATCAAATTTTAAAAGCAATTGGAAAATCTCTCAGCATAAAAATCACAACACTATTAAAGACATGACCTCTGGTTAGGGAAGTGTCTGAGCTTCATACCTCTGTATGATAAGACAGAATTTATGAAAGTACAGCCTATCTGCTTCCTTTCATAATTGCTCTCTTCTGGACATATGCCATGGAAGACAGGATATTCCATTCAATGGACTGACCATTGAGAGTCTTTTTCATGACTGGGAGAATACCAGTCCATTCCAACTCATTTCCCAAGAAGAGATGGAAGATGAAGCAACAAATCCAGGAAAAAGTGTATGCAGGCAGCCAAATCACACCAGTTGGGCTAGCCAAAACAATCCGTAGCTTAGGGCTTATCATCTGCTACTCTGCTTCCTCACAGCTCCTCAGGGTGGAGAAATAAACAAGATCAAAGGTCCTATCAACTGTTTTGAAAGACCTTTTGCTCTTATTTGCAATTCCTACCTGTCACATCCCTGTAAGTGTCCCCTGACATGAGTGCTAAGACCAAACGAGGGGCATCGATGTCGACACCCTTCCCTACAGTGGGGACTTACCTAACAATTGCACACACACCATGTCAGCAGCCCAACACAGCACAGATCCTTTCCTGTCAGATGATGGAATGGCTCTGCTCTACTCAAGTGGCATGACAGAGAAATGCCAACTTTTCTATAGCCTGGAGCACCACTTTGAAAGGCCACAAGAGACACCATGGCTAGAAAGTACCATTGGGCTGAAACAGGTCAAGGAGCTTGACAGGACGTGTGAAAGGCAGACCGTGCCATGGACGGATGGAACACGGTACACCAGAATTTCTGACTGTTAACGTGGTACCTGCAGACTCAGATGGATGTGACTAATTGTTCCCCCTTCCACAAAGAGACACAACGCTGACTGAAGTCTGCCAGACATCAGTAGCCCTAACTTCATGAGACACCAGGTTTGTTCTTTAAGCATTTGGTAGAATCCAACCTGGATATCCTCAGTTTTCACACCTGTGGAAGTCATGCAGGATCAAAGTTTTTCCAACACAGTGACAAAACTAAACAGGATAAACAGACTGCTGCTATTTTAGTACACTAGTTTCTATTTAAATTCCACCTGATGAGTGAAACCTTTTGAGCCATCCTACTAAGATAGCACAGACTCAAACCAGCATCAGCTGGAAGTATTAGCCAACCCTCCCCCTAGAGAGTTGTCACAGCAGAACTCAGAGCTATATTAAAAATGTAAGTTGATGCTCAGCTTAAATTTCTTCCAGACATCATAAAAGGTGTCTTGAGACTGAAACAGGGCTAACAGTGAAGTTGTCACTGAACAACTGCATTCATTGATAGCCTGTATTTACATGACAGAACCCTTTACTTCTCATTGTTTTCTTCATACACGCAAATAGTTTGCATTTGAGGAAAAAAAGTGGGCTGTTCATCTAATCAATAATGCCACCTCATGCATGGAGCTTCTGCATAAATCCAGAGCAAAAGATGTCAAGCATGTCCCACTCCAATGACTATTGGGCAATGAAGTAAAAAGATGCACTTTTCATCTCCACAGGACTGTCGCCAACCCCTTGATGTAATAAATGAAACATGCCTGCTATTTCACCACTGCAAAATGGTACTGTAGATATCTTACAACATCTCTGTTTGCAGGAGGGGGTAACTAGCTCGAGATGAAGTGCAGATATGTTATTAAACAAGGCACAGCTTGAATCCTGGGGCCAACACAGATGACCTTTAGAACATAAGCACTGTCTAAGACAAATATGCTTTCATCTTTGGGGAGTATTTTTTCAAGTAAAAGATTTAAGAGAAAAACAGTTTAGAAATACGTTAAGCACAAATGTGCCTTCAATCTCTTAATGCTTCATTTTAAAAACAAAACCACAGTAGTATCACATGTCAGAAGAAAGACTAAGTACCCTTTAGGCAGAATATTAGCAAATTTAGTGAGATTTAGCTTTATCTTCATTTAGCCCAATAATTAAAGCACAGAGAAAGGACATGTAACTGAGATCCAAAATTGGAGGTATGACCAAAGTGATCCAGAAAAATGGCTTGTATTTTTACTACAAGCAATACAAGTTTATTAGAAAAACAAAGACCATTATTTTACTTTAGAATGCCTTAAGTGGGGTGAAAATATGAAAACATAACAAAACCACAGAGAGGCATGGAAAACATAAGGAGAATGGTTTCAGAGAGGGATTAAGTTAAATATCGAATGATACAAAAAGAAAAAAAAGTAGTTTCTCATTTTGCACTTCACAGGCTGTTACCATCTATCTTCAGGATTTTTTTCAGCTGTGTCTTGACTGTGATGCTGAGCAGCTTTAACACATACAGTGATATTTGCTAAATGGAAAAGAGCAGCATTGGTATGATAAAATTATTTCCCCTACAAACTATGGCGTGCACATTTCAACAAGTTCTGAGCTGCTCTGCTCAACCTATTTTTCCATCAAAGTTAGTGGCAAAACTTATCAAATCATCCAATGACTGCAAAGTACTTTTCAGAGAAGAACCTCCTGTGCCTGGAAAGCCCATATCACACCCTGGAATTCTCATAGGGGGCTTGTAATGTTTTTGTTTTTCTTTTTAAAGATTTTAATTTCTTACCTCAAATTCAGCATGGCGGTTAATATCCTCTGCTCTCTGTCTGCTCAAGATAAATTCTGCTTCATTAGCCACTCTTACCAAATGCTCCTTCATGGTTTGACTCAGCAGCCTGAGGACAGAGAATATTTAAGAACTGCCTTGAGAGAATGTAAGTCCAAAACCAAAAATCTGTAAATACAGTATGTATATATATATATATACACAAATTTTTGAGCTCTCATAACTGACTTTATTGTGCTAAGAAAATTGTATAAACAAGGCTGAAGGGTAATACTCTGGCAACTACTAAAATTGTTTTCGATAGCAAACCACAGTAAGTATTAAACAAAATGCAAACATTCTAGGCACTCGTTTGTTTTACCTGAAATAGAAATATTTAAGAAAATCTTTCACATACACACACCACAATATAAAGTAAGCAGCTTATGCATATAAACACAGTTAAAGCTTTAACGTAACTGATGTAAAGTCTAAATCAAAAATTGTGAATTGCAATGTGATAAAGTTTTTTTTCTCCAAATGCAAAATTGAAATTTTATGGTAAGCATACATTTAAGTAATATTTTCGGGCTTATAAAACATTCTCAGTCTCACAAATGAAATGCAAAGATATACATTGTTCCAGGTTATGTACAGAATAAAGCCATAATTCAAGCTGAGATTTCTGAGGCCTTCATAAACCCTGAGTTTATGAATGGCACCAGAGCTGACAGATTGAATTACAACCCAATTATTCTGCGACTTCACATATTGTTACTAAAAACATTTCCTTTTTAATTAGTTACATTGGGATTCATAAAGTTAAAACTGACTATACAGGAGCAACACTGTTTTAGAAGGTGCACATTTCCATAGGATTACTTAAACATACACCAGATAAATTCGTTACATGCTCAACTGATTAGTTCTTAAGAACATCTCTTGTTAAAGCTTTTTTTAAGGTTTTCAATTATAGAAAAAGAGTAGCAGAACATTAAATCACTTGTTTGCCTTGCACATATAAGCTAAAGTACACTTCAACAAGTTCAGAGCCTACTGAGAGCCTTTCTTCAAACCCACTGCATTTATTATGCAGGATTCCTTCTAATGCACACAGTGTTGATGTTATCCCTGATAACTTATTTATCTGAACTAAGGCTCCACCTGTCTCTAACTGTACGTTTGAAGGTACGATCATCAATGCTCTGCTGTCTCATGTGCTTTGCCCTCTCAACAGAGGGCTCAGAAAACTGCAGCACAAGAGCCACATGAGGCCACATGCTCATGAACCAGCCAAGCTTTACAATAAGGTGAATTCAATATTGTAACTTCTCATAAAAGCAAAAAACTGGAAAAATAAACAAGTTAAGAAGGCATTTTTCATGCACTGAAAAAAAGAAACCCCAAAACTCTGCCTCTTTTAATTTACAATAATATTCAGTTAAAATAAATACCTACTAATAAACCAGTGACAAGAAACTTTGCATAACCAATTTCATGGGCTGGGTAGATTCTAGGCATTTGACTCTTTCTCCAGGATCCCCAGTAGCAGATTTAAATCTGACAGAGAAGCATTTAAATAAACACATTCCATTAAACTAAGAACTGACTAAAAACACACGGGGACCAGAAATACTCATGTATTTCGATTTCTATGTAACAGTTGGACAGTACTCCATGATTCTCATTGAGTTTGTCAAAACCTGTATCTTCTGCCAGCCTGATCAGACTTTGAGAAATACTACTCATCCTCTAAAAGGTCTACTTTTAATCTATCATTATCCTCTATAAATCCCTCTTTTTCCCATCTGTTGAAGAAATCATCCTATATAATAACAGTTTTAACACTTTACAATATAGTTTTCCTTGTTATCTACTGAATGCAGCCAGCGGTGGACCAGCTGTGCCTTTGCAGAGATGATGGACGTGTTCCAAACCAAGCAAAGAACCACAGTCCCCCACTCAGGACAATGTTCTCAAAAGACCAGAAGGTACCCACTGAAAACAAAGAGCTTTCAAGTATCAGAAAGAGTTTTGTCTCATATGGATCAGTTGTCATTTCTGTCATCCCCACCTCTCCTCCTTACTAATCCCACAAATTTTCCTCTTTTTCTCCATGATATTTCCACACAGGACTAGGTCAGCCAGATAAGAAAAATATAAATCATTCATGTTGTTATACAATTACTTCTGTTCTCAGAAATTCCCAAATGCAGGAACTAAAGGTCTTCATGAGACAATGATAACAATTATTTACTCACATGAATGAAGCCTATATGAAATAATGCACTGGTTTATACCATATGGCAGCTGTGTTCATTATTTACATTCAAGAATTTTAAATTTTCATCTTCCTTTTCAGTTGCCTTTTCCAAACACTGCGCATGCTTAGATTAACTTGCTTACAAAAAACAATTCCAGTTGTATCATCACCTAGGGCAGTTTGGATTCTCTTTATGAAAACAGTATCCACATACACTGCATACCACTCAGATTTCTACTTTGAAATCACCTCTAAGTGTGGGACTGTGCAAACTAAATATGCACCTATACAGAAATGTAGTGATGGCATGATATAAGAGAAAAATCTATAGCCATTAAAAATCAAAGGCAAATACAAGCTCATGGCACCTGCATAAATGAATAACCTTCTACACAGAATTGACCATGGATGCCTTCCTCACAATAATTTCACTTCCTCCATCAAGTCTGTACCTTCTGTTTGAATCACAGCACAGCTTTCAGAACGATGCTCCAATTTTATTTTTTTTTTAATGTTTGAAGATCATAGAATCATAGACTGGTTTGGGTTGGAATGGATCTTATTAAAAATCACCTCGTTCCAACCCCCTGCCATGGGCAGGGACACCTTCCACTAGACCAGGCTGCCCAGAGCCCCATCCAACCTGGCTGGGAGCACTTTTAGGGATGGGGCAACTTCTCTGGGCAACCTGTGCCAGAAAAAAACAATATTTTACCCCATTTTGTCACATAAAGTTTTATAATAAGGTAATTAGTGTCAATTAAAACAAACAAAAATACACAAAAAAAACCCACACACAAACAAAAGATCCCAAATCATAACTAATTCTTGGCTGCTATTATCCTGAATTTTTTTCCTCAGTAACTAGATCACATTAGTCCTCTGTTAAATAAAAATTCTATCTAAAACATCTCTAAATACTCCTTTTTTTCCACAGCAAAAAGACAGCTTTTCCTTTCTTTGAGTATACAGACAGATTAATAGAATTTTTTGTCTTCTTCAAGGTATCCACACTCAAACTGAAAGAAAATCTCTAATAATTTCCTTCTTGCTTCATAATATGTGTCTGCAAACTCATGGACCATACTTGCCTTATTCTACTATCTCACATACCTGCTTATTTTTTTCAGTGTTATTAAACACCAAAATACAGTTGAATGTGGTGATTTACACTCTACTTTCCCTGACAGAGCCCCTTCTGCTTTGTTTTTTATTTATGAAATGCTATTGAATTAAGATTTTATTTCTTTTGTTTTGCTGATCTTAACATGAGAAGACTGTGGATGGACAAGTTCTGTAGAAGTCAGACAAGATATCTATGACTGTAAAGACTTTGGTCTACTCCTCTGTTTTCAGGGCACACCAGACTCAAGGCCTCAGACAGACTTATATTCCTTTGTCTAAGCACTTTCTTTCCTGACTAAAATATTTAAAAACATGGTTAACTTTGAAAAGATGAGCAGCCTAGGAAAAACAAGCAAGTGAATGGATTCCATGCTGGAAGTTAAATATATTCTTGCATACTTTGCTGGGTCAGGAATGAAGTGCTAAACCACTGAGAGAAGGAGTTCGAGCCAAAGACATGAGATACACTGATTCTCATTGTTATGCTGGAAGAGAAAACTATGAGCATCAGTGCTAAAAGTCTTCCTCTGATTTCTGGCTGCTGAATGCTTAGATGATCAAGTAAAAAGTCAAGCTTCTCCTTACAGCAAGCAAAAGGAGGGGAAAAAGTGTAAGAGAAAAATATGTGCAAGCAAAAGCAAGCGAGAGATTGAGAAATTCTGAGTTAGTATTACTGATGTGCAACAAGTATCAATTTTAGTTAAGTATGAATAAAGATTTACAGTAGGTGACACAACAGCTGTTTAGGCATAAATCTATCATAAAGTGCTATGGGAAAAGACTGTGTATGTTCCAAACACCACCACAGCACAGAAGTCTGAGATAGCCAGGAAAGGGAAGCTTTCCTCCTTGCACTCCCGCTAAACCTACCATATAAGAGACCCTCTACCTTCAGAAGGAGGGGTGTTCAACATGGACAGTCTTTTCTGGGATATGACTGCCCCAGGTGCTCAGTGTTGGAATTACTTATGCAGGGAAGTTTTACAACTGCTTTGTGGAACACGGCTATTCAATTCTCAAAAATATTCAGCCAAGTCCATTGTGTCCTCAAGACTGAAGTTTGAACACAAAACAGGAGAGGAAAACAAAACCAACAGAGCCCCAAAACTGGGCAGACTTACCAAAATGCTGACTCAGACATGCAAGAGCATAAAATGGAACAGCACTTTGAAAAGACAGCTAAAGGAGGACTCCCCAGTCCAATCTTCTCTATGTAGGAAAGCCTCTCAGACATGTCACACCTATTGAAAACTGTTGCGTTCACATTCCAAGAAACACAGCAGAGCATAATTCCTGACTGTGTTCCATCAGATAGCAACAGTACAATAGATGTATACACAAGAGAATGCAGCATAAATACCTTCTTGTTACTCTTGCATTCATTTATTTTTTAAAAGCAGATGTTACCAAAAACTTTCTACAGAAGAAAAAATTCAGGATTCCCAGGCGTTCAAATTTCCTTTTTCGTAGACCCAGCAAAATAATTAGGTATTCTCACAAGCAAAACCTACCTTTGTCACATACATGCCCTCCAAAGTTACTATCTCCAATAATAAAAGTTTTCATTAATTTTTAATTAAGACATAGTTCTCCCTCAAAAAGGTTCTGCTATAACTCATTAAATTGCAGCAAAGACCATGTTTCCAGTTACGCAAAAACGACGCAATTTAAATCAGTGTGCAGATGACCAAAATTTAGTGGAATAAACTGTTTTAAAAGTGGTTGTGCATGTCACAGTACCCCTTAGTGCACACACATGCACAAAAAAAAAGTCATGTAGTGTCAAGAACCCAATCTCAAGTCAACTTATCTGTCTTGAAAACACATCCAGGTTACAATTTCTAATTTTCAACTCATTTAAAATCTTTTTTCAAGTCTAGCTTAATGAACATCTTTAGTTCAAATTCATGAAGTTTGTGCTACAAAACCAAACCAATAACTTAAAAACTCAGAAATCACCAAAAATCTCTTTTACAAAACTTCCCATCTAACAGAATGGGTTTCTAGAAATAAAAAGGAAATTTTCTCTTACAAATCAAGACTAAGGTGCAGGTTCCATGTCAGCAGAACCTCAGGACAAAGAGGCTGCAGACTGGTAGCCATCAATGTTAGTTTTGGATGTGACTGCATTTATCTTTTTTTCTTTTCCTGAGCCTTTTTTGGTCAATTATGCACCAAGTCTGTGAGTTCTCATCCATTTTTTCATTAACAGCTGTATTTTTCTAACTATTTTCCATCACAGGAGTTGCTCCTATGGCAACACATCCTCTGACACTCATTCCCTGCGAGTGGCCATGGTGCTGCAAGGGAAAGACAATCGAATGGGGCAGCCCACATCTGTCCCCTATTTTCTCTTCCGAAAGCATCCAAGTAATTGGCCAACTCGTTTGATTGCCAAGTATTTCAATATTAAAAATATTTGCATCTATGATCAGTCAAAAGCAATACATACAATTTAAGATAAGGAACAGCAGGTGACATATGCTGAAATTTTCTTAGTACAGTTCTAAAAAAAAAAAAAAGCTATAGAAATAAAGATGATTGCAGCACTCCAGATTTTATACTAGTAGATGTTATGTATTGAGAAAATAATACCAGTTACATTTGATTATTTCTGGAGAGGTTTGGGACCTTTTTTTGGTTGGCTGGTGGAATTTTTACTTGCTAAGGATGTTAAATTTGCATGCTGTCTGCCTTCCTTCTTCTTTCAGAGAATTTTCAATTAATTGGATAATTCCAACAATTATTTTCAATAGAAAGCTAGAGTTTATAAAAAAATAATAATTTTAAATCCAACAGAGCACAACAACCCTTGCAAGTAACCTTTTGGAAAAGAAAAGAAGTTGTTTTCAACTGCACTGAAAGACATATTAGAAAATCCCCTGACATGGAGATCAGAATTCTGATTACATTTCATTTTTCATTAGACAACAGAGAATGCAGCAAGAAGAAAAAGCTACAGAAAACCAAACATTATTAGTTCTGCCTGTCCAGGATATACTTGTGAATCCCTTAAGTTTTGGGTTGCTTGGTTTGGTTAAGGATTTGAAAAGGCAAAGAAGAAGAAATTCTACATGGATTCTACCAGTTTAATGAGGTTACCTTTCAACCAAACATTGTGTGATATTTTTTCAAAGCAACTGCTGTATGAATATTCATTTACAAATGTATAAAAATGTAGGTATAGAACACCGCTCTGTAACTCTTTGGATGGCCAACTGTGCTGGAGAAAATTAAAATTAAGCATCTTCAAGAGTCTCTTCAACTGAAAATTGGAAAGAATAATTGCTGCAGCATGCTTAGGAGACTGAGCCCTCCACCCCTGCCATGCCAAACCCATTATCACCCCAAAGGGGATAATAACTGTCATGCCTGGTCTCTAGCTCAAGTAGGTTTGTTAGAGCACTGACGGATACAGCAAACAAGGGCCAGCATAAGAGATGCTTCACACTAAAGTGTGCTAATGAATCAAAGCGACAGGAGAGAGTTTTAACCTTCACAGAGCAAAGGAGTTGTTTGCTAACTACTAAAGTAGAGGAAATAAGAGTCTAACAAAAGACACATTTGTACAGGCAAGGAAATAAAACTGGAGGGGGGGGGGCGGGTTCAGTTCATAAATAATAGCTTGACTATCTTGTGCATAAGGAGGAAACATAATTAGGGCCAAGGTGAAAAGAAGGAATCAGTCTGGACCCCTTGGAAGTCTCCAAAGCAGAGGCCTGGCCATGACAGTGAACCAGCTCACACTTAAGGCACGGTTCTGCTGAGCAAATTCCCTCGTCAGTGAGCTCAGGCTCCAAAGCAGACTCTCCCTAAGGGGAGGCCCTGAAGGTGAAAGGCAAGCACAAGGAATGAAATCTAGACTGACAGAAGTTCAGCAGGCTAAGGAAAACATTTTGCAACCTATCCTTCTGCTGCACAGATGGCCCAGTACGTGGAGAAGCCATGGGTACAGGCACCTTTTTAACAGGGTTTCAAAGAGCATTAACAGCGTTCCCAGACATTACAATAATAGCCAACAATACTTACTCGCTTTTATTAAAACCAGATTAATGTTCAGTGTAGCAGTGGGCTGAAACTGATGTTTCTTTTCCTGCACAGAAAGAGGTTGTTCTCCAATACCTGCTCCTTTACCTTTTCCCTTACATTCCTGGTTTTCTAAGTAGCCTTTTTCTTTTTTACTACTCTTGTCCTCAAGACTCCGGTTGCTTATTTCACGTTTTAGGCAGGTTTTCAGTTCTGTATTTCCACATACTAGCCTCCTATTTAGAGACATTTTTCAATTCAAGATTCAAAGTTTCACTAGGCACAAAGCAGTAAGTTCTGCCACCCATTATGTGATTTATCTGAGAAACTTGGGAGCAACTATGTGTGTAACACATCAGTTCCTCATGAACATGCCGAAATTCAGCCCAACCAAAAATAAAAAAAAGTAGAACACCTCAAACTGGAATATTGTCTGGCACTGTTGGTCCTAAAAACTAGTAATAAATATTGAGAACAAAACCCAGGATTACAAAGGTTATAGTATGACTAAGGCTTTCTCCCTCAAAGGTAGCAGACAATAGAAATTCTGTCCTAGGTAGTTCTTCCAGTCCTTGATTTTATTTTATTTATTCTACCTCTCATGCCATGGTACCCTACTGACATCCTTCCTTACTTGTTGAACCAGTTCTGCCCTTTGTCCAACTACCTTCTCTTCTTTCCTTGTGCACTTGTAGAAAAAAAAATCAGCTTTTATTATACAATTATGCAGCTGAAGTCTAAATCCATATCACTCAGCTATTTTCTTCATTTTTAATTAAAGATTTCAGATTTTGGAGTTTCTAAAATTATAATATGGCAAAAACACATGAAAAATAGCAACTACAATAAAATACAAGGACTAAAATGCTTTAGTCTGTTAGCATATGAGCAAGGAAAATAACATGCAAACTGCATAAAGAGAAGAAAAGTGTAGTTCTGGAATAGAGCTCCCATCCTATGAGGGATAATATTTTCATTTCAGTGAATGCTGAAAAGCCACAAAGCACCACAATGACCGATTCAGCAATAACTTTAAAGGCTCCTATAAACAGCAATGGAGGAAAATGGAGACAGATAAAAGGAGCCATTTTTAAGAAATTAATCCCCTCTCCTCTTCACTATAATGAAAGTTATGTTCCCATTTAAAAAAAAAAAACAAAAAAAAAAAAACAAACCAAACCTAAAACACAACTCTGCTACAAGTCAGAAATGAAATGAAGTAACAATTACTTAGACATTTCCTTCTAACCAAAACCACACTTTGCAGTCTTCAAGGGATCATTTGTCCCTGAGACAACCACTCAGCTCAGGCCAGACTATAGGTTATTGATGTTGTTTATGGAGGTGGGAGAGTGATTCCATCTGTCTGTGATGGGCACTGCAGGTTCTGAAGAGCAAATAGTCATTTCCAAACATTCACTGATAGAATGCTCCCTGAAAGGCTGAGCAGCACAAGCTGAAGAGCTCCCAGGTAGCTGCTCCTTACAGCTCCGTCTCAGCTACTGATTGCTCATGATAATCATCTCTCACAGATGAACCCTGCATTGTGGTTTACATGTGTGTGGGATCTCTGTGTTATCTATGCTAATAAAACATTAATCAAGGGCTAAATTTATAGCAGGCATTTTGTAAGTAAGGTCAAGACAGGTCAGCCTCACATAATAGGAAACAACTACAGGCTAGATCTTAACACTGTAACTGAACACCCTTGTTACTTTACCTTGGCCCTGGGGATCAAGATTGGTAGCAAAATGTTTTTTCTGTCTGAGAATGGTGTTTCCCCCACCATAAAGTGAAATGCAACCATTAAAATGGCCATTATTTTTATGTGTCTTGAGAACATCTACACATTTTAAAACAAAAAAATCTCAAATAGCCATTTTTCCCTTCCTTACAATGATAAAAAAATACTTATATGTTGATTTACGTGATAGATGATTTTGTTTTTAATTCAGCAGCTGTCCTAATCATGTAAAATTTATTTTCTATTGGGATTCTTAGGATCTGAAGTTACTAAGAGAAATTAGGTTTAAAGAGATGGCTTTTCTTACTGTACACCTTAGCTAATTCATTAAGACATGTTTAAAACAATCCTTTAGAAAAAAGTAAATATTGCTCTTTGGCTGCCTCAACATTCAATTTCTAATGAAGAAAATATTGATGGTTCTGAGTAGTCCCTACAAGTCAAAGAGCACGGCCTCATCACCTTCTCTGTCATTTTCTATAAGTTCCAGTAATATACATATAAAGTTATGGATAGAACATAAAACTGATTGGCAATATTAAACAATAGGGCAGTTTTTTTCCCTTAAAGGGACTCTCTTGCTTTCTCTTTTATGGGGTAGATCGGAAATAAATGAGCAAACTGGAATCTAATTTTTGAGACAGAGGCTTATCTTACCATTCCTACTATAATGTCTTTCAAATATCAATTCCCTTTCTCAAGAGATTAGCTGAATACAAATTATACTTTCAACATTAACCAGTACACAAGGACAGGAAGAAAGAAAACCCATGACACAGAGATAAGTAAAATGTTTAATGACACTAAAGAGCACTCAGATTCTGCAAAATCCCATGCTCAGAACTGAACCAAAGTACTAAAGAACATGAAATAATGCTTGCAAAACTCAAAGAAAACGCCACAAAAGGGATAAAGGAAAATTATTTTAAAAAAATTTCAAGCCACACAACTTCCTGAAGGTCAATGCAGAGGTGATATCAAATATTGTGACTTACCTTCCTTCATTGACAAGCTCAATAAAGGCAAGGCCAGCGTTCTTCTGTATAGAGTTCTGCCACTCCTGGTGTAGGGGGGAAGAAAAAAAAGAGAGAATTATAGCTGCATAAAAACAAAACTAGAAGGAGACACTTTCAGCAACAAAAATCACACATTTGCCTTTCAGTTTTAGCAACTTACACCACCAACAGCAAACAATACAAGGCATTAATTGTCTGCATGGAAGAAGAGGACAGGATCATTTACTCAAGGTCATATTCTGTTGAGGGGAGAAGAAAATGCAAAAACATCCCACAGAGGACTCCATCATTTCCTCTTGCTGTGTCATGTAATAATTGTGAACTTAGCCTGGTTCAATGATGCTTTTTGCATTATTGAACCTTGATAACACTAAAAACTGTTTTACATTAATGCAAGGCTCATCCTTTAGACACAAATTTCTCTGATAGCCTGTAGTCTAGTTAGCATATTTGCCGATAATAATCCTCACTCCAGCATCGCACAGCCATCTTTACTCACAAAAAAATCTGTTAGCAATCCAAATATTGCACCATTAACACACAAATCTGTTTCAAAAAAAATTAACCCCTTTTTAACACACTGAAATTATGGTAGTGGCAGACACAAATGCTCTGCACATTCCTTAAATCGAGCTGAACCCTGAATTAGAGCAAAATTCTACACCTCTTAAAAACATAGGTGGATTTTACATAGTCCTCTGAAGAGACACAGTGGAAAACAACCAACCCAGGTGACCTATCACTGGGGTTTGTTTCCCTCATTTTAAAGCTGAGGAGAAAACAGATTTGGTTCATAAAAACAAGGCAGATTTTTAGCCCTATACCAAACAGAAACAAGTTGACAACTAGAAATTAAGAGTAGTAAATGTGTGAACTCTCTATTTTGGCAAAAATGGAGAGGCAATTGGATGGAACAGGACAAATACAACTCTTGATTTAAATTCTACAGCTCTTCTAATCTAATACAAAAGACTGATTCTGCAGCACACAAAAAGTTTCATGTGCCTTTCCACATCAGTTTCCTTGATTTTTGAGTCTGAGTCTTTGTCATATGAAATCATAATCCTAATGATTATCCACATCAGTACTTCTCTCACTGTGGTTCTTTTCAAAAATCTTACCAGCTCCAAGGCAGTTAAAAAGTGCAAGACTGCACATACATCAGATTTCAAATGTCAAATCCTGTCCCCCTATCCCCACTCAAAAAAGATTTCCAAATTTCAAATGCACGGCAAAGATTAAAACTGATCTCTCGAGGCCTGATGTGTTCCAGGCCCAACACCATGTCTTACCATGTTTAAGATGCAACAATGTAGTACAATTTTCAAGTAGTCAGAATTAAAGGTAGAATAATGGGATTTTGTGATTATTCATCAATAATTACAAATTATTTCATTATTCTTTATGCAACTAGTTTATATGCATTAATAAGAAGACAACATCCCAAGCACCAGCTAAGTTCTGTTTCACATAAGGGCGTTTGGGGTTTTTTTTTGAGGCTACATCAAGAAGCATCATTGGTCCTTATTGCTACTGATGTCCCACCATCCTTCACACACTTCTCCCCTACTACCTCGTTACGGCCATTGCGTGACTCCAAGTTAGCCTGTAAGCTGCCTGAAGTCGTTTTAGGAAGCATTTATTCATTGAAACAAAACCCTTTCAGCTTCTAATACGCTACACAAAACAACATATGTAAGTAATCTTTATAAGTTTTTTCCATGTAATATCAGTTTCTAAATATTTAGCTTCATATGATGATAACTAGCTTAAATGTGAGAAAACTCAAGAAAATCAGAGTAATTTCTCCTTTTCTGACACTGTCCATCTGCTGCTTTGCTCTTCAAAGAACTCACAACAATACTTGAAAATTTAATTGGTGAAGATGGAGGCTGACAAAAGTGAAAAGAAAGTGCATTTATAATGATACTTTTCAGCATTTTTCTCTATATCAGACATCATCAAAGAAGGTGTTAGTCTAAACAATTTCGTAAGTCACAGCTGAACACACCCTAAAACTAATTTTAATAGTTGAAAAGAAAGACTAATGGTCTTCATCTTTCATGACCCATTCAATATTTCCCCACAGTATATGTTCACTCTCAAACAATTACACTCAGTATGCATATTGCATTATTATATCAACATCTTAGTTATCCATCTCCCAGTGGTATTAGGGAAAAAACATGTTAAAAGCTTCAAACTCAACCACTAATGCAACTAAATAACTACAAAACACATTTCAGCACTTTCCTAAGGAAGCACTGTAAGGGAAGATCAACAAAGTCAATAATTTCATACCTATTCTAAGCTGTGCTTAATTGCCCAGTATTTCCTACAGCTATAAATGTTTAGTAACTGACACACATAATCTGCTTTTAATGCTTTTGGTCACTGTGTACTCAATGGTGAAGCAGGGGAAAAACCCAGAAGCACTAAACCCTATTGCAAATAGCTCTAATGAAAAATAACCATTACGAGGGGACAAATAAGAAAACACATTTTATTCAAATACTATGCCTGATAAGGAAATTTCCTAGCTTGTTATTGTTTCACCTGTTTCCTTAATAGAGTCTATAAACAGCTCCATAAGCACTCCAGATAAAATGCAGGTAACTACACCCTTGCCTGAAATGGTGTTTCCAAATTCATCTGAATTATAATTTGATATGGAAGAACATATTCTGTTTCCTTCATATACAGCACAACTCTGCCATAAGAAAATTATAACCCAGTCCACTCTAGCTTTAATTTCATATCATCAACAAGTTTCTTTAGCACATTCTTACTGCGTGCAAAAGGCTCATTAAATGAAAAAATTAAACAGTAGTGATCTTAAACCCCTCCTTTGAGAAACTAATAATCTCCCTCAAGGTTGATATCATGACCTGCTGTCCCTGTTGAGTCACGTTGGGGTTTTTTAATCTATTTTACAGTAGTTTTTTTTTAATTAACTCTTACTAATGATCACTCGCATGACAGTACCAAGTGCTCTAATAAAACTCATAAATTATTACATTTACTTTTTTCTAGGAAATAAAAAGACCAAGAACATGCATTAGACCATAACCAGCAATGAGATTGGTCCAGCAAATAGTCTTTAGTAACTGCATGTCCCATTTTATTTCACTGCAGCTACACTTATATGTGTAGTTATCTCAGTCTTCAGATGCACTTCAAAGTCTTTTATATTACTTTATCCTCATATCTCCTTTCTTAAAAATAAGGTATGTCTCTAATCACATGGCATCACATAATAAGTGAAGTTCCTTAAAAATATCTGCCTTGAACTTGAATATGATCAAGAGGAGACTGCAAAAGCACACAAAGAAAATAAATACACTGACATTGGTTAAATATATAGAAATTGCAGCCAATTCAGAAAATACCCTGAGCAAAAAATAGCTGGAGAGCGTAAAAGTATCACACTTGCTTGTCCCATTTTATTCTTTTTGAGCATCTCTTTGCATCTACAGTTGGAGACAGGACAACAAAGTGGAGTCTTTAATCCAATATAACCAGTCCTAAACGGAAATCACTCAAACAAATGCCAAGAAAATTTTGTTGATCAATATTTTTGTTTGTTTGCAATTTGGAGTGCTTGCCTGTAGGCAGTAAGTGGCCATATCCCTCCTTACCTGTACATTCTTAGGAAAGCAATATAATCATATTTCAAACAACCACGGCAGGGGAGTTGGACCCAGATGGCCTTTAAGGTCCCTTTCAACTCAAACCATTCTACAATTCCATGAATAACCCCAACATATATATTCTTCAAGCTATATAAAAACATTTGCAAGACCAACCCACCAACTGGTCTGATGGCTAAACAATTAAACGTGGATCTTGAACTGAGTATTTAAAACATTTCCAATATATGAAAACTGCTCTATTTTCAGCTGTAATAAACTGTACTGCCACTTTCATTCATATATACATGCACGCTCCTTAGTAATTCATTTTCCTCAGAAACTTAAAAAAAACATACTTCTAACAAGTTTACCTATTAAGAACTATATCTAGCAGTTGAAACACACACTCCTAAGCAGGAAGAAAAGAGGAAATTCTTTGCTAATCCATCCTTCCCATACAGCTGGTGGAGTTTTAATAATTTATTTTGGTTATGAAACAAAGGAAAAGGATGACTTTGGTACTGACAACTATGAATGGAGCACTAAGGAGTAGGGTGGGAAAATGTGTTAACATATGACTAAGAGACATATTATATCCTAGAGTAAAGGTCAAATCTGCATGAAAAAACTTGTTCATAGAGAGATATACTAATCTTTAAGTGCCTAAAGTAAACTATCAAGAACTTTTCAGCAGTGTTTGCACTTGGTGTCAGCACTCTCTCAGCACCACATCCACTACAGGCTTGAATGAACTCAGCAATAAAGAACATATAGTGAAAAGTAGATTATATCTCAGCTGGGTTCTTCATAATTAAAAAAAAGTTAGACTGCATGTTAAGCAGAATATCTGCAAACATAAATTAAAGGTTGAAGCATGCTTGAATTATTTTAATCTCCAAAACTCCACTGAAAAAAAATTAAAAGCAAAATGGAATTATGGGAAATCATTACATGGCAATTTAATATCAAAATTTGCACATGCTGACTAGTTACAAAAGAGATATTTTGAAAAAATTTGACACAAAATTAATATAAGACTAACACGAAAATACATTTGAGACAAAGTTATCCAGTACACATATAGACATACAAACAGAATTTCAGACCATAAATAATTAATGAAAGAACTATCAGAAACTGACAGGGAAAAAAATCATTTCAATAATTATATTCATGGCCCTTTCTCTACAGAACATCACCACTGTTGCTGAATCCTGACCCAAAGTGAAAACTTGCAAGAATATTTATTACTTTCCTAATAATTCTGAACCCCTTGTGAGGGGGCAAACCCTTATCAAAGAGGCTTGGATTTATTGACATTTAAACAAAGGTTTCTCTATGAAGGCTTTA
Source organism: Xenops minutus (assembly GCA_035221455.1). Lineage (NCBI taxonomy): Eukaryota > Metazoa > Chordata > Aves > Passeriformes > Furnariidae > Xenops > Xenops minutus. The sequence goes on along the minus strand of JAWWEE010000122.1, from coordinate 13,103,268 downwards.
ACATTGCATCTCTGTAACAAGTCGAGCTATCTCCCTAATCAATACAGAGGTTTTGCTTTCAATAAGGGTGATAAAAGTTACTCTAACCCTGGCCAGCTACAAGCTCTCAACAGATGCTCATCATTAGGGCTCTAGCGGGGTCCCCCAGACTCAGGCTGTACAAATGTGCCCTATTAGTACATGGCCTGTCTGTTTGGCAACTCTGGCCCTAAGACAAATGGCAGCTGCTGCCCTTCAAGGTCTGAAGTCAAGTCCTCGGGGAATCTAAAAGCCCAACTGGAAAAATCAAGGCCTGTTCATTAGAGACTGCTCCAGGGGAAACTGGCAAGGCTGCCATTAGGACTATATAAAAGAGCTAATTATTTTTATAAGACTTTTAAAACTATCAAACACACTCAGTTATAATAAAAAGTATTTACTGCCAGCATTCCATTTAAAAGACGGTGCTTTTTGTCAAAAAATCAGCTAGTGACAGTACACAACACAAGTCTTTGTATTAAACATTTTAATGAGTCTTCTAGGAGAAAGTTGTGTAAAAATTAACTAGAGGAGAGAGCTTCTCCAGTGAAGGGATAACACCAAGCCTCTTGTTGTGGGAAAATATCCCAAACATAGCAAACTAATAAAGTATAAAGGTGGGCTGAGATTGTGAGTATGTGATAAACCACCCCTGAAAAAGACGAGAAATTCAAGAATCAAACACGTTCAGTGCTGCAAAACTGACTGAAAAGAACAAATAACATTCTTGTTCCAAAATTACGCTGTTAAGGAACAGCTGAACATGCTGCAGTACACTTGGGTATTGATAAATCAGTCAGAAAGGCACAGGACACACTTGGTATCAAACACTAAGACTGAGCAGAAATAAAATTATAACTAGAAGGGTTTCAGTATTTTTCCTCTGACAAAACACAGAAACAAAGATTATAACAATGATTGCTACTTTCAGAAAATATACTCTGGGGAAAAGCTGGAACATGATTTTTTTTTTTTTTTAATTCATAACCACAAAGTTGTTTACTATTTTAACTACGAAACCAAATCAAAGTTTCTTATACAGAAATATTTTCCCAGCTGCACAGCATGACAACACTGTATTGAATTCCAGTGTTACAACAGATCACCGCTATAGAGTATTTATTACAAATCTTTTCAAAGTGCTATATGAAATTCATTAGTGCTCCTTAATCAATTCTTGGACCAACATGCACATTAGCTTCCGACAGCCTAATTCAAAAAAGCAATTACAACCCTAGTCCTTCTGTAAAAGGACGACAGAAAGAAGCTATGTTAAACCAGTTTAGAAGAATGAAAATTTAAAGAAAACAGATTAGGAATGATTTATACCAATGCCTAGTGCTGAAGTTAATTACAACTAACCCAATAAAATAGTGCCTTTATTATTGTACAGCAAGTAATAACCCCAGACGCAGAAAACAGAACTCTTTGCTGACTTTTGCATGCTCAATTCCACAGCACACTACATTAAGAATTAAAGAAGTAGTAAATAAGCCATACAGAAACAGCAGGTTTTTAACTAAAAGCAGAAGACTCCCCTGCTGTTTAACCATGTGGGTTATTCCATGTAAACAGAGCTTCCTATAAACTAGTATTATGTTGTTAGTGGTAAATGCCTAAAACTATAATGAGAGTTTAATTTCAATACTTAAAACTTAGAGTTCAACTCACAGTAAGTTTTTATAGATTCTGAAAATAAATTACACACATGTAGAGCTGGAGTAGTTTACATACTTAAATACTAGAATCTTCACTAAAAATGCTATAGAAAAACCTGTCAGCTTGTCAGACAATGCCTTTTATGCCATGAGATTACCCTCAAAGTAACAACTTTGAGAGTTGTTACTACAACTACAAGTTACAACTACAAGTACAGAAATCTATCCTAAAAAATAGTTTCATGTAAGATACACTATGTAAAACATTACAGCATATATACAACCTTTAATAATTCCACACAGCCAGAAAATCCCGAGATAGGTTGCAGTTGTTGTAATTTATGTTGATACCAAATATTCTTAAAACAGGATTTTAGCAATAAAAAGAAAACTTAAGTACCTTAATGTGAAAGTTCATATAAAATTATGGAAATATCACTGTCCACATAAATAAAATTATATCAGTAAAACTAACACAGCATAAAAGCTGCATATCATCAACACTCATACACTTAATTTTTGTATCCAGTTGCAAAAATGAATGGAAAACTAAATGAGGAGATCCCGGATTTCAGGCCCACAGTTTCTGATGTAGGAAGCAATTTGCCTGGGCAGCTTCTCCCTTTCTCTCTCCCACTAGCAGGCTGTTGCCATGACTCCTCATGAAACAAAATTAGGGGTCAGGTTTGAGTTCATCCAGCAGCAAACCTTTTCCACTGCAGTTTCCTCATCAGGTTCTTTAACCATGGGCTATTTTCAATGCCAAGATGAAAGACTAGCTTCAGAAGGAATACGAGCAGGAATCTTAAAAATTAATTGAGAAATCAAAGTACCAAGCAGTTCCGTAAATAGGCAGCAATGGAAAGCACAAAACTGTAAGTCAAAGTAGATGAGTCAGAAAAACAAAAGTTAGGAAAAGGAAAAACATAAGATCAACAAAGGGAACAGATCCAAATAATCAAGTTGCAGTCCCAGCAACAATTTTATGAATAAATGCAAACAGATCAAGGAATAGCAGGAGTATGAGGCAACTGACTCACGATTTCATTGCTTTTTTGTTTAGCTGCAATTGTCATTTGAGATTTTGTAAAATCACTGAATGGAAAAAAAATCCCTATCTTTCAAGGTAGATTACTAATTATAAGGACAGGAAAATCACAGCACACTCACTGCTGCACAGTTAGAGTAGTAGTGATGGACTGATACACAGATAGCAACATTCACCATCACCACCAAATAGGAGCAACCTTCTTGCATAATGTTTTTAGCTTTAAATAAATGAATTTAACTAGTGAAGAACTCAGTAATATACACAGTGAACACTGGTTTTGGAACCATAAACCCCTTTATATGGAGCTAGATGATCTTTAAGGCCCCTTCCAACCCAAACCATTCTCCCATTCCATGATTCTATAGTACCCTTTTCCCCCAATGCTCTATGTCTCTTCCATTATGCTCTACTTGCCCACTACGTTCCCTTCCTCATCCTGCATCGGTTGTCCTCCTGTAGACTAAAATACAATACATACACAACAGGTTCTATTCTCATCTGTCCCTGTATGTTGCTACAAAAAACATGATAAATAATCATTTTCTGCTCCTGTCACTGCAAATCCTCCTGTGCATTCATCAAGCAAGTTATCCTTAATAAGAATATAGCCATTTCTTTTTTAAGTAGAAATAGAAATAAATGTCTTCAGAACTATTCTGAGCATTGGACAAGCCAGTTGATCCTTCTGAATCAAATATGACTCAGAAACAGAAACACTTAACAGACACGTACCTCAATATCATGATTTCTGCATGATCTAAATTATGAGTTATTAGTCACTTAAAAAAGTAAAACCAAGGCTAAAAGTTAAACAATAAACTAAACAGCACCACTATGCAAAGTTTCTGCTGGTAGAACTCTGAGTAAACAGCACTGCTCCCCAAACCATGAGTTCCTTAAGCAGGTTTGCTTGGAGACAGAGATACATTATTTGGTTTATTATCATGAACAAAAAAGTTCACATATTCTTAATTAGTATGAAATCAGCGCCAAGCATTACTGCTCACTGAACTTTCCATAATTTCATAGCCCTCCCCTCCACTGAAGCTCTTTTCATAGTCTCAAATTAACCAGGCTTGCTGTAAAACAGCAGGGTGTCAAATTAAAGCACACTTTATTTTCAGAGGTCTCCACACTTCGCGGCTGACTTCCTGTCAGGAAGAGTTCCATTTCAGTGCAGAGCCCCAGCAGCAGGGAGCTCACAGAATTAAGTGCCAGTTGATATTACTTTGTTTTGCATTTACCACCCATGAGAATATTGTTCAAAGATCTAGTTATAAAGTCAGCATGGTATCATCCTCCTGACTAGACTGCCAAGCCACAGGGTGTGCTCTCACTGCACAAAACTCACCTTAAAGAGTGGTGTTTTTTTAAGACCTAGTGTGCTGGTGAAGCAACAGGATGCCTTTTTTCTTCAGAAAAGTCTTGCTTCTGGAGCTAAATTATGTTCCCTTAGTTTTGACCATCTGCAGCAGTGTACATTCATAGAAATGAAGCTGTCCCATTACCCTATCACACTCCCAGGAGTCACATTTGTATCAGACAATCCACTCTCCTCCATAGACGTAAAAATGTATACATTAATCAAACAAATTCTCAGCAACACACCTCTAAAGGTTAGTATTTTTAGCTGTAGAGAATATGTTTTCCATTAGGCTCACACCAACACCTTGTTCTGGATTCCTGACCAAATGCAAATAATTGTCAATTTGTAAGAGAATTTTTCTTTATATGGATCTGCACTATTTGAAAAGGTTACAGGACAACCACTAAAAATTGTGTTTTAAAAATTTGGGAGTAAAAATCCTCATTTTCCCAACAGAGTTCTGTTTTAGTAAGAAGAACTTAGGAAAGCTCATCTCTTTCCACTCCAGTGTGGTAAACTATTTCTAAGAACGGTTTTGTGAGTTTTAACCCTCTCTTTTACTCTTCTATCCAAAGCCTGCAAGTCATGTTGAACTCTCCAAGTGTCTTGTCCCAAGAAACAATGCTTCACATCAGTACACACAAAAATAGCACAGCTTTACTACACCTATCCCTTTGTACCTCTCTAAACACCTTCTTAGTCTAATATACAGCACCCATCTTGACTTTTTTACATATAAATGTATTTTTTAAATTTTAGTTCAAAACCACAACTACTTCCCATGAAACAGCTTTGTGGTATAAACCAAAAAACACTGATTGATTCACATGATTTTTCTCAGTTTGCAGTAGATATGCCCTGCTTTGGTTGAACCCTTCAAAGAACAGTGGCTGCAAATTGCAGAGGGGATTTTCTAGAGGGTCTAAAGCAGGCCTAGGCTAAACAGCCTTAGTTAGGAAGCCATTTGTATTGCTTTGACAATTATTTATATCTAATATGCAGAAAAATCAACCTCATTTAATGAAAGTATAATACACCATACGTTCTTCTGTTTTTCTCATACTAAATGTAACACATCATAATTTTTGCTCATTTTAAAATCCCACATTGCACATTTCATCTCCCAACTGGACAATGAGTAAACCTTTCAAATATCCTCCTAGACTAAGTATTACGGAAAGATGTAAGGAGATAAAGCCAACATTAACTCATGCATTTTAACTACTGTGACTACTGCCTGCCAGGATATAACTAGCAAGTGGTTATTTCATCATTAAGTCAACAAAAGGTCACTTATTAGTCATGCAATATTGGCAAGTCATTCTCAATACAATTCCAACACTTAAGGTAAAAGCAAAGTTATACACTTCTTTGAATTCTACTACTCAGCAAGCTGTCAATACACATCCATCCACTTCAGGGAATATTGTTTCTTGCATGAGTCTATCACCATTAATTTTTTTTTAAATTTAGCCAGTGATGGACACAGGTATTTTAAATGGCCTATCTGTATGCAGTACTAAGAGAAACAAAGCACAGTACTCCTGAAGCCAACATGTACATCTAAGAGAAAAGACAGAGTTCAAACAGATCTTAAGCACTCTGGAGTGTGAACCTTAGAGATTATTAAGGTTACAAATTGGAAAGAAACTCCTATTTAAAGATATTAGGGTGCTCTAGCCATGCAGTTCCATGGAATTCAACAGGTTAAATACTGGAGACAATTACAGGTAATTAAACTTTCAACAATTTAGAAAGCAACAGGAAATCAAAGTAGGAGTGAATTTCCAACAGAAAGGTTTTAGGTTATCCTAGGGTTTCATACAGAATATATAATGATATAGTTCTGGAGAGACAAAATCTCCATACTGCTGAAGTTGAAGAAAAAAAATTACATGCAACTAATTTAAATGTAACTCCAACATACTCCAGTTCAAAGAAAAGGTTTCCCCAGATGTTTCCATTTATTTCAGTCTTATCAGATTTGCACTTCAGATAGCTATCAGCCAAACTGATCTCCAGTTTCAAACACTTCCAATGTATAACATAGTTCAATGAAGCAAGCAGCAAAATATCCATACCAGATGTAATCCATTTATAATTATTCCGAGTACTCTGCTCAGTGACATACACCAAGCATGAAAGTTATCATACACATTTTCAGCACTCAGAGTGAAGTCTTCAGAGAGGGAAGAAAAATCCCCAGTTAGGAAGGAAAGAAGCTTCACTAGGTATAAACCCCCAGATATATATTGTGTAAGGAACAATCCAAGCAGGCTAGACACCAGATTTGATAACGTAACCTTCTGTTAAATTTTGAGAAGGCAACTTACTGAAAAGATAGTATCTAATAACTAAGCATTTAAAGAGTCTGGGTTCCACAGCCAGTGCCCACCCACATCCTCCCAGACTTTCATTCACTTTCCCCAGTGAATCCTACTGACCAGTAGTCAGACAGCTCACTGCGTTTGTATCAAGTGTCTTGCAATGCCGGAGAAGGCAGAAGCCCTAAATTTTATGCCCAAGATGTTACAGAAAAGAACTGATGTCTTCATATGTCACAACCAAAGGACAGCAATTAAGGACAACACAGATGAATCACAAAGTTGCTTTTACAGATTGAGAGAGCTTAATTTCTTTCAAAACTGGACTCTCCCACATGCCTGTAAATGCCCTTAAACTGCTGGACTACTACTTTGGGAGGATATGCTGAAAGTTTTCCTCTGACAGATTATTCTACCTGGAGATAATAAGAACTGTCACCCAAAACATTAATTGAAACTTCAGTCCCTTCTGTCCCAGGGACAGCACAGCCACTGTACGTTCTACTTTCCCACCTCTTTAGTTTTGACCACAGTTTCCATCCTGCAAAACTAAGCCAGTGCAGATTAAAATATACATTGCAGGGGGGAAAGAATGACAAGAGTTTTGAAGGAAAGAGTTTATAATGTAAAACTTCTTCATTGAAAATATCCTGAAGTAGCACTGTACATAAAGCTCAACAGATACTTCCCAACTACTTTTCATCCAATAGCACCCTCAAGAAGATTACAATAAGGATTTTGTGTTCCAGTTACAAGGGCCACAATATTTGTAACTAAATTGCACTAGGAATGTCCCTACTACCGTTTGCACAACAAACAACAACATGCCTGGCAATCCTATGTTTTTAAATGCTAAGATTTACATAGTTTAATTAATATGCCTGTCTCTCCTTGCTATGAAGCAGATCTGAGGCAGCTTAAGAATCTAAACAATCCATAGCAGAGTAAGGTGATCTTGAATACTCCCTTCCTTCCACAGCCACCTCATCTCTAAAAAAAGCTAGGCAAGCAAATATTCTTCCAATCTTCAAAAGAGCACAAGGAATAAAAAAAAGGACACTATAAAGTCTCTGGCAGAGCCACAGGTGAAGCCTTTTTCAGTCTCTCAACACAGTGCCCTCATACTAAACCAGAAACACTGAATACTCCATAACTTGGCAAGGCAAGCTAGCAATACAAGGCAAACTCCTATGGGCATGATTCATATAACATTTTCCCCTGAACTTCACAATTTATACTTTGGTAAATTCTTTTTGCTATTTTTATTTGTTAAGATCTACATCATTTTCATTTGCCTAATAAAGTCATGTTTCTAACCATCTTATCATGAAAGCAATCTATTACTGTGTTTTGATTTCTTTTACCTCAAGTACAGCTACAAGAATCTTTGACAAATACTATCTGCAGAAGTTTACGCTATATAAAGAGAAAATCTTCCCACTCCTGATACTTTCCAAATGCTTTTTAAAAGAAAATTGGAGCATGTATTACAGTTGATAGAAAAATCATTTAGCAGCTTAAAAAAATCTGTACAAAATCTACCCTCTATGTCAAAGCATACTTTTTTTTAAATCACATATCTAAAATGATTTTCACATCCTTTTGGAAATTATTTCCACCTGTTACAACATAAAGTGATTAGATGGAAGAACATCATTGTGATTAAAATGTCATCATCTAACATTCGGGGCACATAAGAAGTATTCAAACAGCATTTATTTTTTGCATATCTAAACCAGGATATTGTTAAGAGTTTTGATGAACGTGTGGAGTTCAGCTGCCATGGTATCACAGTGACATCGCTCTTTAGATAACCCATTCAATTAAAACTTCATAGCAATCATTACAGTTATCCATCACATCAAATTGCACTTAAAAATAAATCAGGATCCAGTGCAGATCACAGGGCATCAGTATAATGTGTTCTCTCTACAGGCATCTTAAAACCTGCCATCTTCTACTTCAACTAAAATCTCCAAGTAATTAAAAGGCTTACCCACATTTTAGAACATGCTGAGCTAATGAATTTGGATCATTTATAGGAAGCTTTTTTCCTGAGCAGAGAACGCTCATAAAAGCCTGAAGATCCTACTGCATTCCACAAACATTTAAGTAATGGGATAGAAGAGAAAGTGAAAAAATCCAAATTGTAACTACCATCCCATTGCACTCCCTTAGGGAAAACAATGCTACCATATTGTTTGTATGGGTGCATGACTGCATGGCACATGCTGATATTGCTCAAATAATTAAGATTCCTAATCAAAGTAGGAGATACGACATGACCAAGATAGTGCCCAAGCAAAAGATGCATCCTGACTTCTTTACAAGCAACAGAATGCACTACCGAAGAGTTGGAGTAGGATATGAAAGATCAAACTAAAGAAGCACCCTGGGCAAAAATTTCACCACCAAACCAGTGATGACTGGTTTGGTGAGCTGAGTTAGATAAAAAACAGGGGAAAAAAAAG
>JAWWEE010000122.1:13054291-13094280 GCA_035221455.1 Xenops minutus | reverse complement strand
TGGTTTGGTTAGCTTATTTATATAAAAAACAGGGGAAAAAAAAGAAAAAAAAAAAAAAAGGGCTGAAGGCCTGTAAGTTTCCTTAAGAGAGGCAGTCAGACCAATTTTCAGTGTCATTTTTTTCTGCTCTAATACTACTAATCAGCTTCTGCTGTATTTTTTAAATGCTCAGGGTACTGCCTTGGATCATGCTTTTCTCTCCAAAAAATAACTCCAGAAACTATCAGCACAGTGCACAACATGTTCAACCATAATCATATGTCACTGGGCCATGAGCAGATGCTATCTCTACTCACAAAACAAATCTGGAGGACCAGGGTTGATGGTTCCCCCATCCACCTCCTCATGAAAGATACACCTTACCAAGGTCCAGTATATATCTAACAGCTAAGGCTAGGTAGTTCTACTGCAGTATTTCATATTAATATTTCTAGGAGATAAGTTATCTAGAGATTAAATGTATTAAAACATTGGTGCTGGTTTTATGTATCTGACAGGAGCTATCAAGAATGTGCCCTGAGTCCTTTTGAAACCACACTGGACAGAAGAAGGAGGAACCAAGAAGCAGAATAGCTTGAATCAGCACTCAAGGGTGAATGGGTGGGCAGTGGTGGCAGAGGGGTCATGAAAGTTGCTGCAGGATTCATTAGTTTTTAACCCTTTAAAAAGATTACATAGCATTCCACCAAATTTAGAAAATTATACAAGAGTTAGTCTAAGTTTATTTTATAGTCTAGAAAATTTAGGTTCAGTAAAATAAAGCTCTTAAGTCAAAGATGAACCTGACAAGAACCACCTAATCAGTTCTCTTACACGTATTCCACTGACAATTGAGTTGATTTACTGCAGAAAGAGGCATTTTTCAAGTGCCAAAGATTTTGTAAATTCAAAGGCATCAAGGAAAATTATGGAATCTATTTTGTACCTTTTCACCTTGGAGCTACAATAATACAATGAATACTTCATGCACGTGAGCAAGAAAGAAATCTCTTTAAACCCTTCATGAGAGAGCAGGGAAGATCACACTTTTTCCTGCTTAGTCATGTATTTCAAGAAAATATGTGACAAATGAAAGGAAGCAGAGTAGCAGATTTGCTTTATGGATATGCACTCCATTCATACAAGCCCCTTTAGGCACAGACAGAGTCCTTTCAGATGACAATGCTTTCTTCAGGGGTGACATCAGTTTGCCCCTGCAGAAGTCTCATCTCACAATGGCACACAAGCACCTTGGCCACCCTGACATCACTCCTTTAGAAGGACTAACAGACACAGGACTTCTCTCTTTTGGCTGCTTTAATTACCCTGACAGGATGCCAGGCCAGACGAGGTGGTGCTTCGAGGTTCACTGTACTGTATGCATTTCTGATAAATGGGAAAAGAATAGATGACCTGGCAGAAGGCTCAGACAATAACATGTGATTTACAGGACATGAATGCAGCTACTATAAGATTTATCTGACAGCCCTCTCCGATAGTGGACTGTTGAGTATCCGATGGAATGATTTCTAGTCTGGAAAGTCTGCTACTGAGTAGCCATACACATTATTTATTTATTAGATGTTTTGGGTTGAAACCATTTTTAAATGATGCACTTCACAATGCTCAGCCATAAATTTAGTTTTAAGCCCTGGAAGGGAGGTAGTGTTATTGGAATGTGTGTCAGCCTGAATTAGGATGAGCAACACAACGCTTTTATAAAGCGGCCTTGAATGCAATGTCGACTCTTTCAAAAATGATATTAATGTCAAATAAGCAGGAACACTTTACAGTAATATTAAATGAAGGATTCTTTATGTTTTGATAGATTTATAGAAATGTAAGTACACACAGAGAGAGGCATCTCAAAATGTAGTGCGTCTATCAAAAAACAACTGTTTTTGTCTTAGAAAAGGCCTTTTGTGTGTGTCTGAAACCACCTGTTTCTCTTTTCACCTCGTGTTAAATAGAAAGCAATATTCCAGCATGCAAACATTAAACAAACACAAAAGCAATGGTCTTTTTCCATATGCTTAAATAGAAGAAATTTAAACAAGCAAAGAAATGATCTCAGATAGTTCCATAGAATGGTACCTCTCAATTTTATTTTTAAATCACTTCACTTAGAAAAGAGCTTTTCTTCCCACAATTTTATGAAAAAAATTATTTGGGAGATACTATTATTCCATTTTGCACTTCTGACAATGAAAAAACATATTTCAGTGACAAATCTAAATAAGCATCAGAAAAACGTCAGATGATTCAGAAAAAACAACTCAAGTGCTTGTATCATATACACAATGTTTAAAATGAATTTGGAAAAGAGGTTATCACAAAAGCACCAAAGATTAATCAGAGCAATCTTTCAATTTCATAAAATGATGGCTGACAAATTTGTGAAGTTTTAAATCAAATTTGCAGATACTTACTTAGCAACTATGCCACATTATTTATGTGATTAAAAACTGGTTTCTGACCTGATCTTTTGATCTTTGGCACTTCATCCTCTCCATCTCCTCTTAAAAATTAATTAAAATTTTAGCAAAAGGATATCACTTCATTTCCCACCCTATCTTGCAAGGTAAAAAAAAAAAGAAAAGAGGAAAAAAAAGAAAAAAAATCAATCAAGCTCAACCCCATCTCCTCCCAGTATCTGTAAAATGTCGGCTTGAAATTCAATTTCATATCTCTCAAGTTTTCATGTAGCAAAAGACAGTTCACTTCTTAACAAAATAAATCACTTCTGTGATTGCCACGCTGACCTCTTTGAATTAGGAAAATTCAAAGTGAAAAATGTAATTATCACCCCAGAACAATCTGTATACATCTGGAGCTAATTTTAGATTCATTTCTCACATCATTTTTCATATTCTGCCAAAAATTACAGCTGCTTTGTAACTTTAAAAAGACTTTGAGGCCTTAGCGACTTTATTGGTTTATTCCTACCATTTCACAAAGCACAACCTCAGCCTGGGCACCCAGCACTGCTAAGCAATCACGAGAGCTTCAATTTGATTAGATTAGCATTAAGTGGCATTGTGACACGTATGACAAATAGATGCATTAGAGCACGTCATTTATTCCTTATCCTTTCCACTTCCCCAAACCAAACAAGTGACGTACAGTACAGGGCACAACATGATTTTAAGAAAGATTAGATTACCTCACCAAAAAAAGAAGGAAAGGTCAAGCACTAATTATTGATACAAGCAGCATGGATCCCAAAAACTAATTTTTTAAAATGGTAATACCGAGCTGTCAAACACATATTTAATACTCAGATTAGTTTTACTCTAACACATTAATGAATGAACAGAAAAATTTGCATGTGGATTTCTTGGTAGCAAAGATTCATTTCAAACTTCAACCAGCTGCAAGTTCATATTCTGGAGGTTGTGTACAATGTTCATTTCCAGAACTGCCATATGTAAAATTAAAATCTCTAAATTCCCAAAGTTCCATAAGGAATATTAAATTCCTTTCAGGGTAAAAAAAATATTGCATTTCCTGAGGAAGATGGAAAACTAGATGAGCAAACTTCTAGTCACATTCATTAATAATAACCTCACTAGAAAACATAACTACTCTTCACTAGTTCATTGTAAAATCTATTAGGTGTAATCTCCAGGAGTAATTGTTCTTATTGCACTTTATTGACAATGTAGACTATCGATTTTTCACACCTTCTATGATTCTTTCATTTGTATTCATGAAATGTCTATCAGCACACTCTAAATAAATTTGGCAATATAGGCACTAAAACGAATAAATCGATGTGAAGAAACATTAATTTTGCATTATCCTTATTCGTCAGGCAAGCAAACCATAAGGGTTGTAAATGAAGGTCAAAGGTTTTGAAATGGGTCAGAACCCTTGACCTCTAGACCAATACCATTCCCATTAAAAAAGGCTATTTTAAAGTTTTAAGTAGGGGAATTTACTACCAGAAAGGTATAATTTTTAAGGCACCAAAAGAAAGGCTCAATAAAAACAGTCTTCCATTTAATTAACAAAAAAAAAAAAAAAAAAAAAAGAAAAAAAAAGGAAAGGAAGACGCCCAAAAAGAAAATCCAATTAATAGCATACACGATTTAGAGAAAGTTCCTGGCTCTGGCTCTTGACTAACCATGGGAACAGGAAAGTTTTTAAATATCTAAAATCACACTGCCTTTAGGAGTGTAGAATGTACGAAACTGCTGACAACCAAGGTTGCTTATTTAAATTTTTCTCAAATTCTTAGTACTTGTCAAACCAATTAAGAATGACAAGGCTTCAGAAGTATTTATCACTTGTTTCATAACCTCGACACAATAGGAAAAATTCTATTTATCCCGGAGGATTCAGCATGTCAAGATGCAGAAATCAATGTTTCTTTAACTTTAATATTTTATTGATCTTATTTTATCTTACAAAAATGACAGCACAGACTTGCTTAGGCACACCATCTTCAAGGTTATGTAAGTGCTCAATAGTAAGGCAACAAACCCATTCATATCTTCTCTCTTCAGCTGAATAGGCACAATTACCATGATTTTGTTTTTAATCAAAAGGCCTTGTACATTATCTTTTCACATATTACATATAAAAAGTCAAATTTACAGTAAAATTTTAACTGTAATTTCCATTGTGTCCAAAGACAGCAATTTCAGACATCGTTACTTAAGTCTCACCTGAGAGCAAAGAAGCATCACCAGCTCCACAACTGAACTGCTGGATTTCATGCACACAAGACCTACAAAAAGGAAAAACTATTCAAAAATGCATGTTTATATGGCACCAGCTAGTAACACAAACTATTTGGAAGCGCAAGAGGTTAGAAGCATTTGGACAAACAAAAGAAAACTGGGTTTTTCATACCACTGACACAGCTAATAGCAATACATTATCTCCATTATTCAGTTTCCTAGGTGTTTGTATGTCAAAATGATCCGAAGTGTGGTTAACATATGTTATATTAATCCACTGTATCTACATTTGGCTATTTCTTGAAGGATTGGCTCATTATATATGCAGAGAAGGGAAATGGCTTTATGACCTTTGCTTTCTCCATTGCGCCTTCTCCTTTCAGCCCCCAGCTATCAATCAAGTTTCCATTTTGTTTCATGGCAGCAGACATCCCAAACACTCTTATTAGTACTTTGACCCTTAACCCCACACTAAACCTTAGCAGAAGTGCAAGCACTAACCTATTACATATATTTTCAATTGTTTATAAACTAATTTGACTATTATTATTTGTATTCATGTTTTGTTTTGGGGTTTTCTGTAACTGTTTTTTTGGCCCAAAAATTGGTTTCATGTGTTTCTTTTTGTCTAGATAGTTCGTACATACCCAGTAATTATTCTGCCCTTTTTTTTTTTTTTTTTTGGATCATCCAATCTATGAAATACTCATCTATCTCTGTATATAACCCATACTACAGTCAAAATACTTTGCAACCAGATTATCTTTTATCTTCAGAGAAGAAAAAATGTCCCTAAATAAGCTATCTACTACCCCAGCAAATAGAGCTTTGAGGAAAAAAAATCACTTTTCTGGTTTTCCTTATTAAATGAACAAAGTAAATTTGTTCACAATGGAGCTTCCATTAAAATGTTTATCAGCTAAAGTGATGCCCACGAGTATAAACAAAAGGAGAATCCCATCTTCTTGAGTCTCACAGAAGGCAATTCGTATGCTTCTTCCTTCCATTTCTTCCTACCCCAAAAAGTAAGCAAGCTAAATAACTTTAATTTCCATGAAGTTTAACAAAGTCTCAATTTTGATATCAGCAGTCTTCAGTCAAACACTTAGCAGTGTTTGATACTCTAATTGTGTTTCTGACAATATTAACCATATTCAGCACTACATACAGGATGACTGCCAAGCAAGCAGCTCCAAAAATGTTTTTAAGAACTTTAATTCCCTAGGGAGAAACTAGATCTCCAAGTGCAAATACAGCTCCTGACCAGCTCAAATTAAGCAACCATGAGATTCTACCATGAGCACACACTTATCACTGGAAACTCCAACAAGCTCAGGCTCTAATTCAAGGCACTTCTTTAATGGGGGGAAACCCTGCAACTTTCACTCTAAAAATCAGTGGACAAAGCACATGATACAGACAAATGATGAGGAAATGGAAAAACTAGCGTTCACTGTTAAATTCACAGTGCTGCAAGAGACATGATTTTTTAAATTGAGGATGTTAATGTTTGCACTGCAGAACTGCGTCTCACTATCAAACAGAGAAATCCACCAGTAGAAAAAAACTGTCATTTCAATCTCAATCTCAATCATTTTATGCCACTCTTCACCAAGAGGAACCACGATCAATGCTGTGCACATGAATCTTCATCTTCTCAGAAGTACCAGAGAATGATCCTCAATACTGACAACGTATTCCTCTTACCTGTATAGCTGCCTTCCAATTAGAAACCAGGAAGGCAGAGGCAGACTCACATGGAAGAGACAGACCAGAACATGCTCTACTGACACAGTTCCCAAGAAGCCTTTTACTACATCATCACACTAAAAATGTGCTTAACTTTCTACATTACATACTGTACTTTGCATCAAAGTGATGACCATGACACCAAATTTTCTTTTAAGGCTCACAAAACACATTTCATACACCAGCTTCCATGGGACAATTTGCTGGAAGAGCTGGAAAACTAAGGAAGAGACAAGTGCAGTTGGTCCCTCATAATGAGATACAGGAAATTATGAGATGAGACGGACACAAAGAGGTTGCAGAGATGGTAAAGATGAGGAGGCAATGACAATGACAAGCCAGAAGGAAAAGGAGGCAGCAATATCCAGTGGACAGCATTGTTTGGAAAGGCAGGAAGAAAGTTTCTAAATAAAGAGATTTTGAGTCCCCAAGGTAAAACAAAGTACACATTAAAAAACCCTTTTTTAAATGGAAACTTACTTGTACCTTCTATCAGCAACTCCTGCCCATGGCTGCCCAAAAGAGTCCGAGAAAGAAAGGGAGCAAAATCCACAAAAATCTCTCTCAGAAGTGGGGCAGCCTTTTCCAAGGCATGTTCAAGCCTGTCTGTAATACTAGTAGAGAGATACATGTGATTAGCAACACAAGAAGGAAGTTACTGAAAGTTCATAAAAACAAACACAGATTTTGACAATGTCGAAGTGATACACATGTATAAGATGGATTAATAATCTGACACTCGATATTCTCCCAAACCTTCATTAGGTATTGGACATCAGCAAAAGAACATTCTTATGTTACGTGGAATCAGACTATCAACTGTAAAGTCAAAAATGTGAGCCACAGCACAGCCATTCAACTGTTCCATTGAAGAATTACCTCATATTTGATGCAGAATCCTCAGGCACTGAAGAAACTGTAGGAACGGATGGCAACTTGGAATTAGAGGATCCTCTTCCTACAAGAAAAAGTAATAATAAACCAATTATATAAAAAAAACATTACAGAGATTAGAAAACCACACCACAAACTAAAGCCTTGAGCTCGGCCTCTGAGAAATCATGGTTTTCAAGTGTTGTGTGAGGCCTAGGCATAATCCTTTCACCTCTTTGTACCTCAAACGTTTTCTTCCATAAGTCATATTTACTTGCATTTATTTACCAAGTATGCCATGGCAAGCTTTTTAAATGCTGCTTTAGCACAAATAGAAGGGAATTCAACGAGGTGTTGCAGGGTTTTTTGGGAAGGATGTCAGACTAGACTGCAGTGATCCCTTCTGGTTTTATAATCCATAATTCTCTCTGAACAAATCTAGCAATGCAACCTTAAGTAGCAAATACAGTGTCTTACACCTTTAATATCCCTGTAATGTGCTCATATTTATAATAATACCAATATATGGTAATATAAAGCCAAATGGTAAAGTTTTAAAGCATCTCTTTGGGTTACTGGAAATGGTCATCCAATTTCAAGTAACTTGCACAGTATTTTTGTGTAAAATTCAAATATATTTGCATCAAAATCACACAGAAAGCAAAATGAGTCTGGCTTAAATTTTTTAACACTGGGACTCTGACAGAGACAGCAATGATAAAATTTTCCACTGCGCTGCCAGTGTCATTAGCATGATGGCAGTGGTATAACCTCATTTATGAGTTATTAACTTTGCCACATCAATTATTCAAAGGTTGATAGGGAAGACTGGGTCATTTATGTATCCTACACTTACCCCCCCCCCCCCCCAAAAAAAAAGAAGCAAAGCAGTTGTGTTGTGTTATGTCAAATTGACACTACATGGCTCTCATCAGCACAGGAGGAATCGCTAAATATTAAATTTTGCTGCTCAGTACATAAAGAGAAATACAACCTCCATACTGCAGTATGGATTGGCATTAGCAATGATGAACAGGGGGTAAGCAAGACAGCCAGAGACTTCACAGATATTTTCTGCCAGGGTAGGAATGGTGACTCACAAATCTTACACTGCATTCCAAAGTATAGAGAGGAATGAATCTTAGCAGACAGGTTTCTGTGCATTTCCCAGGAGCACGACTGCTTCTAGCCCATCTGCAATCCTATCTCTTTCCACCCTTAGACCCTGTCCTATTCTCTTTCCTCTCACCTCGCTGGTTTCAGATTCTTATGCTGTTCGAAAGGAGGGGGGGGGGGAAGGAAAAAAAGCATGAAGGAAGAGAGTTTAATCATTTCAGTTCTCACATCTACCTTAGCGAAGGCATGACCCTTCTTGGAACTATAGAACAATTCCTGATGGTCCCACCTACACTGGAGTGAGCTCAGCTAAAAGCAACCTGTCTGGAAATCAGCTGCAAAGATCTTGAGACTGTCTCCCAAAATGTGTCACCTGCAACTCTTCAAAGTCTTTCAACCTGACTGAAGTGGGAGAGGTTTGAAAAGAGATGGCAAAGACAGATCCCCGAGATAGCAAATTTATTTCTCCTCTCAAATTTCAAACTTCTGCTCCAAAACTCTGGCACACAGAACTTCCTTCAAGAAATGTTTCGGTTTTGTGGTGGAGGTGTGTTGGGTTTTTTTGTTTCTCTATCCAGGGAAGATGTTTTTGTCTAATCTTGTTTCAAAGGCATCACAGAAACTAATAAAATAAACTACAGCATCAAAATAATGAAAAGTTTTGCTCTTATTTCTTTTTCTTTCTTCACAGGCTTGTGATCTCTTTGTGAATGTGATTCACTTACGCTTTTCATAAATTCAATCTGAAGCTCTTAACTTGACTGCTGTATGGGGATGATGGGGTCAGAAGGAAATTGAGTGGGCCATACAGAATGAAGGATAAGAAAGTGGTGAACAAAGTGTTTGCTGAAAGCAAAGTGAAACATGAATCTTCTGGGCATTGTAGCCTAAATAATTTATCTAATAAAGGCTAATTGAATATATATTCCTGAAAGTTTCAATGGTGGTGGCTGGATTTTGTAAATATTTCCGATATTTTCCAGGATATAATTCCATTTCTTTAAGATCTAGTTTTACACAGTTAAGCCACCAAAAAGTATTTTGTATATTCCCAAAGGAAAAGCTGTCAAATGATGTTCCAAAAATTAGAATAAAGCCTCCTGCACAGAAGAACAAAACACATAAGGCAACAAGCCACACGATCCAGTGGCTCCAAAGACTCCAGTTGTTTGTCAGATATTTAACAGCTTTTTTAATTAAGACTTCAAAATAATGATTTCATTTCTCATGAAAACCTTTATATTCAAAGAATTTCACCAAACTGAAATGGAGTCCAAAGCCTTCAAAACAAGAAAGTCCTCTCAACACCCAGGCTGTGCCTGCAGAATATCTTAGAGAAATGCTCCCATGCTTTTTGCTACACCTAAAATCTGTGATCAGTAATCCACTCCTTACTGGGTTTGGTTAGAAAATCAACAGTACATACAACTAAAATCCCACCCTATTAAATGCAAAGATCATTTTATCAATATAAAAGACAACTTAGGAGTGCAGCATAGCAGCATGGGTTTTACAATTAGAGGAGATGAAAATAATTCTATGCAATATTTCAGCCATCAGCAAAATAACTGAAGGAAAAAATAGGAAAAAAAATCCAGGGAAGCATCTGCAAGGACAATGGAAGGGCAAAAATGAATAGCTATCATGAGGCTAATAAGGAGACATACACTCAGTCTAGAGTAACTTGGGGGTTTTTTTGTTTGTTTTATTTTTTGGGATGTGTTGGGGTTTTTTTGGTTTTCAGTTTTTTCAACACAACTGGTAAAAATAGTTTGAGTGTGAGGTAAAGGAAGTCACTGGCAACACAGGACATGATTATTTTTCTTCTAGAAATAAAAACAAACTGTGCAAAAGAGATTAGGTATAAATGTAAAACTATGAAAATTTAAGTTTAACCAACTTTTAAATACAGACATAACAGAAAAAGCACTGATAATTTGAATTTGACAGCAGCCTAAGACGGGCATCTATATAATCTGATATTCTTTTTTTGAAGATTAGGTTATGATATTTATGGTCTGAATTTCTTCAGGCTTATCAACACCTAAACCCACATTCCAAACTCAGATATATTTCACTAAAAAGGGTGAATCTCAGATTTATCACAACTGAGAATTTCAGAGGGATTTTTTTCCAACAGGATTAGGCATAGTGATTTCTGCATGCAAATTTTGGCCTGTGGAAGTACTTTTTTTAATTTACTTAACTCAGAGGTGGCTTTTCGTTGTACTGTTTTTTTCTGCCTTTAGTGAAAAAGATGAAAATACTTCAGTAGCAGATTTTCCTCCACAAGGCACATGTGGGTAAGTGCAGTAGCTACTTCAAACATGTGGAACTAAACTGACTTATCTCTTCCTTATCCTTTCACTGATAAACTGGCTCCTTCAAACTGACAGTTTTACAGACATTTGCAAGAACATAAAAGAAAATGCAAATAGATCATCTGTCTAGCACCCTTACAGTGAAGCCTTATTGTTTATTCAAGGTCCCCAAGGGTCTAAACAAATAAGTGTCTCTAGCAATAAAATATTATTAAAGAAACTCCTTGTGCAAGATCCTTTTGCATATACACTTACAAAGTACACTTGGCAACACACAAGCAGTACATGATGATAGACTTTACTCTGTGAGAAGAGAGACAAGTTAAAGAAAATAAGAGCTGAATTAAATACCCATAGCTCTTAATTTTGTACAACAAACGTACCATACACCGATGCCCTTTCTGGAAAAGGTATCCAGTAAAATAATGAGCTCATTCAAAAATAGACTTCCGGGGCTGGAAGTGCACAATGCAAGACTACAATGAAAGGTTTTACAAGCTAATATAAGGGATCTCTTACATAAACACATCTGTAGGCTAAAACAAAACAGATTTCACGAAACAATGGTCAAAACTTCTCTTAAGAGAAGTGGTTTTAAAACAGTTTTTATACTGACACAATAGGAGGTCATTTCCATTGCACATCATCAGCATTGGAGATTTTTAAGTGTCATTTTGCTTTGGTAAGTAGCCTTCAACTACTGTCACTGTAAAGCTGGAATTCTCTTTGAAATAGTTACTATAATCCAGTGAACTTCTCAAATAACCTCTGCACTGATGGTAACTCACCTCATGCTCATTTTTCTTACTTTAGCTTGTCTGCTGCTAATTTATTTTCCTGTAAGTCTTCAAGTTCATTTTCACCTTTGTATAAAAATCAATGAAGACCATTCATCTTCGCAAAACAAGCCAACCATGGGAGCAAATTTACATTTCTCCATATACAGGACTAGAATTCAGGAGTCACAACTCCATTTTGATCTCCCATTACTGCTTATCCCTGGGTTTCTTCCAAGCATCCACCTTCTTTTTCACCTCAGCCTTTGATACGGCCTTGTTTATGCCTTTAAACGTTGGGGAACAGCCCCTGTGTCTTCCCAGGAGAAGCAAAAATGCCATGGGCAACTCTGTGTGGCTCAGAGATAAACAAGTGACACTCAAAGAACTCCAAGTAGGAAGGGGAAGAAGCAGCAACAGCAGCTGAGTGGAATTTCACACTATTTTCCACATTCTGAGCATCAGTAAGGCCAAGAGGCAACTCGCTCCTGCTTCCCACAGACTTGTCATACATAAGAGTTGTATTTGAACAAACTGAACAGTGAAAGTCTCAAGATTGTATTCTTTAGAGCGAAGCACTAATAAAATACACGTGAAATCCTTCAAGTATATAAACAGAGAAACTCAGAGCCACCAGAGGAAACAGTGGGAGTGCAAACTGCAAAGCAGTTTAAGAAAATTCACACCACTTCAGAACATGACAACTGTAATTGAAACATTTAAAAAGAAAACTAAGTGACAAACAAAATACAGGCACCCTGCTGGCACATTCACAATAGCTCAGGCAACTCAGCCAAGCCCTGCCTATCCCAATATTAGTCCTGGCTTAGCAGCAGCCCTTCTGGACAGAGCCTGTGCATGGAAATCCCTCAGTCAAATCTCACATTCAGCCTATGAGACAATCCAAGGAAAAACTACCTCGAGTGAATTCAACGCCACCCTCTGTAAGAGACAATAAATAATCAGCTCAACATGGGCCACCAAGCTTTATTTTCTCCATTCATTTCCAAGATATTTCAACAATTGGACTAGCAATTCTAGCAAACCCATGACCCAAATATCAGCCATCAGCAACATCCTGATGGGGAAGTTCAGACCACAAGGGCACACTGGTATTCAGGAAAGGCTTTTTGTGCCGTGAAATATTCTGCAGTTTCAATGAGTAAAGATGAAGAAACGTCTGCAAAAAGGCCAGGCTGGCTGAGGCCAAAATATGTTGTCACCCTCTTCCAAAGTATCAGAAGAACAGAGTGAGTTTAGATGGTTATCTTTCCAACTTGTCATCACTTTGTATTTGGTAGGCCAGGATATGTCACATCCACATGATAGAAGCTTAGGACCATCTTAAGCATCACATATCTGAGATACTACAAGCCTTGAGCTACAGGCAAGATGCAAACTTCAGGAAAAATTCTTGGGAAGGAAGCTGATGGATTCTGAGCACACACAAATGGCAATGGAGGCATCTGGAGCCACACAGACTGACTGACAGTTCAACACAAGCATCACAACCTACAGGTGGGGTGTGCTCACATACTGTATAAAACTTATTCCCAAACAGAGTATATGTACACATTCAAATAGAATGTTTCTAATTGCAATGTTTGCATCTCACTTTTATCTCTGTTTTGGAGTAAATCTAATCAAGTCTTCAAAGTAAAGCATTGTATGTTAAAATACGTTATGGCTCTGTTTATTTTATCAGTTTTTAAAATGTATCAAACAAAGGCATGCAAAACTCACTTTGAGAAAAGCAGATTACATGTATTTTTAAATGTGGTAATAATGTTTAATAAATAGCCTTCGTATAAAATATGAAAGTCTCAAATTTATATTCACTACACAAGCCCCTGACCTCAGCATTTTTAAAAAAGGATTCAATTAATTTGTTTTCTTAATTACAAAAGTAAACAGAATTATAATGAAAGTTAGCTGGAAAAAATGAGAAGGATGTATTGATTCTCTGCTGCATGAAACTGAAACTTAGGGAAAGAACATGTGACTTGAAATCAGAGGAAATTTATATATATTATACTTTGGGTTTATAGGAAGCTTGCTTATTGCTATTTCCATCCTCAAATAAAAAAAAAAAAAACAAACAAATTTAGGTCTTATGCAGAACTTGATTTCAAATTTAATATGTGCAATTTACATGAGCCACATTAGATGTAAAACACTCCAACTCTGCAAAATTTTTGTTTCCGTGCCATTATTTTACCAGGCAAAAAGAAACAGTCTCACATTTTAATCTGTTTAAGGCATGATTTCACTTATCCCTTTACTTTTTCTTTTAATTAATTAGATTGCCAGTCTAAACATGTCTATTTTTAATCCTGATTAGTTTCTCTTTATGCATATCAGTTCAGATTACATGTCCAATTTTTGCCAAAACTCCCAGACATGCTGGAAGTCACACAGTTACAAACTACATTAGTATTGTTTATTGTCTGAGTTTCCCATACATTCTACAGGCACAGGAGAGTCTATTTTTTTCTTCTATACCTTCCTAAAAGAGTGACTTAAATCTGAAAATCCATGTTTGTCTGCTTTGCTTTTATTAAAAGCAAGTGAATACTTACTTCAGAAATTCTAATTATTAAGCCTACATATAATTTGGGTAAACCAGTCAGCAGTTAACAAATTAGCAATTATTTAAAACAATTTCAGTGTAGGTGAGGTTTTATTAAAACAGATAAGCTGCTCAGAGCCAATCTTCACTGAAGAATTGTGACATTCAAAAGACAGTTCATTCCCCTACTTCTAACAGGATTCCTAAGCTAGTATAGTGCTACCTCCTGTAATTTTGGTGACAAAATGGATTCTCTCCTTGACAAAGAACAAAAACATACAAGATTTCAATAACTTTGCTTTCCCTTTCTCATGGTTGGAACACAACTTTTTTCTATTTTCCAAAGAAATGGAATGGGCAATCAAAGATGGCAACAAAAACCTTCCAGACATGAGTATTTGAGGACATGGTAACAGATCACTTTTTTCCCCCAAGTCTTTGCAGTTTGGATGAAAGTTCATAAAACCAGGAAGCAAGAAACTCAAGTATTGAGGAAACCACCAATAATCAGGCATAGCTTGAGATTGCTTTGATTAAGATGCAAATCAGTTCTAAGTCTTCAAGTCAAACTTCATGGGCACAAATAATTTTGAGATTCTACACAGCCTTGTGAGTCAAACATGGCTAAGTAGAAAAGCATGCCTTTGACACAGCATATAAGGTTAAACATCATTTATCTCATACAGAACCACCAGAGAGACTAAGGGTTCAAAGGAACACTTGCTTATAAACAACCTACTCAATTCTGTCCCCACTGAAAAAACTGTCCAAAGCAATTAGTTTGGCATCAACACTGAATGTGACCTCAGGCTAAAGCTATTGGAAACACTTGTATAGAATTTTCAGTTCTACTTAGCCCTAACACACATATCCTTGGGCAAATACCCTAAAATTTATAAATAAGCTTATACTTTACATAATAAAGCTGTAACAAAAGGTAGTCTTTAGAATATACCATATTTATATGAAATACATGTTAATAAAGTATACCTGCTTTACAAAAACAGTGAGAAATCTTGAAATTATGACAAATATTGCTCAGACATTGCATTTGTTGCAAAGTTGTGGGGTTTTTTTAATACAGCAGTACATTTGCAATTTTTTATTTATAAACAAGTTATTATTTAGATTTGTGTAGCTATATCAGTGAAATTAGGAATAATAAAACGATCTGGGGGACAAACTCTCAGAAAATACTCAAAAGTATGACCTCTTATATTCATGAACCTGTGTGATGCCACTGACAATTGGTCCAGTCTAACTTAAAGCCATGTATATTTTCCTGTAAAGTATCTGATACTGGTCTTTTTTAGAGCCACAGAAACCAAATGCAGGCCTGGAAGCTGCTATGTGAGGGCACATGACAAAGTTAAGACAAAGCAGTATGCAGGGTAAAAACATCTCAAAAGTCCTTTGGTCTGACTTGATAATTTAGCACAAGCCACACGCGCTCCAGTAGTTCAAAAAAAGAAGACACCAAACAGTGTCTTCCTAGATTATTGGCACAATTTCCCCAAAGAAAATACAACCAACAATCAAGTATCAATATTCTTAGTATAAGCAAGACTCATATATATATATATACACACACTAATCAGTATTACAATGGAAGGCAACTAATGATGTCTGAAAAACAACTGTTCTCACCAACAGCATTTTGTGATATGGGGAACTATTAAAAAACATCTCACCTTCACATAACAAATAACATGTAACACAAAATGGTTTGTATTTAGAGTGAATGGTGAGGGAAGAAAAAGCAAGAGAGGAAGGGTTGGCGTTTAAGTTGTTTAATTGACCCTCACTTACCAGGAGATTCTCCTGACAAATCTGGGGCTTGGGCTGAATCTAAAGAAGAAACCACACTGACAGCATTTGTAGGAACACCAATTGCAGCTGTAGAGGAGGAAAGGGTTGATTTCTTCGGTGGCACAACAACACTCCTAGGTGAAGACAAGAAATTGGTTAATCATACTGTGTGTGAAGGTTTATACTTCTAGCACTTACACTTGTGCAAAAGTACCATTCCTTCCCTACTGCCTTTTCCCATCATATTTTGTAACCCACCTTAACCTAAGGATGCTGCACCCTTGTTTATGGTTCATTTTTTTATGGTACACTTTAATGTCTCATCCTCTTCCACAAAATCCCTGACAAGCAAGCACATAGTTTGAAGATCACCGGGATAAGTGTCTGGCAACTAGGTTTTTCTTTTCACCTTAGTGTCCCCAAGACCTGGGTTTAAACCTCAGACAACTATTTACAAAAGAAGTCACAGTATTCAAAATGAAAATATTAAGGTGAATCATAAATACTAAAGGGTGCCTTGACAATCTGCTACTGCTGGGATTCTAATGCACAACAGAAGAGTGACTGAAGAAGGATATACTACAGCTAAAAACATCCTAACACATATCCATATGCACGTACAAACGTTCACACATCTTAAAAATACAGATATGAATTTAAGTATCTCCTGTCTATCAAGTTTTATTTATATAGCAAATCAAAACATTCTTTGGAGTTGAGAGAATCTCCATCTTTTATACAAGTTAAATGTCAGGCCTCATAGCCAGCATTAAAGTCTACATCAGAGGAAAAGATGCAAAGTGACAAGTTAGGCATGGAGATTTATCTGACATGTTACTAAGACATCTATTTATGCTATACCAGTTTCAATTAAATTGTAGTACTTTATTCCAAATACCTAAAAGGCCTTGTTAAGCATACGTTAAAGGCATTTTTAATTGCAAGTTAGCTCCATAAACATGCAAAACCCCAGCTAATGAGGTAAAGAGTGCAGCTGATATATAATGTACTCCCACTGCAGCGCTTACTTTTAATTACCTGGTGTTAACCATAAGCCGAAAATCTTCACCATTCAATTTATTTAATCACATCTTTTGTTGACAGTAATATAACTACACACTGAAAGTATTCCCTTAATAGCTTTAAAATATTCATTTTCTAAATAAAGTAACTCAGAAACTTGACCTAAATTCAGGTGTGATAACAACCAAAGAAGTTCTGTCAAATATTTCTGAAACAGTTCTTGCCAGAATGGGGAGAGGACTGCATTTGACTCTCTTCTTCAGGCAGAGGATGTCAAAAGATGTCACAGAAGCTCGGCCACATTACTGATTAAATCAACCCTCCTTAATGGCAGGAGTAGGCAGGCACCATACTTGGAGGCAGTACATGTCATATCATTATAAGGGTGACTGCTAATGTTAACTAGTCACTAAAAAAATAGAAGCAACAACACCTGAGCCCCAAGTCAAGATATTGTACCCAAACCATGAATTTTGCTCTTATGTTCATGTCTGTTTCTCTGAAACATGAACAATGGACTTTAAAAAAAAATCATACATTTAGACAGTTTTCTAAATTATAACAACATTACCAATTAATTTTGCAGGACCCAGGTATAAGGAGGAGATGTCTTGTGCAAGATTCTGTGACATTCACTGCCTGGAAATAGTTACTACTATTCTATATAAGCCATTCAAACACCTGAATACAAGTTGACTAAATACAAATGCACCTACACATAGTAAACTTCCAGACATTTCTCCAACATTCCCGATACAGCACTGAAGCCCAGGTATATTCCTTTCCAGATTTTAAGTTCTTTTCCTGTATAGATATCTAATTCAAGAAATACTAATCAATAATATTAAATCCAAAATCATATAGGCAGATAATCAATACTTGTCTATTCAGGTGGACCCCATGAAACCTTAGGTGCAAGATCTGGAAAAATTTCTTTGCACACCCACGAAGTTACAGCAACAATTATCCATTTGCTGCTAATTAATACAGACACAATTATATTGGATACAAGGTTATATAGGAGAATGTTTAGTGACAAATTGGGTACTTGTGCACATACAGGTTGTGTCTGTTCCAAACATCTAACTCCTGCAATTAATTTTAAATTGGAAAACATCAAATTGCCTTGAGGATAAAAACAAATCTTATACAGAAGTTTTCTGTTTTCAGGGCTTATAGTCAAATCAGAATGCTCTCAAAACATCAAATCAGAAGGGCTTTGTCCTCTGAAGGCCTACAAAGGCAGATCCTACTCTTTGACCCTACTAAGAGGCCCAGAACTATGAAAAAGGTTGTATTATAAGTCGTACAGAATAAGCCAGAAGCACACCTTAAAGAAAAAAATCCATAAATGGCTGAATTTCAACTATTGTTACATATCAGAAAAGACTTCTTTCAGATGAAAATCAAGAAATAAGCATGCTGGAAAGGAGTTTTAGAATAGGACTAGGTGTCAGCACTACTAAAAGAAGTTTCTCCCAGGGCAAGCAACAACTCTGGACCTGCATGGGGGCAAGGGAAGCCCCCATGTGCAGGGAGAGCTGTCACCTTACCACTGCTCATCTGCAGCTCACAACGAGTGCAGACAAAAGAAATCCCACTTCCAAGAGCCTCCCATTCTCTGGGCTCTTTCTGACACAACACTATATATTATCATTCCTTCCTGTAAACTTCTACTGACCTTCAGTGTGCTTAAGTGTAGTTGCACTGAGGGAGCAGTTTCAGCAAGTTGTCAGACTCTCTATAGCTATCCAAGGACAGGTACACTCAAGCCAAGGAGTTCAGACTTTTTCTTTTCCCCTGGGCTGCAACAGACAGCAGTAAATGACCATAATAGTCCCTTTTGCCTTTTAAGATCTTTCGTATACCTTCTACCTTCAAATCTGTGGAAGTTTGGGAATACAAGTACAGCTGCTACTCTCACCTTTAGTAACTTACTTTCCACGAAGTACAACAAAGAAAAGGAACTGTATTCTAACACTTCCAATGTAGCTTTCAGCAGCTAGCAATGGCATTCACTACAAGGAAGACACTCTGATTACTAGCACTAGGAAATCTGGCACTTACAGCTGCAAATTAGACTTGTTAGCAGACTGCCTTTTTTTTGTTATTACCTAACATCATTCTTTTTGCTTAGATTCAAGGAATAAAAATGAATAAGTAAAGGTTTCAGACTTCAAAATACAGAAGAACATAAGCTGCCTTATAAACAGCGTGTGCCCATGTATTCCAGAGTCACCAAATGCTTTGAACAAGAGACAGTGATTCTCACAAAGTTTTCTGAGAAATCCAGGTTGTTTGCTGTATCCCACTGAAAAACAACTTTTAACTAAAAAATGAAAGATTTAAAAGACTCTACTCCATAAATTTAACAGCAAATAGGTCCTGTTAGGTCTTGGGCCCTTGGTATAAAATAGAGGCTTTGAAAAACCCACCATAAAACTGTTTTCTAGCCTCGGACTAGTTCAGAACAGAATTTATTTTAGACAGTGATCTGCGACAGTCAACTGGAATGATTCCTATTTCTGAAACAAAATAAAATAAAATAAACAGTATTTCTGGTGAGGAAAGAAGGTCCTTTCCAAGAGCTGTGTCAATCAGAAGAGCACAGTCAAAAGAAGTGCTAGATATTGTTCAAAAACTTGATTTAAGAAAACCCCAAACTGTGAATGTACTTTGTCTCCTGGCCAGTTGCCATGACATTCTGATGCAAAAAAAAGGAAAAAAAAAAAAAAAAAAAAACAACAAACAAACCTTTAAAAAATAGTTGAAAAACCACAAGCCAAAACATCAAAGTATCTTGACATCATGGTAATATTTATTGCCATGTATGTCTTCCTTCTCCGTGGTGCAACTGACCAATGTTACAGCTGTGGGATTTGTTTTAGGAGCTTCCATTTCCAGGCCACCTTCAAAGGTATGGAAGTTCAGCTCAGCAGTCATGTAAAGATTCATATTTACCACATAGTGGAAAGCAAATTAAGATTTTTGAAGCAAAAGCATTGGTCATGTTTTTTCATTTACATTCAGAAATTCCTACATTTTTCCTTCTTTGTGCAGCAAAATATTTGCTTTGAATATTTAGGCGGAGATGCAACTGTGTTCAAACAGAAATACTTGCCATTAACTACCAATGTTCCTTTGTGTTCTTCTTTCAAAAGATTATTTAAATGCTAATATAAGGAAAATGAATGCAACTGGCAGAAAGAATGCAAGACAGTGGAAAATCAAGATTAAATATTGCAGTAAATAAACTCTGGAAAAACAGTGTTCAGCCCATTATTAAATCAGGTAAATTTGTCAGAAGTGTCTTAAAAATTAATGTGCTTTCAACTTCCCTTAACAAATAGGGCACTTGCTTTTAAAGAGTACACAGATAAGACAGTCCTTTTTCTGTACCCAAACTGACAAGCATTTCTTAAAAAGTTAAATATTGCTACACACATGAATAAAATATTCATCAATAAGTGGCCTTATAGCACATTTCCTCAGATCTACAAAAATATGTTACAACCCATCTGTAATCATGCATTAATTTCATCAGAATAGCAACATACATTAAGCAACCTCACATGGGTAGAGATGCCTCACACAGAAAAAAATGCATCAATATATTTTACTCCTTAACATTCACATCATCCCACCACTTAAATTAACTCTATATTTTTGGGTTATATTAAAACGTCCATTATCATAATTTTCAAATACAGGAAAAATTAAAAAAAACCTAGAAAGCCTGCACAAAAAATATTCTTAAGGTCTAATTCAAGGAGACCTCAAGCACTACTAAGTAAGAATATTTTTGAATGCCTCATTTACATGACTGTATTAGATGTTTGCCTTTTTCATATAAAATCAAATACTTAAAGGTTTAAAGGAAGAATTTACAGCACGTGAACAGATAAACATAGGTCAGGCACAGTGAGATCAAGCCACCATAAATACATCTTAGCCAGAAGGTCAGTGTGTTATTTGTCCCAATTATGCTGAAGTGTAAGAAGTCTTCGTGTTGCAGACAATTATTCACTGCTGAATGAGCACAGACCACTGAGCTGAACACTGACTTCCCTCGCAGACAATAATGATCTATTCTGCCAAATTCTATAAGGATTTACTTATTGAACCCTTTGTTGGTTTCAGATCACTGGTTCTTCTATTTCAGTATAAAGACAGAAAATATCTACATGTCCTAAAATTTTAGGGGTTTCCAAAGTATTTATTTTTCATAAAGTTGGCAAGTCCCCATTTCATTTTAAATATATTTCAAGTTACAGATTTTCCTTGGGTGCAAGTCAAATATTCCTAATACAACACAGAGCGGTCCAAACCAGTGACCTCGCTGTAATTTAAAAATATTTACATGAGCTCTGATTCCTCTTTACATACATTTATACAGATTTAATTCTTAGCATTCTCTTTTATAACACTGAAAAGCAGCACAGGTGACAGTTTGTCTGTATCCCTAGGGGATAATGGTTTTAATTCAAACCCAAAAGAAAACAGCCTTGTTCCAAGCTACCAAAACGATGTTCACTGCAAGGAGCAAAAGAGCAATAAAGAGGATCAGAGATTTGTTTTTACCTCTACTTTGTGAGGCAGGAAAGCAGCCTGCCATGTCAGTGTCCTTCTATGGGCTCTGCTGTGTGTAGATAATACCCATTCTCTTATGCCTCCCTTGAAATACCCAAGGAGAAAGGAAGAATGAGAGGCTCTCAAAACCAGGAGAGATCAGAGGGTGGGGGGAGGAGAAGAGAAGATATGATAGAAAGAACACAGTCAATTTTGTAAGAGAACTTTAAAATCAGCTTGGCAGGGAGAAGACTTCAAATGGTTTGGCTCTTCAGCCCCTGCAGAATAGAAATTCTTGGTGTGCTGAAAGAGCTGAGCTTTTCATCACAGCACATGTGCCTTTATCTGCAGATCCCCCATTCTCATCGTCTGTTTCTACCTACACCTGGTAGACTTAATCTTGTCAACAGCCAGTTTAGTCTTTTTACCTTTGAGGCCCAAATCAATGAAGTCTAAAATGTATTCATTCCATATAAGAAGGGGACTTGGCTGAAATTTAACTGAAATACCACAACCAACCATTACAAAGGCACACGCTGACAAATAAGTAAACATAAGCTGCTTGGTTTGGCTGAGCCTATAGATGATGTTCCAAAAAGATAAACAAGTTCATTAACATATCTGTTCTGTAAGTTACAGCCCAGCTGCAGATTTAAGCTCTATGGTACAGGATCATGATTTAAGAGCCTATATTCCTCTGAACCCTCAGCTTCCTATAATGACATGGTTATTGAATGTTTCCACAATGAGCAGAAGCCAGGAGAGACCAAGGTTTTATTTTAAAGCACACTGTAAAAA
The DNA here is from genome assembly GCA_035221455.1 of Xenops minutus. Classification (NCBI taxonomy): domain Eukaryota; kingdom Metazoa; phylum Chordata; class Aves; order Passeriformes; family Furnariidae; genus Xenops; species Xenops minutus. The sequence goes on along the minus strand of JAWWEE010000122.1, from coordinate 13,072,013 downwards.
TGGCAAGTGATAGGTTATGGGTTTTATTAGCCTAACTGAAGAAAAATGTCATCCCTCGTTTCATCCCAAGCTTTAGTTATTTTTATTTCTGTTTTATTTAAATTTGCTTGCATTAGCACCCCCACACACACCTTTTTCTACAAGATTACTACTAAATAAGAAAACCATTGGTTTAGGGCACACTGAAATTGGAACATTAATTCATGTCCCTATGGATCTTGGGAAAAAGCCAATGCAAGTCTTGAACTTTATCGTGATAAACCCCTGGCACCCACTAATCACAGGATTGTATCTTCACATAAGATAAGGGGAAGATTTTTGGCATGGGAATGAACACATACACCTAGCTGTTTGCAAAGGCTTGCAACCTGGCAGCCTTTCAGTAAGGTTTCACTCACATAGCTGTTACTGTATACTCTCCAGCTATGGCTGGGAAGTTGATAATCCTTAAGATATGAGGAGAGTTTTGATTTCTGACACAGCATTCCTGAGATAAATGCAGGATCAGAGAGATGCTTTGAAATTCCCAGAGATACCCTGCTGGTAAACTGCTACATGGGAACAACTTTTAACAAAGTGCCTTTAAAAAGAAAAAAAAAAATAACTTGCAGAACTTGTGTTTGCCATCAAACAATATATTAAACGTAAACCAGACACAGAAAATAAGAGCGCATCCCAAAGCCTGTATTAAAAAAAAAAATCTTCCACAATGTAACTTAGTATTTTTGTCTACCCCAGAGATAAGGGCTACTATTCCCAACTCTATTCCAGTTTCTTGTAAGAAGGGTGACTTTTTTTTACCCCTGGCACAATTCCTTCCCGCTCTTGTCACTAGATGCCATTTCAAGGTATAAACTTGTATTTTAAGCAGTTGTACTGCATAAAGATAGTCACATTCAAGTGACCATGAAATTTTCCTGCCTATATAACTTTAAATATGTTTGATATACACCATGATTTTGTCTTTTTAACTCATTTCTTAGCTAGTTATATCATATATCAACATATTTGCCATAGATGCAAGATTTTGCATGTCACTACCAGATAATTGACTAGAGGTAAGACTTCTACATCATCAAGTACACTTTTTGTCAAAAGCAATGAAATGAAAACTTAAGCCAAAACACAGAGCCAGCGACATGCCGAGGTCACATGCAACTGTTGAAGAACAAAATATTTTATACTACTTCATGATCTTCTTCTCACATATTTAGCCTCACCTACTTAACACAGAATCATTGGAAAGGAATAGCCACAAGTTTTCACCATGGAACAGTCCAGACAGCTACGTAAACCCTACAAACCCCGTTGCCCTCTGCTCTTCCATACAGAAGCACAGTGCTGTCCACTGCTTCAGCTCATGCATCCCTTTCACTCCTCTGTGTATATTCCTTCACTAGACCATCTTCCTTTCAGTAATGATACAGTAATTATGCCTGAAGGTTACATGGAAAAATGTTAAGAGTTGTTACAAATGGCTGGCACTTTGGAGGTGGAAAAAGAGAAGTGTCTGCCAGGGAGAGTGCAGCGCTGGAAAAGTAAAAAGGCAAAACAGCAAATAGTTCAACTTTTCAGTAACTGACTTTATAAAACACACCACAATCTAAGGCAGGTTTTTGTTATTTCAGTGACTTTGTAACTACACAGAAAAGAGAACACAGAACTGCAAGTGGCTGAAGGGCTGTTATCAATGCCCCGTATTTCATTAGTGTACATGTTATCAAATTAAATTGTACAGCTTCCTCTGATAAGGTTTTGTAGGTGTAATCTACCTATGTCAGCTCTCAGGACTGCAAGTGCCCCATTATTTCCTGTCCAGTTAACCTGCTTTACACCAATTCAAATCAGATTTGCACAAGAAGCACAAACTTTTGGTTTCAACAATAGCTAAACAATAATTCCTAAATGCAATAGGTGCTTCTGTACCAGATCTCCACACAAGTGTTATTTTGTGGCTGAAATCGCTATCAAGCAGCAATGAATAATAAGAATTTTATGAAAAAAACACCACTCACAGACCAAAACATTATGCTATTTGACATCACCTGCCCACTTGCAGCAAAGAGCAACGAGAGTCCTGAGAAAAGAAGTGCCAAAATTGCTTGGGTGGCAGCAGGGAGAGAGGTGTGACAAGTTCTAATTCAGTGCACCCCCCTTCTACTCAGTTCCCCCTCTGCCTCCATCCTCCTCCTGCTCTCAAAACAAGTCCTCCTGTTTAGCATCACAAGCAGAACTCAGTATTTACTTTGAGACAAGAGCAAGGAGCCGAATGCTGGCTGGCACACACCATCTGTGGCTAATCTAGCCACACAACCACCATGTCTCTTCCCCCACGAGTGATACGGCAATCTGAGCTGAGAAGACATGCTGTGACAGCTGCATCCATAGCCCTGCCAGAACGGCACTCCTTTCTCGGGTCATCTGGGAGTTTGAACAAGGCAGCCATAGACTCCGAAGACATCAGAGCCAGAGGAACTTCAGGAATAAGCAGGGAAAAAGATACCAGTATCCCCGTGCACCAAAGCAACTGCAGGATTTCTGGATACAAACAAGGCTTTTCTAGAGGCAGGGATGCAACTGTAATGGTATTCTTTCTTTCTTTGTTTTCTTTGTCATTTTTGGGAATCCCAGAGAGGTAAAAATCAGTAAGTCTAGTAAAAGACAGTGTAGTCTACCATACTTGAGAAAAGATAAGGAGCTAATGAGATTGAGATATGTGGGACACCAAAATTATTATCAGGAAAGAGTGACTTCATTTTAAAAGGAAAAGAAACAAAAGAGAAACAAAGCAGGAATTCTTTTTGAAATTACCACAGCATTTGAGTATTAAGAAAGGTAGCAATTTATAAAAATTAAACAAATTTAAAAGGTGCTATAACAACTAAGCAAACGTAACACCTTAGAGATATCTACTGCATGAATCCCAAAAAAATTATAGCAGGCCTTTTGCACTGGAAGACAGAACACAGCTGGGTTTTCCTAAATGAATATAGGAGTATTCTATAGGTAGACGGATGATTACTCCATTGGTTTTGACCCATCTGTAACTATTCTTAAACCAGTATTCTTTTGTAGGCTGTCAGTTACAGAGATTAGATACAACTTTGTGATCAATACACACATCATTCCTCTAAGTTACTTAATGTCCATTTTATTTCTTGAGTTCTTTAACACCGACTAAATAAGCACAGCAGTCCTCATCTGCCAGTGCCTACATTTAGGAAGAGAATAGGAAAGACAAAGGAAGTTTGCACCCTTAATTTTTTCTTTTACTCTTGCAGTCATTTCTGGGCAATCTATAGGCCCTCCTGCCGTGTTGCTTCTGAGCTGTAATATATATGGGGACAGGGGAGTTAAGTCTTATAAAGAGGTGCTGGTTTCAAGGCCTTCAAGTATAACCCAATCACCAGTCATTTTTCTTTTCCAGTCTTTCACAATATGACAGAGCAACCCTTATAGTGTAGAACTTACCTTCATGAAGAACCTATTTGATGTCAGTGGACCAGGTAGTAAAAGGTTCTATTTCTCAACCAAAGCATTTTGATTAATATTAAATAATAGACAACCTTGTATGTGAGTTCTGGCAAAGGGTGAGTTTTCCTGTTCCTTACAGGTACCTTAAGCAAAATTAAATAGCCCAGATATTTCAGATGTCACATTACCTGTCAAAGGAATGGAACTGCACAGGCTGCTCAGCAGCTCCATCACCAAGAACTCCAAGGAAGGTCGGTGGCAGCAGAGCAGCATCCACTGCAGTCCCATCAGCTGGTGTGCTGACCAGGCTCCTCAAGATGTCCTTTACATTGACATTTTTTGAAGCTGGCACAGAAGCCCCAGGCTTGCTGTCTTCAGTTCCTGTCTCACTTCTGCCCTCCTGAGACTTATTTACTTCCAAGGAGAGCGTACACAGCACTTCACTGATTGCATCTGGCCCTGCACTGACATTCGGAGGTCCTGCTTCACCTGCAGTACCTGAACTGTTTGTTTGCCCTGAAGCTGCTTCCTCTCCAAGACCAGAATCCCTTCTTTGTATAGATGCTGCACTTTCTGAATCTTCAGTGGAGGCTGAAGCACCAAGAGCAGCAGACAGGTTTTCCACAACTGTTCATACCAAAAAAGAGAAAACACATTTTAAGGTCATTATTAACAGAGCTGCATTCACCACGCTGCTCCTAAGAAGTAATATCAATAGGAGACAAGTGAAATAACACAGCTCTAAGTGTTCCTTCTTGCCTACTTAGAGATGCAATATTATTTGTAAGCATTTAGTAGGAAATTTAGAACAAGCTTTCTGAATTCTGAGAAGCCTGAAAAATCATAACATCCAAAAAATGAGACCAAAACATAGGATTTATTGACACATCAGTCGAAGAATGAAAATTTATTGATTGCCTTAATGAAAAATTGAGAAAGGAGTTTGACAGTGGGGGGAAAAAGCTGGCAGTCTACACTTATGCATACTTAACCTTCCAATTAACGAACAGTAAAGTTGCTGCAATAAACATTCGTGAACACTTAGCTACTTCAGTGAGATTAGCCAGCAGAATCATTCTATAGATCGGGTTTTTCTCAGACAGAAAGAGAAACACAAATACTGAGGCAAACTGAACACTATACTGCAGCTTAAGTGGTTACAATGCACATATTTCTATATCATTTCACATGGACTTGTACAGAATTATAAGCCCCATTATTTCATTTGGCTGAATAATTAACAATTCACCTGAAGTAGGAGTTTCATTATTTTCATTCTCTGACTCCTTGCATGACTGGCTTTGGTTTTGTGGTCGTCTTTCATTCTGGGGTTCCAGTATATCTCTGTATTTTGAAACCATGAGCACAGAAATAAAATATACAACAGCCAAAGCCAAAAATTGAGCCTGTTTACTATCCTCCTGTAAAAAAAAAAAAAAAAAAAGACACACATGGAGATTTTTCCCTTACAATTTCAGCAGTGTGTTTATTTTTCTGTAAAGTATGCCCAGCGCTACCATAAACAGACCCAGAGTAAGCTGATATGTCAACAGTGGAAGAACAATATTCTCTAGTCACAGTTTGTCTCACCTATAAAGCTGGGGAATACAGCAATTGTATTCAAGTGGCACTAATACTTCCATTTTTCATTTATAAATATGACAACTTCCGCTAAGGTTGTGTGTTTTGACTACATGCTCCAAATTAGTGCAGGCACTAGGTCCCCTTTATTTACAGGTGTTTCTTCTACTACATTGCCTCAAAAGTGCCAAGATACTATCAGCATTTGCTGTGCAGTACAACAGACAAGCACACTCAACAAAACTATAATGTATCAATGAAGGAACTGGAATAAAATACAGAATCAGTGTTAGGGGTTTATTTCATCATCAGATAGTACAGATGGATATCATGCACTATGTGCAATTTAAACAAGAATTGGCAAGCATGCATTTGCACTACAGCTGTAAATTTATGAAAAGATTCTAAGAAAACCTTAAAAACAAATCTTAATATGAACCATGCCAGGTTCCTCCCCAGAGTTCTCAGTTGCTCGTAGTGAAACAGAGGGAAGACCAGACATTAAGATTTAGCCTAAGCCTGACCCGTTTGGCTGCCAAAAGAATAAAGCTTCATACACCCTGGGATCACAGGAGAATGGAGTATTTGGATCCTCACTGACCAATCAATATGAAAAAGGGTATAGGGGGTTTTCTACCCCTCATTTACATCAAAGCTCAGGTAACAGACAATCTTTTCCTATGAAAAGTTTAGAGAAACTTAGTTAAACTATAAATCTCATTCTATCACAATTGCAGTGCCTATCGAAGCTCCATATTCCATGAAGAGCTCTTTAATAAACTATACGGGAAGAAGTTTATAAGAAGTTCCCTATTAAAGCTAGATAATATAGCTGGATCCCATGTGTTGCGCTGAAAAATCAACCTATTATTCACCTTGGCTCAACCCAAGCTTTAACAGAACAAGGCAGAAACTACAAGGTAACAACAGGCTGGCAACAGGCAAGCACAGTGTGAGATTGGGGAAAGTTGCCTACAACGGTAAGGATCACAAAGAATTTTTTTACTAGATCAAATTTTGCAAGACAGTTGCCAACTGCACTTAAATTTGTGATGCAGTGAATTGCACTACCCCTTCCTTATTTTTTCAGCAATGTTTGTTAGAACTGCTTGAAATAAAGCTCATGTACCACTGTTAAGTACCACTACTGGTGATTAAGTGGATTCCATCCAAGTTCCTCCTCTACAGCTGCAAATTATGCCAATCATGATTCTCTGTGCTGAGCACAATGTAAGAAATTGTATGCAAAGAAAACATTTGGATGCAAATGTAAACAGCCCAGACAAAAAAACATTCCAAAATAGATCTTACAAAGTTTACTTTTTCTTCACAGCTCAACAACTTTGCAAAAAAGCAGAGCTATTGCATCGTTTTATATTTATTATGAAACAGAAAGCTCAGTGGATTAGATGTGCAAAAAACCCAGCAGAGGTTGTGTGGGGGTTTTGTTTTGGTGGATATTTTTTTTTAAAGAAAAAGTAAGTTCACAAAATGTGCATGAAGATTGCATCATTATTTTAGTTGCCACCAGCATGGAAGGTTCACTTCCTGATACTCTTTTGCACATTGATACCAAAGTAAGGGCTGAAAGAAGCTTATTTCAGTCAATAATTACTGTAAAGATAAAATTCAAAGGTCCTTCACTATTCTGGATAGAGCAAAACTCACTGTATAAATCATTACACTTGCTAAACAGTCCAATTATTGTAAAGTAAGTCCTGGTGTCCAAGCTTGTGGTCACCAATGACTCACAGCCATTATAGCTGCTCTATTTGCTTACAGGGGTGTTTTTTTTCAAGCAATCAATCTCAATTTCCTCAATATCAGCTATAAAGTTGCTGACACAGGGCAAAGATATTTTTAGTCAATTCAAGACTAAAAAACATATGCGTACTTACAGCACATGCACACAAATTGGTTCCTCTGAGGGGAAGTAAAGGAATTAGAGATGACTTCTAATTTCTAATTAGCTACAAAGATAGTCATTTTTCAAAAAGTACAAACATCTTTATGATACATAGCACTCATAAGCAGTTTGCCTATGTACAGCCTGTGAAAGTACGTATCTGTACTAAACACAACATATTTAATATACAACAAGCAGAATTCCAGAGAATCAGCTCTTTGGAAAACACCAAAGAGCCTGATCAGCAGACAGTTGGTTTCCACCTCTCCCCCTTTCCAACCCCAAACACTACAACAGCTGCAGAGTATTATGAATTCCTAATTCCTGTGAGCAGCATTCCCTTTCTGTACGTTCAATTTAGCCAACAAGAAAGTGTTCAGCAAACAAAAATATGCAGAAATCCAGCTACAAAAAGCTCCAACATTATTTGTAACTTACTATATCTCTGAACACTACTGCTCGAAGGCGATTAATATCCATATCCTGCAGCAGTCTGTCATGGTCTCGTATTGGAGAAATGCCACCAGTCACAATGTCCACTGGACTCTATGGAAAAAAACCCCAATTGTTTAAGAGTCTGTTTTTAAAAGCATTTTACCAAGAATCATTAAGTGTGTCCAATCACATTGTCATAACTAGAGCACAAAGATCAGATGTGCATTTGATGTTTAAAGGGGAAAAAAAAATCTGGCAAATTCCTTGGACAGATTTATTTCACTGTGGAAGGTTCAACATGTAAATGTTAAATTCACATCCTAGAAAAACTATTTCAGGATTTCCAGTCTTTGTGCCCTTCATCTCTATCATAATAGCAGTGGTGCAAGTATAAACCTAAAAACTTATTGTACAGAGTAATAACTATTGGCTTTCATGCTCCTGAATGTGATTTAAACTTGCCTTTGCTGCAGACTTCCCTGGTCCTGGAAGGCCTTGCACTGCTTTTTGGGTCTTCCCCATGTCTCCAACAGGTTTCATCTGTGCATGCTGCTGACACTCCAAGCAATTTCTCACTGCTACTGCACATACTTGAACGGAAAAGAAATGTTAAGGGTTATTCTGAGAAACTGTATTATCTATATTCTTTTACAGAGATGTCAAACGCAATTCTGCTTATCAATTAAACTAGGAAGTTTACACACAGCAGCAAAAGCTTTTTGCTTCCATGAGCTTGAAATAGCTGCAAAACGATGCTCAAAATTCTTTAATAATTTAGGACTAAAAATTAATACTGAACTATTAGAACATGTATGCTCTACCTAATGGATAGTTTAAAGGCAGCATCCCTCATTGCAATTTTACCATGCATAAAAACCATGGGGTGGGTAGGGTGAAGACAGCTAAAGTTCACAGACTAACAAGGGAGAAAGACAAGTGATACACCAGTGAAACAAATGGCAAGCTTTGCTTCACAATACTCTGTTACTTTCAGAGTAAATGTTCTGAATTTACACAACTTATTTTTTTAGCTGCACAATTGTACCCTATTTCAGCTTCTAATATTATTTTCAAAGGAAAAAAGAACTACCCCACCTCTATACCTGTTTGCATCCCATAAATCTTGCTCTACCTGCACAAAGTTTTAATTGCCTAGAAAGGGAGAGGAAGGCTAGTTACTGTTGAGGCTCTGAGCTGCTCTGGCACTCATGCAAATTACACTTTCATTACAAAAATGCTTTGAGCATGCAACTAGCATGAATACTCTCCTCCTGCATTAACTACCTGAACTCTGCTATCATCTTGTATGTTCTCATTTGCAGAATATTTGTTACTTTTTCAGGTAATGACGTCTTTCTTTCAATCCAATTTGACACAAACATACTATAATAACTGGATACACCTATTGCCCAATTTGAACCCTTTAGAAATTCACATCTCTAATTTTTACCATACCTCCATCTACTGACCTCAAGTTTTATACGTCTTTTCTAAGTATTGCAAAACTTCATTGTTTTATATATAGTACAAGATTATTTTCTCTTAGAGCTGCTATATTCTCAGCCCTGACTTTTTGGGGAACTTTGGTAAAAGAAATATCTTTATGGATAAAATGAAAACATGCAACCAGAACAGTCAGGCTACCAAACATTTTTTTATTTCATTTAAACTTTAAAGGCATTGCAGAATACAGTCAGAGCAAAATAGTAAAGAATCTTAGGACTAAATCTAATCTTGATTCAACAAAACAAAGGACAGGGAAAAAAAATTACAACTAACAGTTGCTAACTATTTAGTAACAGCAAGCTCCTATGCTCATTAAGTGATTTGCTTACCCAGACGAAGACACTGTCGTAGAATTCCTCCAGATGACATATTTTTCTCAGACTCAATTTCAGTGAAACCAAGAGAGCTTGCAAAAATTAGGACATCCACAAGGTTGATTAATCTCTGGAGAAATGTTAAAGATGCTTCCACTGAAAGCCCTTGAGTTGGCTCAATATTCTCCAATTCATGCTACACAGAGAAAAATTGAAACCGACATTTACTTCTTCACAAAGGTTAATATCTCTACAACTTAAATTCAGAAAAATGTGTGCTGGAAGTCCATTATCAGTCACATTCAAAAGTAATAATTAGTCATATTCTAGGAACAATTAGGATTGGGATTTCATCCCATTCCAGACCACTGTGGGGCAACGAAGCCAGGTAACTTCTTTTTATATCTTCAGGCAAAGAAGGCAAGCACCCAATTTATGTTAGGCAAAGCATGGAGGTAGCAAAGGAAAGAAAGAGATGCCTGTGGAAATGCCCCATACACATTTTCTGTTTCCCAAAAGTACAGATGCACTACTTAACACACTTCATAAAGAAAGGCATCCTCCCACAAGTGGTAAATTTCACATAAAAAGGGAATTTCTTACAGTGGCAGATGTGGCAGCAGAAAGCAAAGGCAATATACCACCACAGGCCATGATCATGTTGTCCATCACTTGAGAGATGAGGTGAATCGTGTTGTGCACAAAGACAACATTGTCACTGCTATTCACAAAGTCCATCACAGTTTTTGTAGAATGACTGTCCAAAATAAAAAAAATTCACCTCAGTTTAAATTGTTTCAATCACTTAAAGACCTCATGTCTTCAGCTTTACATTCCTTTTTATCAGATCAGTAAAGTTATATGGTTCAATTTAAATCTGGCATTCACTACTACAAGCTAACAACACACACCACTCTTACTCAAGTTATTAAATCTTAACATTAAAATGCAGAATCACCACTGTTTTTAAAGATCTTGATGATTACAGTCCAGATCCCTGTTACAAGCTAATCTTCAAAGGAGCATCTGTGTTCACAGAATCCTATCAAAACACCAACATAGTGTGAGTATATGTAGGAGTAAGAAATACTATTTTGGATACATTATCTTTGGTTTAGTCCCTATTTAGATACTAATAAAATATGCAGGCCCTTATATGCATTAGCAACAGGAAAATCTTGGTCCAATAAAAATCAACAGCAAGACTGCCATTGACTTTTATGTAGCCAGGATTTCACTCAAAATCTATGTGCATGCCCTCACCCATTACACATTTATGTCTGTAAAAAGTCTTAAAAAATGTCTGAGAATAATTGGGTAAGGGTCACAAAACAAGTAAGGCTATTGATAGATGAATAAGACACCAGCTGTCCAAAATTCAAAGTCAATGCCTCACTCTAATGCAGTTTCAACGAAGACAATTATAATTGAGATGACAGTGTAGACCACTCCATATGAAGCACAGAGATGTACCTTCTCCACATCTGAATGTCTGTTTCTATGGAAAAGAGTAAGTCTGTGAGCAAGCGCTGGTGCATCAGTGACCACTTAAACTCAGGAATACGGAACACGGTCGACCTCGTGTCTCTTCTCTGCCCATCCAAGGGAGCAGCCAGCTCTTGTCCTGAAGAAACTTGCTGCCTTGAGGTCTGAATACACAGTTTGCAGACACAAAAAAAAAAAAAAAAGAAAAAACCACTCTGGTTATTAGTTTCCATAGTATACACTGAAATGCTTTTAATATACTTGAGATTTTAGATATCCAACAGGTTTAGACTGTGTACATGGTTACAAATAGAGCTAAAACTATTACATCAATGCTATTTAATGGATGTGCCAAGCCTACAAACTAGTCTACAGCTGCACTACCACACCTGTCAGTCTAGGCACACAGAAGCAGCAACCCAACCTTACCACGGGGGGATATGTTGCTGTAGGCAGTGGCTTTCCTCCTTTAAGGAAGAATGGTGCAGAATGAAGAGCATCCATTAGGAGGTATCTCTGCAGAAGGGAAGTACTCAGAGGCATGACTATTTAACCATGAAAAGCTGAGTTAGAAACTAAAGACTCGAGGCGGCACACAACAGAAGTCCCATTTTGAATTATACTTGCACAGAAAAGGGAGTATGATGTCATGTAACAACAATGCTATCAAATTTAGTTTAAATTGCTTATCTTCACAAGTTCCATCAGGATATGAAAAAAATTGTTTGCTACTTTTCTTCTGCATAAGCAATGTTTGTTTCTCAATAATTATAAGAATTAAGAGACCAGATTGAAAGATTAAAAGGGAGGGTGAGCAAAGTAGAAGAAATTCCATCTGAAATCCTCTCAGAATACATAAGTGTTTCTTTCAATTTGTCAAACTTAGTAAGTACCAACACAAAGTGTCCATCTAGCCAAATACTCAATTTCTATCAGCAAAGTGAATACACAAAAATAAAATCTTAGAGACTTCTCAGCACACAGATTGGTAAGAATGATGGCTATTATAATCCAGGGTTAAAAGCATTCTACAGATAACTCACAAAATCTACACACCTTAAAATCCCCAAAATGCGTATGGGGCACACTTTTTCAGAAATCTCATAAAGTAAGAACTTCCTTTCATTTTTAAGCTAGATGGCTAAAGGACAGGTAGAATTTACCTCAGGTAAGGATCTGAGAGGCAGAGGTGCTTCCAGACATGTGTTAGCTTTCAGTTCCAGTCTTTCTGTATCTGATGCAACACTAGAAACATCCAGCTTGGCAATTCTTTTGTTGGAAGCTCCAGCAGGCTCTGGAACATGCACGTGTGCATTGTCCACAGCTAGTTTGGTTTCACTAATGTTTTCTTCCTTCAGCTTCTTTTTCTCTTCTGAATCCAGCTGAGTCACTACTTCTGGAACTGCAGAACTCACCGTTTCTGGTAAAGTCAGTTCTTCCTTTTTGCTATCCACACTTTCAGTATCTTTGGATTTTAAAGCCCCGGACTCAGGTTGCTTCTCTGCTGTTTGTTCCTGCTTTGTCACTTCACTTTCATTAGAGCCACATTCCTTGTTCCCTTCTGCAAACTCTCCTGAAGGTAAAGACATACTGCTCTCATCTTTCAAATCAACAAAGTCATCTTCATCTTCCACCTCTACTGTTGACTCTTCCAATCTTTCGGGGCTCGTAGGAGTTTCTCCTTCCAAAGTAGTTTGCAATGCTAGAGAAGCAGCAGTGACAGCAACTGTTTCTTCTACAAGCTCATCAGCTTTGCTAGAATCTTCAATTGCTTCAGCTATTCCAGTACTAATTTCTGAAACACTGGGCTTTGTTTCTGTTTCTGGAGACAATTCCACACAAGGCACTGCTTTTAAATCCTGTGGAGCATCCTTAACTTCCCCCCTTAAATCCTCCCTGTGATTAGACACTGAATGAGTTTGTTGGTCAGCACCTGAGGAGTTATCTGTCTCTTTTTCTTCAGTTCTGCACTCCATATCACCATCACCAATGCAGGAAGGAGCAGCAGTATCTTCTCTTAACTCTAAAGATTGTTGCTTTCTCTTGGTTTCAGCTTCTTTGCTAACTCCAGAGATTGTTCTAATTGGAGTTGAGGAACTTCCTTCACTTCCTTTCTCTTGGTACTCCCTGTACATTTGAGAAAGGCTCTCTTTGTGCATTTCAAAAGTTACCTAAAAGAATAGAATTGAAAGGACATTAAAAATTAGATATTAATGACTGTTTTCTCTGGGGGAGAAACAAAAGAAAAACAAACCCAAAATCAATGCTCCAATCACAAATTTATGTTGGATACAATCTCAATTTTTTTTTGTGACAGGGCAAATCATGACAAGTAGTAGAGGTTTCACATCATTTCAGCACACTGAGTCGCTCAACAAAGATAAATAAACTTCTGAAAACTTTTTTACATAAAAAAAAACCACAGTCCCAGAAAGTCAGAGCAGAGAGAAGCATGTACCAAAGCCAAAACCCTGAGGATTCCCAAATGATACCTAAAATTCTCCAGAGGACATTTCATCTGGTGAATGGTATTCACCCTGTCTTAAAGGCACATGAGAACAGCTACACAATCTGATTAAAGTGAAAAGACTTTTCTACACATCAGCTGAAAATATTATTGGGTTTAGGTATCTAAAAAACATTCCAGATACAAAAATTCTTTACATACATACTGATAAAACTCATTTGCCCAAATAAATAGCTTATGTTTTAAAAGAAAATCCCACTAGACTAACTGTAGTTTTTATTACACTGTTATTCAATTTAGTCTATCCACACCTTTCTATTTAGGATTTAGATTTATTTTCCAGAATGCAAGTGTTTATTTATCTGTAAGCTTAGTTCTCAAAATTTTCCCAACATAAGGTTCAGCTGAGGGTTTGGGTTTTATCTTTTAACTTTTTGTCATGAACATTTTCTATAGACAAACTACACTAGTACACATTCTGCTAAATACATGAACACACATTTTCCTTTTTCTCTGACATATTCAGCTCATTCATTTGTATCTCAGCTAAAAATTACATATACATGGTACTCAAAGTCATTATTAGTCAGTAGGAATATTGTCTCTTGAAATGATACAGAGAAGTCAAAAAATAATTTGACAGGTTAAAAATATACTAGAAATTATAGTTAACAAATCAGAGAGAAGCAAAGAAAGAGCAAAGGCAAAAAGAAATATTTGTGGCAGGTTCTGCTGTCAACATTAGCTTTTTAACATACTATTTTCTCCGTCAATCAAGTACATTATTGTAGGAGCAGTGTACTATACTAGCACATGATCTGAAGCATATTATTTGTTCAAGTTGGTTTAATTGAAACTTTGCTCTCTAGAAACAGAACTGGGAAATCTTGTGCCTTAAAAAAAGTCTTCAGGTACAAGTTTCCAATCACTTATGTACAAAAACTGAAGTGTGAATGATTACAAATGACTGGAAGTTTATCCATCTGTCACAATGGATCTAAAAACCATTTGATTATATGGTATTGCTAAAAATATTTTAGAAATACTCCCTTCTTGAACTGTACCACAATCAGAATGTCAAAAGCAGCACAAAGTACACAGATCATGATAATAAGCTGTCCCTTGCACTTTCCGTTTGTTTTCCAAATCGCGATTAGGCAAAGCTACTACTTTGGGTCAAAACACTACTTTTCTGAAGAACCAATCTTAAAAACTTAAACTTATCTCTAGTTAGCTTGCCCTCTTCTCTCTCTCCCTGTTGCTTCCTCCATTTCCAAAACTACTAAAAAGTTTTCTTCCAGCAAGCACTAAAGAGACATTTGACCAACAGAAAAGTCATTGGTTGATTTCAGCAAAATGTATACGTACTTCCCAGAAAGCATAGCACCACACAATTATTTAATTAATTTTAATTAATCAACTGATTAATAGAGTGCACATCCGTATTCTCAAGCATCATTCTGGGGCAAGTGTCATTAAACTTCTGCTTCCAAGCTCTTTTCTTCACATAACTTCTCATTTAATTTTAAAGCCACTTGAAACTTCAGCGCTGGAAGAAAAGTTCATCTTGATCTAAGACTCTGCATTTTTTCAATCCAAATCACCACAAAAGCAAATGCTACCTAAAAGCTCCCCACTGCTTCAGCAGACAGTGACAAGTTCACAAGTATGAGTTCTATAAACTGCATAGGTTAGAGACACAAATAACTTCGCAACAAGTTGATGTTTGCACAGGTACGGTCAGCAGTTAAAAACACAATGTATGGCACAGGGACTCAATGTAATCACAACCAATTTCATCTGAAACAGGGAATAGGCAATGCTTTGGAAGCCATTAGAGAGCAACGCTGAAAATGAAACTGCTTGGCAGGATTGTTAATTGCTACTAAAACAAAAACCCCGAAAAAACACCAGAGAAGGTCAATAGAGACAACTTATCTTTACAGATGGGCAATGTAAACTTATGGGCAAATAAATCCAAGCACAATCTACTGAGACTCTACAATGATTTCAAAACAATGCAAGAAAGTGGAAAGAGAGAAACACTGGTAAAGAAAATTAGACAGTAGAGAACTACAGGAAAACATCATCCCTCCAAAAAAACAAAACTCACACAACAGGGATAGCAATTTCTACTTTGACCACAAACATCAGCAAGAATTCATGTCACAATTATTTCAAGGACAGTATTTCATACAAAGTCAAATGAAAACAGCAAAGCACAAAATTACACAGACTACCTGAAACAGTATTTTTCTAACACACATTTAAAGTTTGGGGGGTTCTTACTTACATAAAAAAAGAGTACAACTTTAAGAAATACTGCTTTGTAAAATCAAACTTTTCAATAAGCCTATACAAAACAGTTCTGGTCACTATACTGATTTGTAACTTGGTTTGACAGGACACCATGAAATAGTGGTACTACAAAGCAGGCACTGGACAATTCTCCCTCCACACTTCTGTTGCATGACATGGCATTTATGAAGCAGGCAAGTTCACAAAGCCAAAAAATACATACAACAAGGAAAACACCTAGGGTTAACAAAATCAGCACCAACAAAAATGAAAGGTTAAGTAGAAATTATGATTACTAAAAAGAAACAGACAATATAAAGGTATTAGAGATTAAACATCAGGATTTGCAAGCACACAACAATTTATGAGACAACTGTTAGCTTGAAGAACCTTAAATGTATGCAAGTAATTTTTTATTTTCCTTAAGGCATTTGCAACTGTAAAGCTGATAATACAAAATTAATTACTAGAAATTGTTCTAAATTAGTGAGCTAAAAGGCCAATCATTAATCTTCCCCATCATTTGATGGTTAATCCATAGCTGTCTGCAAAGCTTGGAATGCATCTCTACGCACTACTAGTTAAAGACACTTGTGAGCTAATAACTGCAACACTTGCCTCTGTCATTAATTTCAACTTAATTTGACATCCAACACTTACTAATTGCCAAGGAGAAAAATTAGCATACAGCAGTGATAAAGGGCAAAATGATTGACATTTGCAATACAGAACAAAGAGATAATATTTTAACTATATATTAAGATTTTGTCTTTTTTCCCCTTATCAGGTGGGCCATTTCATAGAGAGAAGAAGAGAATGTCTTCCTGAAAATTATACATATACTGACGTTTCCTTGTAGAGTCTGCTCAGTGCAAACCAGCTCCTGTGCTGCTGACACCACCAATAAACTCTTCATAATTCCAGAAAGCATTACATCTTTTTCAATCTTAACAAGGACTTTACTGACCTGTTTTTCCACTTCTCCTCTAGTAACGCTAACTGTTCAAAAGCATAATCCAATCTCTAAACAAAACCAGTTCTGTTTAGACAGGAGACACCACTATCCAAAGATATCAAAACTAATTTTCAATTCAGTAAAGTAAAAGATACAAAGGTACTGTGTGCACCATACACTGACTTACAGGCTGTAACCCACTGACTTGAGTAATCGCTGGGTTATTTCGCAGAGTTTCACAGAAAAAAGCTTAGAAAAGCAAGTTAACATATATTATGCAGGACACTACCTATGAGAGGCTTCTAGGAATCTCAAATCCCACCAAAAACACAGTCACTGACACACAAGGTGTGGGACAACCACTGTACCAAGACAGTTTCACATTCCCATATCTTGCAGTTTCATCTAAGTAGCAATACTTTTGCCTTTTTTCCTTTCACCTTGAGATAATAAATATTCATGCAAATAATTTCTAAAGTAAGAAAGAAAGTACTAGTCAATACAATTCATAAGTCTTTGCTTATCTGAGCGAGAATTTTATGTACCTTGGCAGCATTTTATTTTCAAATCAAGTCACGGTATAGCCCACTGTTACATCACCACACAGCAATAAATTCAACTGCATACCAAACATCTATTTGCTCATTTTCACTACGGCAACTATTGCTTTGGATTTGTTTAAACTGCAAGCCATGAACACATGCTATCTTCTCAAAGTATGTATTTCCTCCCTATCTCAATCCCTGCCACTGTTCCTACAGCTCAGTGGACTGTCAAATTCTACCTTGAGCTCACTTGATATTTAGTGATTAACATAAATATTTTGTAACTAAATGCAGTGTTTACCACTTGGCATTGTCAGAATTCCCATATTCAGCTCTTGTGCACTGCTCACTTTGGCCATCCTTTTCCAGTGTCTCCATGTATTGTTGTCCCTGGAGCAAAGACTCCACATCCATCATTTCAAATAACAGCCCAGAGACTTAATTCAGTCCCCACAGCCACAATTTGAATATAGGGAGCTGCAGATATGGAGGAGGATTGCTTCAAACTGCAGCAACAGCAAAGCAGGCCATTAACAATTCTTGAAGCTGTTCCAATGAGGAGAATCCCTTCCCTCCTCAGGTCATCTTTGCTTAGGAAGACTATTTCATAGCTATTTGCCTTTTTATGCATCAGCTCTTTTCTCTGCAAGTGTTTCCTTAATTCTTCATTTTGAGAGCTCTGGCACTCCTCAACCTCAATTTCCATTACACTCTTCTTTCAAGGCTTCTCTGCAGCTGATCCTGTTCCTGCCTGCT
>JAWWEE010000122.1:12987571-13054191 GCA_035221455.1 Xenops minutus | reverse complement strand
GTGCTGCTGACACCACCAATAAACTCTTCATAATTCCAGAAAGCATTACATCTTTTTCAATCTTAACAAGGACTTTATTGACCTGCTTTTCCACTTCTCCTCTAGTAATGTTAACTGTTCAAAAGCATAATCCAATCTCTAAACAAAACCAGGTCTGTTTAGACAGGAGACACCACTATCCAAAGATATCAAAACTAATTTTCAATTCTTTCAAGGCTTCTCTGCAGCTGATCCTGTTCCTGCCTGCTTTATAAATCCTCAGTTTACCTTGCTCACTCCATTCCTGTTTCCACACTTTTCTTTCAGTTTGAATTAGCCAAATTTTACCATTCTAGCATTCTACTCACTCAAACCAAGTGAATAATGAGATGGAGAAGCTCTCCATTAAATATGTAGTAAAGGTGAAGGATGGCACCAGCAGGACACATCCTGGAGGGTACACAACTCTAAAGGAGGTTGCACATTCCAGCCTCCAAGTTCCTTCTGCTCTCTATAACTCAGGTGACGCTTCTGAGAAGCAATCTAGCCAGAAAAACCAATATTTATTAAAAATACCTATTTAAGCCGTAAGAATGAACATAATATTTAATCATTTCAAGTGCGTTCCTTAATTTGCATCTCACCCAACTTTGCTTCATTGATGTATTGGGCATGGCACGACTGAAAACCAAAAACCTGCAGTAGAACAGTGAGTCTCTTGCCTGGGTATCTCTGCTTCCCCTCAGAGCAATGCAGACACACTTTTCAGAGGCCTGAGGAACACCTGAACCCTTCAAAATGCCCTAGAGCTGCTGTGGGAGAACCCACTGCCTTCAAGATAGGGAATAAAAGCAGAGACAAAAAGTCCTCAGTAACTCAAGAAAGCCAAAGGGATTCTGATGTCCTCTTACCTTCTAAAGCTACTGAGCCACAGTCGCTTCTCTGCAAATTAGTTTTTTAATTGCCATCATATATTAACTCTTCCACCACCCAATCTTTGCTGCTTTTGCCACTTGTCTCTCAGCAGAGAGTGATGAAAATCTGGTAAACACAACACATGTAAATGTTGTGTACACCTCTGGGGTTTCTTCCCCTCTCAAATTAAACAAGTGGGGCACAGAAGAACATACATATTTACTTACACTTACAATGTTAATTACTGCACTTCTTTTGACTGAAAACTAACAATTATTTAGAAATATCTTGCATGCTAAAGTCACACTACTAACATTTCAAGATCATACTTCTTATTCAGATCAGTGTACAAAATCTTTACACTTATACAGCCATAGACAGAACTGCAGCTTACACACAGTAACAATTCTGAGTCTTAATAAAAATTTCCTGAGCTGCTAAAAATTAAAAATTAAAATCAGACTTCACCTGAATATATTCTCTTAAACAGAATCATGTGGCAACATGAACCAACTTTTAAGGAGTAAAATACATTTAAGGGCCTGAAAATACATTTAAGGGCCTGAAATATGCAGTCTTCCCAGTAGCTTAAAACACTCAGGTAATTTAGGAATGTACAATACTGTCTAAATCATTATATTCTTTTAAAACTTGGGGAAGCTGAAAGGTTAAAAAGCAAGTTGTCCACAATTCTTTACTTGTTTCCTATTATTATCCCCCAAACCATTAGTCCTTTTTACAAAGCTGCATGGCTAGACAGATAAAACCTAAGGCCTAGCTAACATGGTTGCAATGTTTCAAAAACAGAAGTTCTTAGATGCTGTCCTAAATGTAGCACTGGCCAGTCAGAGCAAACTGGGGTTCTGATTTAAATTTGCTATTAATATTTTTTTGCACTAGAAGCAACAGATTAACCACCTTTGACACGCTGTGTCATTATCTCTAAAGCATCAAAAATAATACAGAAATGAGCAAAATACCTGAGAAATACTAAGAAATTTGGCTTTAAAAAGGTTACCCACACCTACACACCTTCTAAATTCTGCGTGCAAGGAAGCCAATGTGGTGCAATTATGCTGGAAAAGCCGCTGCTGCTGCTTATAAAACGTTGTGCAGCTGTTGGAGGAGAGGGTTACAGTGACAAACAGCTTCCCTGCTACAAAGGTGGCAGGAAATCTATCAAACTGGACAATAAAATTGCAATTGAGTTTCTTTGGCTTTTTATAGCAGCTGCATGTATCTTGATGTGTAGCTCTGCAAAACCTATCCAATTCTATAACACTAGTCCTTTATGTACTAGTTCTTTATCATAGAATGGTGTTATAAATTAGTGGCAAGAATGGCACAGAGGGCTGTAAAATGGAAAAATAAGCAGTAACCCAATACAATTAGAGATGAAATAAGAAAAACACAAATTGGTTATTCTCTTAGCAATGTTAAGGAAATATTTTTGTTCCCATAATGCCCACATTACTTTGAAAGCATGCAAGAAATCAAAAACATCTGAGATGCACTTAGCATCAAACAATTTGCCCACTGACTTATGTCTACACCATGTTATGTGTGAATCTCCATGAATCTCAACAGTGGCATAACAGGATACAAGACTACTTAAAATAAGCAAAATTAGAGGGATTAAAAATTCATTATAATTAGATATTAATATCTGTTTATGAGGACATTTTCAAATGATTAGCAAGGTTTTACCATAAAGAGCTTTTTTCATTATTTATCCCAATTTATGTTAATGTAATTAACAGACAGATATGAAATATCATCTAGTTTTGTACGGCTAGCTGCATAAATTGCATGTATTTCTTATAAAAAGTTCAAATGAAAACTGCATAATAAAGGTGGAAATTTCAAAATTTTGATTATTGCATCATCATTCACATCACTATTGCCAAGTTACTTTCTGGATGGTTTTGCCATTTAAACATTTTCATTTAGGCTTCTGAAAGTGGATAGTATTAGTACTGATGTCCAAACAAGCTGAACTCTTCCATGAATCCTTCAAAATCCCACCACTACACTGCTGCTTGCTCTGCCCACACTCGCACGCTCCCAGCCTTGCCATTGCTCCACTTCCTCTGAAAGAGGCTGGAAGAACAGACACATGTTGTATATTGACCAGAAAGTCCAAGTCAGACTTGGGAAAACTTAGAGAAAGTGACTTCCACAATCACAGGATACGTCACTATGCCAAGAACCAAAAACGAGGAACACAAAGAATGAAGCAGGTCATCATCTCATTCACTATGGCATTGCACAAAAACACACAGCTTTTAAAATATAAACAAATAAAAAAAACCCACATTATCTGATCTTTTTTTTTTTTTTTCAGTTTCTAAAATTGTGTTGTCTTTTTTTCTTGACATTTGGCCATGCCATCACAATAAAATGTTGGTTTCTTTCTCAAGGAATTCCAGACCATTGATTAGCCACATTAAGTCACTGAAGAGAATGACCAAAGATCCATAAAATCATTTTGACATAGATGCTGTTTAAATGAGATTTCCGACATGACATTATCTCACAAAAAGAGTCTAAGAATAGAACTACAGATTCTAAGATAACATGCTAGATAATTTCTAAATACAATACACTAAAGCTCTGTTTGTAAGAGTAGAAAGGTGGTCCTCCTTCATTCACTTCTCCATCCTTCCCCAGAGACAGTTCCCCAGCAGTCACACAAAAGCTTTAAATTATGCCAGTTTCTATAAATGTACTTTAGGGATCTTTGCTCTGCCTACAGCTGCCACTGTACAATCCACCCACACCTTCTGCATCTTGGGGGACAAAAAGAGCAAACTGGTTTTCAAGACTGCAGAGCCTGCACAAAAGAATACTAAGAAGGTTTCAACAACTACAGTGTGGTCTCTGCAAGGATTAAAATTTGCCCCTAGGTGCTTTGCACCTGAATTTCATTTAGCTACAGTGATTGGTTAATGAAACTATTTTACCCACTTTTAATACATGTATTTCTACATTTGTCTCCCCATAGCCCAATAATCCACCATCGAGCTATGCACACGACAAATAAACTGAACTGCAAAATAACACTGTTATTGCTGCCTGCAGAGACTCACCTTTTTGGAGAAAAAAAATCATGCTAAATCAATGACTTCAGAAATGCTAACAATTCCTAACAATCATATAGTGATCTTTAGGATTCAGATGTCCTTTTCACATTGTTAAGTTGCCCACATTTAAAAATAGGTAAACTATAATTTAATTCATCTTAAGTATTTCTGATAACTAGAATAATTAAGAGGCCCACAGTGGCTTCACTCTTTTGTTCAGAACAAGGTAGTATAAAACATACCACTTTATATTACTGTACCTTGTTCATAGAACCACTAATAACTTTTATGATATAACTCTGGTTGTAACAACAACAAAAATCAGACAGAACAATAACAAAGGGTAATAGTCTCATTCATACTGCAAGGATTTGCGTTCTCACCCTGTATTCTGTGACAGCTTAACAGCTGCAGCATCTGTCTTAACTTGAATTTCTTTGCCTTTTACTCGTTTGTTTTACAGCCTTTTGATGTTACTGAAAGGGATTTTTGTCTATGGATAGATATGGTGCGCCACCTTGTGTTCCTCCCGTTACTGAAAAGCAAAACCAGCACTGCAAATTTTCAGAAAAGCTCCTGAAATTTGATTATCTCATTTTTAGTATCAGGATAAACTAATACCACCTAATTTGAGCAACAACAACAAAATCTTCATGTTAAAACAACAATATTAAAATCTAATTATCATGTATTTTGAAGTCATGTGCAGCAACACAAAAACACAAGGCTTTCATTTAATTACCAACCTTCACTTCCAGACTATGTCACTGCATGATACAGCACTTGAAGAGTCTAAATCTAATTACACAGCACAACTAGGTTTCCCAGCTATTTCCAACACTCACCTTTGAATGTGTGATGGACAGTGTATCCACCCAAACACGCCAGCCACCCCACTCGTACTTGATTGCATGGTAGAGCAATATCCGAAATATGGTATATACCATCTCGGTTATCTTCTGTTCCTCAGAAGTCTTTGGATTGAAACAGCAAAGGGAAAGCATCCACTCCTGCCACACAGAGCACTGCAACAAACTCCTGCAAAACACACACGTGGTATTAAGTCAAATTTTAAAATATAGCTCAGAAGTACCTATGAGTCAAGTCAGGAATTCAACATGATTTAAGCGGCAAGCTTCTCTAATTTTACATACTGAAGACTATACTAGAGTATAGAATTTGCTGAACAGCAATGAAGCTGTAAGTGCTTAATGAGTCTAATTTACTAGGAGGCCTAGTTACTTATTGTGTACACTTGTGCATAGAGCAAGCTATCTTACCTCCTATTTTCTCTGCTGTTATTAAAAAGTTTAATCATATCTGAGAGAAAAGCTCGCCGAACCTCCAGAGTTTCTGGGCACTGTGGAGAATTACGTATCAGGATTGCAATAACCTTCAAAATCTCTGTAAAACAGTTCAGGAGTAACAATATATTAGTACTAAGAGCAGCATAAAACACAAGGCCTCTTTCAACAGTGTTTGTACAAGAACAGCAACGCCACATAAAATAGTTTTATACAGAGAAAAAGCATATCTCTATTTGAGTAGAAGGTTTAGTTTAACTAACACAAATCCGTTCTTCCAAGGCTTCTCAGACCTACTCACCATTAGGGGGATTTGCAGAGCTGGAGAAAATGGAATCCAACTTAAATTACTCTGAACTATTTTTAAATTATCATGTTTAAGCAACACAAATGTTTCAGCAGGACAATTTACAAGCTATCAGAATCTGCCAGAGCAATTTTTTAAAGGAAGCTCACATAAAAAAACCCATCCTTTAGAAAGTCAATATATGAGAAAAATGCATAATTTTGTTCTACCTTAGTACTATTGACTTTTCAAAGACTGTGCCCAACTTCCAACTATACTTAACAGTTTGTTATAAAAAACCTTCCCAGTACAAAATCTGTATCTCTTAGGATCACAATTGTTTCTATATTTATAGAAGACAGTCAAAAACATGGGTACATTGCACTTTTCAAAGCAGTGGGGCAGTCACTATTCTTGCTACTTTAAAAGAAGTTAATTTGTAAACTAGGGTGCAATTTGAATACAGTCACTGTGACAGTTTCAGTTCATCCTGAACAACTACTTTAAGGAAAAATTCCTTATTTGAGAGTATTAACATTGATCTTAAAAACATCTTCTACAAGTCACTCTTCCTACTAGACCTAGGTAATTCCAGACTCATCACTCAGACTCCAAATAGTCTATACTAACCACAGGAGTGACTGCCAACTTCAAAAATGTAAAAAGTAACAGAAATCTGCTCACATCTGTTGCTTCATACAGATTTACCAGAAGGCAAATGGCATAATGCAACCACATTTCTTCTCTGCATCTGCTTTGCTTTCCTTTCTCTTCCCCTACCTTTCACATGAAGCAACCCACAACCGTGACCTACGTTTAATGACACAGCAGCTATGGAAGTGAAAAATCTATTATTTGTCCAGAATAAAAACTCCCAAAGCTATCATAAGTCCACTGTATTACATACAGAGCATATTAATAATGTATATAATTCATGAAAGGAGATCAGTATTTTCTCTTAGTTCAAAAGACATCTAAAGTTTCATTTCAAGATACTTCCCATGAAGTAAGCTAACCAAAACATCAAGCAGATACCTTTCTCCTATTTTCCATCTAGCATTGTCATACTGAATGTAATTTAAGATGAAAGCTGTTTCCCTATTTCAGGTAATTTAGTCTGACATTACTAAATAATGCAATCAGAATTTTGCTGGAACCTTAACATGTATTAAATCAAAGTATCCTGTGCATGCAACCCTTGAAAAACCATTTCACAACATGACTGCACAGCCGAGAAGCCTGAGTTATAAACTACACACACATTTAGACATATAAAATGTCTTTTAAAAAGTTATAGAGACATACTTCCTAAAAAATGCACATTATCCTTCTTTTAGTATGGAAGAAAATGTAAAACGGAGATCAGAAATAAGACTGGTGAATGCAACTAATAAGCTTTTTCACTGGTGGTTTTTTTTAAAGCAGACTTTTTTATGGTAGCACTTCAAAATGTGTATTGTTCTTACGAGGATTTTGTATCTTCACTGTAGAATCTGGGTCAGGATGTTGTTTGTGTATCACTTGAGTGCAAATCTGTTCAGTCAGAATCTAGCAAGAAAGAAAAAGATGCCATATCAATGTTCACAAAGACAGCTCACTGCAAAATAGTTGGATACAGCACAATCATTATTTCATCATTCAAAACAAAACCCACTCACTATCTTTCTTGAAAATTTATTTCATCCTGTTCCTAAAACTCTATAACATTTTATTTTTGCTTTCTCTCAAGTGCATACTGCTATTTAATATACAGTGGCAGATAAACCTGAATCTAACCAAAACAATTACCACAAGGCAAGATCATTGCTATAATAAAATTCCACATATACATGGGCATCTGCTTGAGACATACAAGTTACTCATTATATAGAATTGTTCTTTAATGAGCATAACCAAGCCAAGCGGGTGGAGGGAAAATCTCAAGTAGGGAGTTTTTGAGGGGGAAAAAAAGCAGCCCTCAGCTGCATCACACTAAAGTTTAATGTCATCTGGAACATATCAGCACAAATATGTAAGTAATTTTCTAACAATGTCTTACAAGTAATTAGAAAGATTTGATCTTAACTACAGTATTACTACCTCAAATAGGACATTGTATGTGGTCATGGTGAATAAACTTGTCTGAAGCATCAGCCTTTCAGCCAACAAAGAGAACAGTCCATGTCCAAGCATGACTTCAGCTTTTCTCCTAAAATAGCAGAGAAAGATAAAATAAACTTATGTATTCAACTAGCTTTAGGGGGAAAATGTTTAAAAACTGTGCCTCAAGAAACACAAAATCACTGGAAACATTTTTCTCTTTTTTTGCTTAATTCTTTCACTTTTGGTTAGGGAAAAGGTCAAGTATTCAGATCCTGAAAGGACAAATCATTCCCTGGAGACAGCCAACTTTCTTCCACAAATGCCATCCACTCCCCCATGGGCTCAAAAACAGAACCGTTGGAATTTCTTGATAAAAAACTAAGGAAAGGGCATCTTTGTCCTCATTTCACTCAAAGACCGAAACTATGGACAGCAATCTCAATAGTTATCTACCACTGCAGTCAACTTGAGCCATACTAAATGCAGCCCTCAGTAAGTAACATGGGGTTCAGTCTCACCAGCCCAATTCTTGCCATGGATTTCAGTGGAAACGGACACTTTAAAAAGCAGGAAGCCATACTGCAAGGAACTATTAAACACACCTGGGAAGGAATTGCTAATTCCTGAACACTAGTTGCCGATAACAAGCAATTCCACCACCTCAGAAATAAAGCCGTGGCACATAAATTGAAGAATGGTAGCTGCTATTCAGTGATTAACCTCCACTAGAGCTTTTTCCCCTTTACATACAAACACATCCATATACACACATTAAATAATATATAGACAAAGTAATATATATAGAATTTATGTGTCACAACCAAACTTTTTCCCTTCTATTTTGGGAAGGTTTAGTTTTAAGTTCTAAGTCAGTACTTACTTTGGAGCAAGATGCTTTAAGAAATATCCCAGCACTTTCAGGGCTTGCACCCTGATGCCTTCACTTTGTGATGCTAAAAGCTTGTAGACAACCCTAAGTGGAGAAAACACAAGGCTTCCTAAATTGAAATACATAGCAATTTTTGAAATGAAAATCAACTGCAGTTGCAGTAGCCACAAGTAAATTTTATCTGAGCCTAATTTAAAAGAATACTAATAAGACTTAAAAAACCAGCATGATGTTTCTGTTAACAGCACAATAGTTTGCAATATCACATTTTATCCAATTTAAATATCTCCCAAGGATGGATACATAAAACATGCTGAGAAAAGCTTCTGCAGTTCCCACATTGAGAACTGTTAATCTGATATTTCACCCAGAAAACTAAGTAAGCAATTATTTTGGTATAAACGTGGCTGGACAGGAATAGCCATGTATGAAGGGGGATTTATTACAGTAATATTTGCCACCTGCACAAGCTGTTGCTCCCCCAGGAGGGACAGATGAAGGCACCAAGCTAGAATGTATTCTCATTTCACCTACATTAGTCTCTGCTCCTCACCTGGTTATGACAATGCTCTACACCTGCTTATGATTCTCCATTCAGGTGTAAGAAAAAAGCTCCATGAAGAGCATGTCCATAGCAAAGTACAAGACTAATTCTGGCTGTAGGGGAGTGCAATGAACACAGCAAGGACAATGTCCCTGAAGTCTGGTAAATTCAGAAACAATTGGAAGTACAGTCTTACAGTGGGAAGTGTCCAGTAACCTTCAATATATTTGACATTACCAATTCAAACTGTAATACTGCACGGATCTCACTATGTATATCTATGCCTTCCACTCCCCAGATAAAAAGAAATTGAACTGGCATTTTATCTTAACTTCTCAAACGTCTGTCTGCAGTACATTAAAGCTTGATCTTTTATTCAAGGAAGTTTATTTACACAGTAAAAAAAAAATTCTAATATTGGCCTTTTATCAATGTGAAGAATAACAACCACAAGTTTTTGATCCTTGTAAATCTCCCATAAAAATATAAGACATCTAAATGTATTTATAAGTTACATCTAATTTCCTTCATAGCTCACATTTTAGAAAGTAAAATGCTTATGGCCATGTCCCTATCTGACTTTAGTTGGTCTGTAGTTCATAGTATTCAAGAGATCTTTGAATTTATGAAACATGATTTAGCTTATACCTACATGGATTACTAGGCTCTTTCTGAAAAACAAGAAAATATTAATTTCCTAATGCTCCATGAAATCATATTGGAACAAGAGGCACAGAACTCAGCTTTTACTGTGAATATGTTCTGATGAATTTTTTTTTAAATTTGAATCACTTTCCTAGAGGAAAGGAAAAAAAAAACCTACCAAACTTAATTCTTGAGACTTTCCAAAAATATTCCATGTTACAACATTTTGCATCAGCCAGTTTTAAGGAATTCAAAGGACTTCAGGTTTTTAGGTCTAACTGAGCACTCATCGCTAGCTATATATCTTCACTTCCACATACCTAAAAATAATACTCAGGACACCTAAACTAAGACCAAAAAAGATTTAGTTCTACACCAGAATTAAAGGCAAAACCTAAGGGTGATTCAAAACCAGCTATCTATAACACAACTTATCCTGGAGAAAGCTGCAACCACAGCAAGTATAGAAGGAAATGACTAACCATTTATTCACGCAATATAAACCATTTCTCTGCTTAACAGAACACTATTTGCATAGATAAAAATTATTTCCTTATTATATTTTTTCAATAGATTGGTTGCTTCCAAATTTTTTATCTTTAAAAGAGCTCCAAATATTTCTAAAGCTTTGAAAAATTGTTTTTAAGTTTCAAGAATACGGTGCCTTAACTAGAAAAAGTAGATGTATCAAGAAGCATACAAACAATCCATTAAGTGACTGGAGACAATACAGGAGCAAGGACTGCAACAAATGAGACAGAAAAACAAAGTGATTTCTAGCTGGGGACTCACTATTCAGACTGACTTGCTCATGAACTTGTTAATAAAAAAGAAATCATCTACGGCTAGTTGTTAAATAAAACCAAATGTATTGCATTGGAGACTCAACATGACATTCAAATACTTTATTATTTAGAATTTTGATTAGTTTCCCAGACATAATATATTACCATACAAATGAAGTCAAACCTGAGGAAAACAGGTTAAAAAAAAATTAAAATAAAAATCAGCCTAACACTAAAAGGGGAGCAAACAATCATGAACATGCCTGAATGCAGTCTCTTGAGACAGAGCAACTGATAAAAATACATGTATAAATAGAGGTTAACCAATAGGTGCAACTGAATGTATAAAATGAGACTGCCTTTACACAGTGAGAGAATTACTACTCCACATATCCTTCTAGGAATAGTTCTAACGTTTGTTACGTTTGTTTGCCTGTTCCAAGTTTTCCCCCACTATGTCCAGGCAGGTTTATTTCAAATTAAAGAAGTTCAATACTGTGACCAACCTCAGAGAGCCACAAGACAAAATCAGAGTAATAACTTACTCTCCTAGATTTTCTCGTGTGCTTTTACTGCTAGTAGAATTTCCTACTTTCCTTCCTTTTCTCTCACCACAGTGTCAAACACTATTTTTCTGTTCCTTGGGAAAAAGACTGCAAACAATGAAGAGCACAAAGTGCTGAACTGAAGCAAATGTTTCTTCTGCCAAAGTCCCATAGGAAAAGAGAAAGGCAAGAAAAACTAACTAAGATCAGAAGACATCTGAATCAATTTTTGTCAGCCCCCTTTCAGTTCTAAATCATATGTAAGAATGAGAGGCTAAAGACTAAGCACTGATAGATGAAAACATCAACGTGTAAGAGTAACTGAGAATGATCACTACCTGCTTCAGTGTGACTGACAGCTTGGAAACATTAAAAAACACACCTCATTGATAATAAATCCAACATCACCTCTTGTCAAAGGGAACACCTGGACTCAAAAATCTACCCAAGATGAGGAGTCTAAGATTGCAACGAATACACTGACGAGGACCTTTCAGATTCCATGGGAATTCTCACAAGCAACAGGATGGTGAAAATACTATTTTCCTTTTTCCCACTTGCAAAATTCAAACTTACTGTAATCCATTCCTCTGATCAAATGCAGGGATCATAGAACTGGGATGCTCTGACATCAGAGCAACAAGCAACTGCAAGACATCCATTAGATTGTCATCCTGTTGAATAAAAGTTATACATTTGAAATCAAAATGCATGCATGCTAGAACATTGTTTTGGTTAAAAAAATATTTCAAAATTATGTGGAGAGCAATAGTAAACTAAGGACCAAATCAATAAGGCCAAGATCAAAAGAGCTACAGATCTGAAAGGCAAGTGAAGAAAACGTTACAAAAAATATACTTCAATTTTTAGGGTGAAGCATTGACAGGGAAGGGATCTTTGCACTATGCCATTCCCTTGCACACACATGCTCATATGTTTGCATGTGTATTTCCTGGTCCTTTGCTGCACAGGAGCTAGAAATAAACTGCTGCACATTTTCTGTGGCACAGAGTGGTGTTGAATGAAAGAAAAAATATTCAAACCAGGGAAAAAAGTACTACCACCTGCCACACACAAGATTTAATACAGTTAATTCAAGCTGCTCAGTAAAGTTTTCTATACTTTTAGTCTAAAGCACTCTAAACTAAAGTTTATTAATTTGCTCCAAGTTTGTTGTAGCAAAAAATAACCAAAGTAGCAAAATGCACCTGTCTTTTCCCATTCTTTGTGTATTAAAAAAAAAGCTTGTTTTAAAACAAACAAATGAAAAAGGGCATCAAAATAGAAGCGCACAAAAAAACCCCACTGTCCAACACTTTAAAACAAATACTCTGATTTTTCTTTATTTGAAAACCAGTTTCACAACCTTTGAACTACTCTGTTCACCTGACAGTATTATTAGCTTAAATTACAGATGCTATTATTGACGAATGAGCCCTATGAGAAGGCTGAATTTTCCTTTTATTGTTGATGTTTTTCTGAATTTACAGTTAGATACCTAATTGTGTGAGATTCAGCATTCATGGATCTTTTTGACTTGAATATGCAAACAACTAAGATATTTAAAACATCACACCCTCACATCTGAAGGCTATAAAAGGCTTCTGCTGGTTCAGTTCACTCTTACATGTAACCAAGAGTCTTATTTTTCACTTCTCCACATAAAGTAGAATGATTTGAATGGTACTACCAAATAGTAGTAACCAGCACAGAGAATAAAAGCAAAATGTAGGTGTCAACAACAAAAAAGTAAAAAATCCATACTGCTTGAAATGAAGTTCAATTAATTCCTTATTTTACCCATTTCAAGCACCCTTACAGAGATGAGATCAGTTAGATTTATGTCCCCATTTCCCTTGTCTTTGATGTTGCATCTGGCATAAAGTGCCTTTTCCTGGTGCTAAAATATGAAGATGCAGATGTATCAGTGGTAACCAACATTTTCTCCCAATTAAGTTTATATGCTTCTCTTAGATGTCATTAACATACATCTTTATTTTTTAATGCGTGTTTTCAATTTTACTGCTTTATTTAAGAAGCAAAATAAAAAGGAGAGAAAAACAAAACAACAAAAAAATATGACTTAGCCTAAAAGAAGGTTTTGACTCTTTTTTTAAAGTCAGTCTCACCATCTGTTTTTCTGCTTGGTAAATTGGTTTGCAGAACAACATAAGAAACCATTTTGACTTACTGGCTTAATGAACTTCAATCTAACATTGAACATAGTGCTTAAATCACTGCAAGAATATTGGCATATCAGCACACTAAAGAATTGGACAAGGTTTGTTACTTCCTCTGCAGAGCCATCTTGTGGCATAAAGGAGGTTATATTTGAAAATACTCAAATATCTGGGGGGTCACAAACAGCAGCAGTATGCCACTCCCCACACACACATCCCCCAAATTAAAAATTACCTCATGTATAGTGAGCAGATAATTGAGGATGGCCTGCAATTCATCTTCTTTTATTCCATAGTCCTTTGAAAAGAAACAGCTTTTAAATATCATCTTTCAAGCACAAAAGTGATGTTCCCAAAAAAAGCATTATTGCAAGCAGTGATTACACAACACTACAAGTATCACAAGGCAAATTTGTTTTCACTCAATACTACAATACCTTCATAGTTGGAAGGTAATTTTTCCCTGCCACCAAAAGCACCCACTGAATGCTATAAAAGTGCTTTAAGACAATTTCAACACAGGCATAAAAATAAGACAAGTAGCAATATAGTATATAGAGTAACACATGTTAATTGATACACTCAATTTGATCTGAGAGCTTCCTATTAATAAAAGAATTAAGGTAGCAAAGAGGATTCAGAAGTAGACCTGGAAGTTTAATTATAAGCCTTTTAGCTGTGTCTACATCTGCTTTTGCCTCTTATTTTCCACTACAGAATCCCACCTTCAGTTGCTATCAACTCTGAAGAAATCTACATAAGTTATGGCATCTATGCCAGGAATACGCCTTGAGGTATTTTTTGTGAAAATAAAATAAAACCCAACAGTTTTTAATAACAGGCTGACAGTAGGGAAAAGCAGCCTGTCTTCTTTTCTAGGGTTGTTTTTTTTTAAAGCAAGCCTTTTTCCCAAAAAGATTTTGCACCATGGTGTACAAATATAAAATTTGCTGAAGAATTAGCAAAAGGATGTGCTTTTTACTGCTGTGCAGGTCCTGGCTGGGCTGTGAGTTTCTTCACAGCAGGTAGAACAGGGCTATGTTTCTGCTGGAAACAGTGTGATAACACTGGGATGTTTTTGTTATTGCTGACACAGAGCCAAGGCCTTTTCTGTCACACTGGTGAGAAAGCTGGCAGGAGACACGGCCAGGACGGGTGACCCCAGCTGACCAAAGGGATATTCCATACCCTGTAACACCATGTTCAGTATATAAAGTTGGGGGAAGAAGGAGGAAGGGAGAGATGCTTGGAGTGATGGTGTTTGGTTTCCTGAGTAAGTGCTACACGTGATGGGTCCCTGCTCTCCTGGAGATGGCTGAACAGTGCCTGCCCATGGGAAGGGATGATGGACTCCTTGCTTTGCCTGTGGGCACAGCTTTTGCTTTCCCTGTTAAACTGCCTTTATCTCAACCCACCATAAGCTTTTGCTCTTTTGATTCTCTCCCTGATCCCACTGGCAGGGAGTAAGTGAGCGGTACTGGGCTGCTGGTTGGGGTTAAACCACAACAAACCTTGGGAAACTCTATTCAAAACCACCCAGGCTACAAAACTCTGACAGAAATTAAAAAAATAAAATAAAAATCAATGCTTCAATTGCAGAATGTCCAATTTAAAGACAGAGAACAAGAGCCAAGGGCAGAGCTGTTCTGGTAGTTACTCCTCCACACTGCTGGGCCTAAGGGAGAGCACAGAGAACTCACTGGTCCCTTAGCAACATGGGAAGAGCGGAAAAGGGAGGCAGCTTCAAAGACACAAAAGTCAGTCTACAGAAGGGAGAAAACAGAGGCACCAAAGCTTACAATAGGAAAGGGTTAAGAGTCTATAAACAGTAGACCTGCTGAGTTCCAGTATCTCTCTGATGTCTAAAAAACAACTTAAAAGGGAGAAAAATACATCTTTAGCCCTGCCGTCTGTGGCAAGAGGCACAAAAAAAAGAAGCACCTTACAAAGTTTTTCTGTTTCCTTACTATTACATAATTCAACATGCTTAAAGAATGTTTTTATGAAAGGAAACAAACATCCTATTGTAATTTAAAGCTACCCTACCTTCATCACTAGCTGTTTAATAAACATCAACAAAAATGCTCGCAGGGATAAAATCTCCTTTTGAGTAGGCCGTGGACCATCTACAAAAGAAACGTAGATATATGAACTACAAATTAAGTTGTTATTGGCATAGAATGCATTTTCACAGAAAGAAAAATCAAAGGCATTTTCTGGGTGAAGAAGGCACAATTCTAAGTAAAGTTATTTTCCCTCTATTTCAGACTACAAAACAACAGTACTGCATTTTATCACTTTTCATTAGCAGAATGCCCAACCAGTGAGGATCTAATACAGCTTTTATTAAGTAAAGCTTTTATTAAATACAGCTTTCTAAACCCTCTAAATACTTCTAATGATTTTACCACTTCCTTATAGTGCTCTGAACCAACTTCAAGCAAGGAATAACACTGACATAAAAACTTAACATCAGAATTTCCAGATTTCAAATCTTCACAGTTTACAGCTCTTTTGAAAGTTCTGCTAAAGCTCAAAGGAAGAGCTACATGCCATTGTTACACACTGGCTATATTCACAAAAATCAACCCATGGATAAAGATTACCTTGAAAGACATGACTTAATTTGTTAACTCAAAGTCAAAAGGACTGGCTTCTGCCACCGCTGTGTAAAGCAGACTTTCACTGAAACATTTCAAATACTCAAACACTCAGTAGTTCCCAGGAGAGGCAAGGTTAAAAAAACAGGTGCAACCAAATGTCAAAGTCAAGTAAAAGTTTTCATACAGAAAGCAAATGAACTGTCACAAATGCATTTCTGGGGATAGTTCTTACATTTGCTTTATGGGTTCCCAGTTCTTATGATCTTAATCATCATGGAAAAGCAAATCAACTCATGAATGAAAGTGATCATGAGTCTGGTTTTACAAAGTATAGACCTACAGGCATGCTTGGTTTAAGAACAGTTATTTTCAGTATAAATTGAAAGCAGTCAAATAGTCAAAACAAGCCATTAAACTGCATTACTAAGAGTATTCTACATGTACATTTGCCTCAGGCTCAATAAATCAGTTCAGAAACTAAGTAAATCCGTGTCTTCACTAAAAAGAAAGGAGAAAGAACACATGCTTTGCTTCTTAAAGAATGCAAAATACTACAAAACAATCTTTACAACCCTCTAACAGAAAGGGCTGGCCATCTTGAGAAGCTGGTGGCAGGAAGTCAGACACATCTAAGGAGCACTCACTCCTAGTATATCTTGCTCTCTTTCATTCCCTGCTTCTCTCTCTGAAATTCCAGAGCCTTTCATTACAGAAGACAGCAGAGATGTAAGTTATTCTCCTTTTGTCAAGGGTGTTTCCCCAACCCCATAAAACTCAGGACAACAATAAGAAAAGTTGTGACGTCATACTCCCAAGCAGCATTAATTCCCTTATCTGTGTCAGTTCCATCTGCACATGTTTATGTTACACTGGTGAAAGCTTCAGATCTCCCAGTTCCTTTCAGAGTACTCGATTTCTCAGTCAAGCAGCTCTTCCTTTCTCTTTTTTCCTTAGGATCAGTATTCTTTTTCTGTGTTTCACGACAATGACAAGTACTAAACACCTCTTCTAAATTTCTTATTAGTTCCTTTGCCATGAGTCCACTGTCTGAATTAGGTATGCTCATTAAGCACTTTTCCAGCAAATTGAGATCCCTATGCCAGTCAGATAGACTTAGTATGCTTGTTTCCATCTCTGCTGCTACTATTAGTAGATGTTAAAGGCACTTAAAGGACTGTCCAGTACCTGAACAAGCTCCATAAAGAGACCACATTCCCAGACACAGCTCTACACTTCCAACACCCTACCATTTCTCTGAGCAGCTCTGTCTCATGTTAGTTCACATAGGTGTTTGATGACTTGTAAAGAAAGCTTCCTTTAGATTGTGAAGAAAATCTTTCAAGGACAAAAGCACACTGCTCAAACTGCTGCAGGGAACTCACCCTAATAAAGGGAAATTATTTCTGGAACACTTACAGTTCTATTCCATACATTGCATAGAAAACCTTTTAAAAATAAACATCAGATGGGGAGAGTAAAAATTAAAATACATACATACCTATGCCCTTGGGAGTTATCCCACTGCGATCTTGAGGGTTCACTACCCAGTAATAATACTTTAGGGTGTGCATGACCAGAAGAACCGTCCCAACCCGCCGGATTGCACCATATATGTTAACAGTGGCAATGAACTCAGTAGACAGGTAAGTGTACAGGGTCAGCTGTGCCTGCAACACCCAGTGAGGACAGCAAAAATCATTACACCTAAATTGCAGCATGTCAGACAAATGAATTCTTAAATTTCATGTATTAAAATGTCACAAAGAAATGATTTTTCTCTGCGTAGCTCTGTTACAAGCCTCTTGAAAACCCTGCAGACTAATGAAAAATTTCATTATATTTCTAGAACTGTAGAGTGCTGGTTAAGAAGGTTTCACATAGAACCAACTGGTGAGTTTTGATCAAAGTTGTTCACTCTCACAGAATACAGATTCACCAAAACAAAAATCACGGTCATTTTTAATGAACACTTCAAATCTGACACTAAGATAATTTGCTCTTAAAAAATTGCTGAGTTTTTGGCAACTAGCCCATCCAAAATTCCCTCTCAATCTGGGTCAGGAACTCCAGAAGTTACTTACAACTGTCTTCTGCAGAACACTGCAGGTTTCCAAACTCCCTGAAATCCCTGGGAGTCTGCACAACTTGACAGCTACATGCAGAAAAGCCAAGCCTGAAAACAATTCCTGCATGATTTCTGCTGTGGAACAAAGACCTGTAACTCTTGGAGTCCAGGCTTAGTTGCAAAACCCCCAAATCAATACATCACAAATATCCTGTTTATAAGAATGAGCAACATTACCTGGGCTGGGATATGAATCCATATTGCAGGGTTAAGGAGAACGTGGTCACACAGCTGCTTCAGCAAGGGCACCCCATTGTGTAAGTTGCTCAGGTATTTGGAAAAGGCAAGGCAAAGTTCTAGGACAGCTCGGGTAACATGGGCTTTGGAAGACTGTAAAAGAACATCTGCTTAAGGAGAGTCCTGCAACAGTCTAGGAAAAGTATTTCTCTTGAGAAAATTCAACACTCATGTAAGACATCAAGAAATATTTACTTTACCTTTTCTAGGCTATATCCTATCACAAGGAAGCCTTTACAGGAAAGCATCTGTTCTTGCATAGCAATAGAGTTCTTCAACAACTCCATAATGAATGCCAATAAAGTAGAACTGGAAAACATGGTTTAGTAGAGAAAAATGTTCTAAACATTTACAACAAGACAGAAAATATCTCCAAATTAACACTTCCATCACATGGGCCAGAGATATACATTTATTGTGTTATATGAATTCTCAAATCAGAACTTTTAAAACAAAAAGGGAAACTAAATTTTTGACAACTGTAACTTCTTGCTTTTGATTAATGTTTTTCTAACTTGAAATTCTGCATTGCAAGATAACCATGCAATAGCAAAATTCTTCTGAAAATACGTTCCTGCAGAAAGGCAACAGTTAAACTTGTATTTCTCTCTGCTTCATGTTCCACTTACAAACTTGTGCAAGATCAGTAACAAACACCATTCTGTTTGCTATGGATGTCAGACGAGCAGGTATTTTTCTAGACACAACTTTTCTATGGATTCAAGCTTATTCAATTCTGTGCTGCTGCCAGAAGGACTATTCCTGTCCTGCCCCTTGTGTCACAGCACTAGTGCCTATGGATCAAGACGTAGGCAAAAAACCTCTCTGTTGCTGGGCCAGTTTGCAACTAAATCAAATCCCTGACTTAGGACACAGACACCCAAGTCTGAGCCAGCTCAAGAGGCTCCCAGGCACGTAAAAACAGACTGAAGGAACATTGTGCCCACCCCTTCTTAGCAACAATATGGACACAGATAGTCTTTAAACAGCCATGAAACTACAGTTGCAATGAAACAGAGCAAACCACCAGAATTCTATAAAGCAATCCCTTGGCTGTTCCTACTACTCTTTAATTTAGGAGCTTCACCAGCTCCTGTGTCTGGTTGTTCAGAAGTTGGATGGACTTGAAACAGAGCTCTAACCACAGGAAAAGCCTGGTAGTAACACTAACAACAGTATCTTCCAAAAAGTCTGAAGGTTAAAAGAACAAATTTGAAAGAAAATCCAAGGAGTAACTTCATACAGCTGAAAAATTAATCCTTTATGAAGTTTCTCTTCAAGCCTTCCCCAGTGAATTTTCTTCATAACAGGAAGAAGCGCAAGAGAATCATCAGTAATTCTGCTACACAAAAAAATGGTGAAGTATAAAATATATGCACATTTCAATTCTGTGTGAACTTTCATAGAACATTTGGTGCAAACAAGCACATTGCTTTGAGGTCCTGCCTATAACAAGGCCACCTTTTTGCTGTCAGACATAACTCCCAGTCACACAAGACAATGCAGACCACTATGCCATTTAGCAAAGCAATAGATAATTTCCTTTCCTTACAAAGAAACAAGGAGTAGGACCCATGAAGTACATGCACTCACCAAACAGTTGTGTCAATGTGGTCTGTTGAATATTGCCTATAGTCCAACTGTGCAAAGAGAGGGAAAAGCACCTGCACCCCTCCAATGGAGTGCAGGGCACTTTGGATAGAATGCGTTAAGACTGCTTTCACATCCTGACAAAGAAGAAACAAATAGTGAAACCTCCTTCAGAAACTGTTAAAAAGTTGTTAAACCCAGTTTTTAATTTGTTTACTACAAAAGCAGTGTTATTACCAAGTGAAAAGAAACAGCAAGAACAACAAACTGGCTGCCACAGCCACAGTGTCAACACCTAGTCTGCCTGACCCACTGCTCTAGATACGCTCTAGTGTAGATCCTCAGAGGAATATACAGGGGATGGTTTGCAAATTCTAAAACAACACTCTAGTAATAAAGAAACACTAGAAGAGAACACATGAAAAGCTTCTGACAATTTAATAAGTGAAGACACTCAAAGCACAGGGAAGAAAAGGATTTCCATAAGCCCAGGGCAAAGGACAGGAGATAGGCAACATCTGAACATGTCAGAAAGGACCAAGAAGGATTATTTTTAAAAGCTAACACAGCCCTTGTAATATTGACATTTTGTTAGGTTGCAATTTTCCCCAGAACAAATTTTTTTCCTTAGTATTCTTTAGTTCAAAAAACGGGAGGTAGCAGGAGGGCCAACCCAAAAAAAAAAACCCCAACGTATACACAATTCCCAATCTTATCCCTATAAAACTTAATTTTAGGTTTTCAAACAGAAATCATTTGTATCCTCCAAATTTATGAAAACACTGATATACCTGCAGCATGAGGGCATGTGGTGAATGAACAAAAATCGAAGGGTTGTCCTTAGGGGATGACTCTAGACACAGCTGTGCATCTGTAGCCCTTGGATTGTACATGAAAGCAATAGCACTGGATAGTTTGCCATCATATAGCAACAACTTGTGATGTTCATCGAGGAAGAGATCACTTTCTGCCTTGAACTTGAATGTTCCCTGCATTGGGAAGCAGAGTTGAGGAAAGAAAGAAACAAATTAGATTACGCACATTGAAGACATAGTTTAGAATATAACTAGTGCCAAAAAATTAGTAAAATGTTGCTTCTTTAATCTAGCAGTATTGAATAAAGGGTCTCAATAAGAACACGGATTCAAAGTCAATTCTACAGAATTAGAACTGCAGAATTTTTTTGACCCCTGAAGAGTGTCATTGCCAAAATGGCGGGTAATGTAAAAGAAACATATTGGCTTGGAAACAGCATGGCTGGCAGCAATGTTCACTCAGAAGGAACTAATCATTGAGGAACAGATAGAATAGGAACCATCTTTTTTAGCTTATGTTTGTACAGCTGCTAGGGAATAACAGTCTTCAATTAGTGCCCCTCAGGCTAAGACAAAACAAATAATAAATCACTGCAACAAAACTAATCTTCAGCACTAACTTCACACATTAAAAAAAAAAAACTTAACTAGCACAAGTAACTATAGAGCTACATTTCTAAAACAAATACATCACACTTGATCTAAAGTTTTCAGCCTGAAAAAGTGAGCCTAGTCAGAGAAAACAGTGGTGTTTTCCCTCCCCAACCACCAGCATGGAAATGTTGAGAAGCAAAGAGGAACACCATTCTTGTTGTTTTATAGGAAAATAAATAATTGAATTAACGCTTACTTGTAGTTTGGCTTACACAGCCTCACAGAAGAGTATTACAATGTCACAGTATTCTCAGCAGAATTAAACTTTAAATAGTCAGCTCTAACATACCTTATACCCCAGACCAAGCTGATAAATGGCAAAGATCTGAGCAGCATTGAGAGCCTCACTAAAAAGGTAAACAGATGTCATTTGCCCACAGAACACTCGATTGGCATCTGCTGTTTCTGAAGAGCCCAGGAAACATTTGTCAAATGTCTGAAAATGAAACAGATCCCAGTAACAGGGTTTAATCTGTGCTACACAAACAAATTATACCAAAATATACACATCTTATCAGGGAATATTTTTATATAAACAAGTATTTGAGGGTGTCAACAGAAACAAATTTAAAGTTCTGAGATGTATAAAAGCATGATTTACTCCTCTACCAAAGAGGTACTATTTTTCTTTCAATTTTTTTTTAAATTAATAAATAAAATGGGCAAAGAATATCTATATAATCCATAGGTACTAGTGTACAGGGATTACTTACATCACTGGTGTTGACAAACCATGTTATCTCTCCATAAGATGCCAGTTCCCCATTGACATAACATCGAAGTTCACTGTTTTTCCAGCGGTTATAGATGTGCACTATAGTAACCATGTACCACTAAATAATAGGAAAACAATTCATATAATTCTACAGACACAAAGTTGAATAGTAGAACACATTTAACTGCTTACATGTAATAACTTAAGACTGAAAAATGCATCTTAGGCAGAAAATGTTAATAAGCCATCAGTGAGTTTTCTTGCATTGCTGTGTCAAAGTATAATATGCCACTTCTTCCACAAAAAGATGACACAAGCTTGAAAGAT
This sequence comes from Xenops minutus, assembly GCA_035221455.1. Taxonomy (NCBI): domain Eukaryota; kingdom Metazoa; phylum Chordata; class Aves; order Passeriformes; family Furnariidae; genus Xenops; species Xenops minutus. Next base: position 13,031,888 of record JAWWEE010000122.1, on the reverse strand, counting down.
ATATATGGCATATAACTCTAAAAAATTTTATGACAATGCTGAACCAAATTTACACTGAAATCACTGTGTAAATAACTTCTAAGCTGGGTTACTCTTAGCATGATGGACTACTACAAATGTCATTCCAAAGAGCAAGGATGGCTCCAGACTAAAGCCTTTCAAAGGCTGTGCATGTCAAATTATCACAAACAGAATCCATATTTACAGCAAGGGATTACTGATAAGAAATTCCTGAGGAGGCCTGTTCTCCCACAAAATGTTTACACCAGTTGCTCCAGAAACATTAGCAGAATATCTGATTTAAAAAGGAAACATGTAACATTGCATGACACTATTTAATAGGCAAGGCAGCCTTGAACATCAGCAGTAAAATCAACTTGTATTTTAATTCTTACATTTAAAAAGATATAGACAATATAACAGCAAATGTAAGGAGACTACTTGCTGGACAACCTGGATGAACACAAAGTGTAATACTCTTTCAAGAATGATCTGTTTTCTACCACATGTAAGACCATCAAACTCCTATTAATGGCCTGAGCTTGATTAAGAAAAGTAAATGTGTGTTAGAAAACATTCTCCCTTAAAATAACACTGCATTTGCTCACATCAAGTAAATAATGACATAAAATGGGATTAATGACAGCAAAATACTTTAGAAAAAGGAAAAGAGAATGTCTGGAGGTCCAAGAAAACAAAGAAGGAAAAAATATCACAAACATTTTCTCTTTCAAGCTGTGTGTATGTACTAAGAATCCTCGGAGAGCTCACAAAAGTCTCAAAAATTCATAACATGTCTGGTAAATTCTGCTTTTCTAGCTTCCTTATACACTTGATAATAAAAAAGAAGTAAAAATTCAGAACACAAATTTGTTTTGCTCATTCCAATGTAACTTTGTTCTACAGAAAGATGAGCCTAATCAATAGTTACAACACACACGCCTAGGTTACAATTTCAAATTCATGAAACCTATTTGAAAGAACTTATTATTTTAACTCACCTTCTGTGGCTTGAAATCAAATTTTACACAATGCTGGAAACCTTTGCCCTTGGATTTTATGGATGTTACAATCAAGCAGCCTCCAACAAAGTGAGCAGAATAACCAAGTCCTTTGTTTGTTCGAAAACTGGCAAATGAGAACAAAATCAGCATGCACACAGATGGATGCAGAAATCATTGAACAATTAACAGAGAATTCACATCAGAAATGCAGTTTGATATAATACTCACCAATACAAGTAAGGCTTATCCTTATCCACATTAATATTATTTACAGGATCCATTCTTAGCCAAGTGTGGAAAGTAAATCCATTCTGGTATGGCCACTTGGCTATAGGAGGTAAGGCAATAGCCTGAAAAAGGCAAGAATTATTCATGTAGAAAGATCAACATCACAACAGTAATATACACAGGTTAAGATACACTCTACAATTGTATACTGATACACAAAGACACATTGTAAATGTGTACAGTTTCTCTATACTAAAAAAAAAAAATCCAGCCTCACTTCTGTGCTTTTTGTACTTGACTGTTATAATATTTAACTGATCTAAATATTTAAAACCCTGATTTTTATATTCCAAAGAAGATTATTAGTAGTAAACTACACTATCACTTGATTTAACTCACAGTGGATCTTGGAGTAATTATACTAAATACTCCATTTCTTAGACTCCTACATTTAAGAATAAATTAGAATATTCACATTAAGGTTACTGAGGCATCCCCAATATCACATACAGTTCAAACATTCAACATAATTAATAGAAGTTAAACCCAAAAACACTACCTGAATATCCTAAAGGAACAAAAACATGCCTGTTTATTGCCAAGTTCTGCTGCACATGATAAAACTGCAGAAGCATTTTCCTAAGAGTCTGCATTTTTCAGTCTCAAGTTTTTATTGAAAAAGAAATTCATTATGCCATCAACTTGGTGAAATTTAATCTCAAGACACCAAGGCAGAAAAGTAATAGGTTTATGTGAAGAAAACCGGACTCATCTAGTAAATCTTATTCAAATCTTGTTCTGAATTCAGCATGAAATTTTGAACACAATTTTTTCATCCTACAATTGTAGAAGCAAATGTGTTGACACACTTGAACTCCTACAGAAGATTCTGCACTGAGTTTTTCAACTACCTATTTAGTTTCAAATTCTTTTGCAAGTGAACACCACAGAACTTAAAAATGAATTGTTCAGTCACTTGAACAACTACAAAAAGACTAACCATTGCTAAATTTAAGATCTTTCATTATTTTTCAGCATATAAATGTTTTCTCACCGAATTCTTATAAGCAATATATTTTATTCACATCATCTGATCATTAAAAGAAATTACATAAGGGGCAAGCGCGACTACTTCTAGTTCAGCACTTTTTGTGGTTTCACTAGCAAAGGTACATGTAAGGCTGCACTGGGTTTGGGTGGCAAGGTTTTGGTGATGGGAGGCTACAGGGGTGGCTTCTGTGAAAAGCTCTAGAAGCTTCCATGTGCAACAGAGCCAGTGCTCCAAGATAAACCCACTGCTGGTCAAGGACAAGCCCATCGGTGATGGTACAGCACCACTGGGATAAAATATTTAACAAGGGGGGGGATGGCAACTTCAGCTGGAGAGAGCAGTGACAATGGCAAAGAAACACCTCTGCAGACAGCAAGGCCAGTGAAGGAGGGGCAGGAGGTGCTCCAGGCACTGCAGGCTGTGGTGCAGAGCGTGGACAGGCAGGCTGTGCCCCTGCAGTGGAGCACACATCCATCTGCAGCCCATGGAGGAGCTCCACACAATGCAAGGACCCACAGTGGAGAAGTTCATGAAGGGCTATCTCCAATGGGTGGAACTCCACAATGGAGCAGGGAAAAGCAGGGAGGTTCTCCTTGCAACAAAATTTAACTGAAGCAGTCAGAAAAAAAAAAAAAATTCAAAAAAATGCAGCCTCATTCATATCCATTCTTTGTGTAATAGTTTTTGTCCTTCTACAGTGATATTGCACATCTATTATAAGCATGATTTACTCAGGCACAATGCAGGTGTCAGGCAGAGAAAAAAATCTGGTTCAAACTCTATGACAGCGACAGATAAGATAAAGAACATCACAAATGAAAATAAGCAACAGCCCTAATAGAACAACAAATGAACAAACAAGAGACTTAAAATATGTACATACTGCAGCACTTTTTCCTGGAAAGTTGAAGAAGGCATCAGGTCCATACTTCTGAGGCATGTGTTTTAACACAGACAGTAACTTCCCAGCATGTGGTGGCTGACAAAGAGAATTACTACACTTGTAAATAAATAAAACAAACTTAGAAGGAAGAAAAGACTAGCCACACACACACACAAAGAATTTTGACACATTTTAAAAACTTTAATACAATTAATTAGCTTAACTAGGGACTTAATGCCAGAGTCACTTTCATCCAGCATCAACTAAACAGACCCTGAATGTTGGTTCCTCCCTCTGTCTGTTCATTCCCATCAGCAGTCTGATTTTGCAAAAACCTAAAGAAAATTAACAGATCCAGATGAAAACTGATTTAGGAAAAAACAAATGCAAACTAATTTTTAATTACAGCTGTTCTGGACTGTGACTGTGTGAAACCTGTGCCAGCACAAGGGAGTGGGGGAATATCTAGCAAAAGGGAGAGGGAGGACCAGGAGACGGGATTATTTCCATCAGGACTACAGTCATACTAGATTAAATTGACTTGAAAGCCCATGGAGAAAGATTAAAGTCTCAAGGGCAGTTTGAGCACCTAAACTGAGTGCTCAGTGTGAATATTTAACACTTCCCCACCACCCTAATTCTGCACTGATTTTGCTGTAATGCTCAGCAACTATAAACTCCAAATCAAGAGTGTGAGCTCAAAACAACAGAAGTACAGCAAATACTGGTCACACTCACAGCACAATTTTGTGTGCCTTCTTTCACCACATCATAACTTTCTGCTAGATCTGGTTTTAAACTACAGTTTTATAATTTTGATATTTTCCTGGAAGTGCCCTTTTCTCCCTTCCTGCAAACAGTCACCTTCTGAAAACCTAAGCATTGCAAGTATTTCAAATGTACCAAAACTACAGCCAGCTAAACAGTGCTTAGAGAATCTGAATTAAAATTGAGGAGGAACTGCTGAGAACTGCTTAGATGTCTTCAGTGCTATGGAATTTGACCAGGTAATTTGTGTAGTAGCAAAATACTCAACATCTTTAAAGTACTGCTGATTTTAGGATCTCTGGAGCTGTACAACTCCTAAGCAATGCAACCGTGGCATTTTTCTCATCCTTTCCTCTGCATTTAGTCTTTAATAAAGAAAGGAAATTAAATGCAAATAGCAGAGAAACAGGAAATGAACAAGTTAATGTTAAAAAAGCCACTTGAATTCATCTATGATTAAATACACATCTATGAAGTTTAGAGTATTTCTATTTAAGCAGGGTAAGATCTCCAAAGTTATTTATTTCAAAGCGTCTTTTAAAATTTGCTGTACTGTGTGTGCATACTTGCTGTTATATTGAATACTCTTCTTTAAATTCTTTGAAGTCAGCAGAGACACTATGCTATCTTTTCTCTACACTAAGCAGAGTATTCAGAGATAATAAGAGCCGAATTGAAATGCAAAGCAGGTAAAACAATTGTTAAAATAGTTCCCAAGTCCAGCAAAACAACTGTGTATTAAAGAAAACTTTATCCAGTGGCCTCCACAACAGAAACATTTTTACTTTTGGGAATGAGGTTCTCAATAGTAAAAGGAGACCCTCTTCTTGCTTTCTATTTCACACAGGAACAGAAGAAAAATGATACAATTTTTCAGTGGAATTTATTTTCTTCATGTCAATATCTGCCAAAAATTCTAACTTCCCAACCTGGGTATATTTTTTCAATCTTCAGGTGAAGTACAGCAATGTGAAAATATGAGCAGGTGGAAGTGTCTAGGTATGCATTTGTTATTTGTTTCTCTCCTGTGACTTAAAAAAAAATTAAGCCTTTTTCCTTCAATTTCACATACCTGGAATCACAAAAATAAAATCATGTGCATAAAAACACTTCAAGCCATCATATTATTCTCAAGTTTTCAAAAAGACCACTCCAGTCCACAGATCCAGGAAGAAAATTAATTCCATCACTATTCTACTCTCTATTTTAATTGCTTGCTGGTAAAAAGATTCATTGGTACAGTACAAGAAAGATTCCTGTATTTTTGGTACATTCAAAATTTGTTTATTATAAAGTTACTGAAAGTCTTAACTTGTGAACATTAGGAAAAACATAAGCAACACCACAAAAATGGTTTCAGTTTTGTGTTATCTTTTACCCATCTCCCTTTTTCTCCTTGAAGCTTGCTGAAGAACAACTTTAGCTCTCGAACTGTCAAGTTATAGCTTGCCAACACACCCAGCATATCCACTAGGAGATCTGAAAAGGAAAAACAACAGCAATAGAACTGCTTGACAAAACACAATGTCAAATTTCTATAGTTTGAGTCCTGCCCTAGTTGAAACTGTACCTGCAATCATGTTGTCGGCTCTGTCAATCCTCTTGAGCACCTGTTCCACCAGCCCCACTTCTGTGCACGCCTGGAGATTGCGTATGCTTTTCTTCAGGATGGCTGTGAACATGCTCCACACCTCAGCCTGGCACGTGACGTCACACTTATCCAGTAAGTCCACCATGCACGTGATGCCCTCTCCTTCTTGGATGATAAAGTTCATCTCCAAGTCAAACTGGCCTCCCACGAGCTATCAGATAAAAATATTTTAAAGAAAAAAACCTTCAGACAACTGGATCAAAGTATTATTCCATGTTTGGAGTTAGTCATTCTGCAAGAAGAAAACTATCAAAGACGTAGGCTAAAAAAAACCATAATGAGTCCAATACCAATATATTGTCTTATTTTTTTTTTCATAATAAAGGTGCTCCTAAGGTGCCATCTACTATCAGACAATGTCTGCAGGAAAACATTTGGGTACTTTAAGACAGATGTCCTGAGTTGCCCCACACAGGTGAAGGCATCAAGTGAGCATTCTAAAACAGGCAAGAGGGCCAAAGCAGCCAAGGTACTGTAAATGGCCTGGAGCGGCCCTAAGAGCTTTCCTTTGCATGTGCTTAACACTGCTCTGCTAAGAGGGCAATTCTAGCCAGAGGGAGCTGATGCACATCAGAAATATTGCCACTTATGAACACCTAAGAGACATTCCTGAGATACTGGATAAAACTGGTTAAGTAGGAACTGCTGGATTCATTAGCAGTCACAGCCACTAAAAGGAAGCAAAGGCTTGCTGTATCTGTGTCAATGTGGAACTGCAGCTCTGTTCCAAGCCTTTGACAATGCTCTGGGTATGACACTTGAATCCTGTAATATTTCTGGTCTCCTAGAGGCATGTCTTGTTTGAACATACACTTGTAACTAACCACATATGTGTGTGCCAAGAAGGTGGAGAGGCAAAGGAAATAACCTGCTCCACTCATTTGTCTACTCAATAAAACAAAAATTCCAGCTGAAAGAAAGATGGATTGTACTAACTTAACTCTTTTATCTCAATTCCCCCTCTCTACTTTTTTAAGTTCTTTTGGACTTTAGAACTGTATTAACCTTAAAAACCACTGAATATTCTGAATTGGAAGGGATCCATAAGAATCAGCAAAGTCCAACTCCTGGCCCTGCACAGGACCATCCCCAAGAGTCACACCATGTGTCTGACAGTGTTGTCCAGACACTTCTTGAACTCTGTCAGGCTTGGTGCTGTAACCACTGCCCTGAGGAGGCTGTTCCAGCATCCAGCCACCCTCTGGGTGAAGAAGCTTTTCCTGATATCCAACCTAAACCTTCCCTGACACAACTTCAGGCCATTCCCTTGGGTTCTGTCACTGTCCCCACAGAGCAGAGATCAGTGCCTGCCCCTCTTCCTCCCCTCACAAAGAAGTTGTGACTGCAATGAGGTGTCCCCTCAGTCTCCTCTTCTCCAGGCTGAACACACAAAATGACCTCAGCCACCCCTCATAGAGCTTCCCCTCAAGCCCTTCACCATCCTCATTTCCCTCCTTTGGACACTCTCTAACAGCTTAATATCTTTCTTGTATTGTGGTCACCGAAACTGCAGATAATATTGAAGGTGAGGCCATGCTTGCCAAATTGCCCATTATATACCAGCATGCAAATAGGAATTCAGATAGCATTAATTCAAATTATCAAAATGGACTCAGATGTATTTCAGCTGGTTCTCCCTTCTACAAGTTTGTAAAATAAAGGACATTATTACTGTCCTACGTGGTGCTCCTTTCATAGGCTTTGACCATTAACAGTTTGAGTGCTGCCACTCCCTGAAGTCATACCATGCCAAAACTGCCCCAAAATGCCTATAACTGACTTGCTTCCACATTAGCTGCAAGAGCTTCTCTCAGCCAGTCAGGACCTGAAGATAAACTTACCCAAAGGAACAGAATATACGCTCTTCATTAACCACTGAAATTACCATATATTTTCCTCAAGTGTCTAAATCTTGTCACTTTGAAAAAGCAATCTTTGGACTTCTGGGCATAAATCACCGATGCCAAACACCACAAGAAGCAGAGAAAGTTACTGCTTTTATGACAGAATAGACAATGTCTCATGGCAACAATTTCTAAGCAGTAATTTACAATTTTCCATTTTCTCCCCTCTTGGTCTTGAAAAATAATTATGCAATTTACTATCAGATGCTTCCTTAATATCTAGGGAAACTGTAGGAAATGAATGGGGAGACTTGAATTATATTCCCAGGTTCTCTATATCAACTCATGCTGTCAGCTCAAACAAATCTATCAAATCATTACCATTCTCCAAGCCTTAGTTCTTCCCTTCCAAAAGCTGGAGCAGAGGCCTACCTCAAGAAAGCTCTGTAAGGCAGAATTCAAGGGGGAATGCTGAGCAGAATGAATTAACACAGAATCACCTCAAAACAGATGCAAAGATAAAAGGACACTCCCTCCCCTTAAATAAAACCCTGAACAGAGAATTTGAAAACATGAAATACAAAACCCATGCTACCCTTCATTTTACACTGAATTTATCCTCCACAAAACTGAGGTATTCCTCAAGAAGCTGTTCTTCTTCTTACCATGAAGGCAAGAAACAAAGAAAATACTACATTCTGTGTAGAGAGAGAACAGCTGAAGGTTAAATTCTAGTCACAAACCACCTGCTAATTCTTAACAAGAATTTCAACTCTTTATGCATTTGGTTTTAACTATCAGCCACCCATCAATTATCACACCAAAACCATATACAGCAACTAGAGGTGACCTTACCTTCACCCTATAGCCTACCCCACCAATCTTTCATTTTTGGCTAGATGCACTATTATCAGTAACCACCCATCCAGGAAGCTGTCAAATTAGGTTTCCAATCTAATCTGCAAACATAAGCATTTCAGAAAGTGCATTCTAGAAATAATACGCTATGGTAAAAAAAAAAAAAAAATAATTATCATTTTAACATTTCCTTTAAGGGAAGTGAGGACAAAAAATATTCCCCAGAGAAAGCAGTATAGCCAAGGCAGTGCAGCTGATGTACTATATGTATGCATACCCATTAGATACACATAAGCACACACACACCCCACAGTATGTCATATTAACCCTTTCTAATGGTGATTTGAAACTGATCAACCTTCAAAACACAAATTTGTTTCCAATGACAGGGATCATAATCCAGGTCCATGCGTTGGCTAGTTATTATCTGAGCTGCAGTAATGGCTGTGCACAGCAAAATGTAATCTTCCCAAATGTCACAGTAAGTTATGAATATCTGAGCAGCTTAATGCACCTTACTAGCCATGAAGTGTGAGAATGTAATCTTATTACCTTTTTTATGGTTGTATTTTTTTGAATAATGTAGCCTTTGAACTGATGTATAGTCTTTCCTTGCACTTTAGCATGATTTGGTCTCCTATGTCGCACAGTACATTTTTCAAAATTCTCCAATTCAACGTATTTTAAGTCCTATGCTGAGCTGCATAAACAATCTTTATAGCAACCCACAGGGTGGCATAACGTTTGCTTTCTTCAGCATGTAGAATTAAGTGTAAGCTTACAGGAATGGTTTTAAAGGGCAGTATTCAAATACATCCTCACAAATTTTAGATTTTGCTAGCTATATTTACCTTCAAAAATGTCTATAAGCTAAACCAATAGCTCAAGCTTTTTGGTAAAGTGTTTCTACATTTAGCTGACTGAGAACAAGGAGAATACAGCAATTTTTAACTACACATGCAGAGACTACAATTTCTTTTTCCTTTAGAGAAAAAAAACTAATGAGCAGTCAACATAATAGCACTAATTTAAAGTATAAAATAGCACTACAATACTTCTAAATAGAACAAAAAGCCAATTGAAACACACAAAACCTCTCTTTGCAAGGAATTGATTCAAGATATTAAAGAGACTGTGCACTGTTAGGATGAACAACTATCAAGCTACAGCACACAGAAAATAATCATAATAAACTAAAGTCAAGCTTCACTTTCCTGAAAGACCACGATCTAGATTATTAATCTAATTTAAATTGTTTCTCCCACTAACAGACATAAAATATTTCAAAAGCTTGTAAGAAAATGTGAGAAAAAGAATTTCAATTACCTATAAAACACACACAAAAAAAAAGAAATTAAGTCTAAAATCAGCATTTCTGCTGAAAAGGGCTATTTAGCTATACTTGGGAGAACTACAGGGCTGGATCTTCTCATTTACCTCAAACTTCCAAAAAAACCTTCACTTCTACAGAGCTTGGGCATCCTTCTGGTTACAAGACAACCTACACATCAAGCACTTGGTTTGTTCCCTAAAGCCAGGATGAAGGACTATTAACCAAACTGTGACCTCCCTTTACCTCAAGACGATGATTTTGTAATCTCAAAATTGCTTCTTTAATATGCCAAAAAATAGTAGTATGGACGATGCCTATCCAGTGGAAAACATCTATCCCATGAAGAAAAAAAATAAAAAAAAAATACAGTCAATAGGCGCAGGTCCACAGAGGTTAATAGGGAGGCAAGAAAGGCACAGGAAAAGCTTGGATGTCAACCTTTTTGCTTCATTATATTGCTACTATATCAACCATAATGCAGTAGAAAAACTAAACAAAGCACAAAGAACTGTGGGAAGACCCACTCAAGAAAGGTGAGGTCATAACCTTCCAGCAAGATCCAGGTGATTTAAAGCCATTTGCTACCTTAGCTCCAAGTTTTAAAGTAAAGTGAGACCATCACTATGTAAGTGACCAGTGACTCTTGCACAGAAGGAAAGATTCTACTGCAGCCTTTTCTCCACCATCCTCTTGACTCTTTCTGCAGCTTTGGACTTGCTTTCTCCACCATTCAAACAAAACCAAAAACAATTCAAACAACCCAAAACTACCATACAAGCAGAAAACAGGTATATTTTTGAGCAGAAAACAATAAACTTTTCCTGCTGATGCCTCAGACTGAAAACACCAGTTTCTCCCCATCAAACACTACTCGACAGTTACACTACAAAACAAAAATATTAATAGTACTGAACTACTCTGCTTTAAAAGGGAAAAAGAATAGTAACAAAGCAAAAAAATTATTCTTCATTCTGCTTTCTCTCCTATTTCCAAGTTCCTAAGAGAGGCTACACCTGGCAAATAAGAAGTACATTCTAAACCAGGCATATTAACAGTGGCACTACACATCATTGTGCTCGCTTTATCCTTCACGTGTTTACGGGATTCCCAATATTATTATTAACTATGATCAAAGCTGGATCATTCGGGAAAACACATTCTCATTTGGAAAACACCCACAAGGTGTTAAGAGGCTGCTGCTGCCACCTAATGTTGTATTTGAACTGTTAGCCCAGCATTACATGCTTTTAATGCAGTGTCTCAGTGTGGTATCATTCTCTTCCTCCCCCAGTCACCTTGATATCAGCAGCTTCTACCTCGTGCTCTGTCACAATGAACAAAAAAGGCTGTATCTCGAGCAAATAAGACAGGGTAAAATTTCAAAGTAGTAGAAGAGTTTACTTTTAAGTATTGGTTTCTATAAAACCAAGGTTTCTTCAACTTCCCCAAAGCTAACTACAGAAGGCAAACCATTTACCCAATTCGCACAGGAAAGAGTAGCAAATATTTCCTACCCAGCTAATCTGAGACATAAACCAGTTCATTAAAACTTGTCTTTAAAAAGGCACTGAGCTTTGCATACATGAAAATTACTGTCAGCCAAAATAACAAATGTACAAAAGCAAAATTCTTTCTCATGTGGGTACAACACATCTGAAGCATCCTCCTGGTGATGACATTTACCTGTGGGTTTCTCCTTCCCCAGAGAAGGGGTGGGCAGGGGAAATAACCAATTTTAAAACATGATTATGCTGTAATCAATGATGCTTTATTTACCCTGGCTAATAATCTAATATTTTCACTCTGTTTGCAAGAATTAGCTCTACACAATGTTTTTATATATGGGGGTAGGGAGAACAGCACTATGAGTTTCAAATGTTATACTTTTTGGTCTTAATGTATTTTAGAAAGAGCTATTAAATATTTTTTTAAGTACATACCAAAAATTTAAATTCAGTATCTTATAAGGGGAACAATCCTAGTTTTAAGTTAAATGATTAGCAGAGTTAAATTTTCTCATGCACAAACAATCAGAAAAATCAATTCTACATTTATTTTATCAGTTTGGTATCCATTCAAAAAGTGATCTCAGTGCAAACAGCTCAACTCAAGAACAAATACCACATTTGAAAACAAAAATAGTTAAAAGCATGCCACAGTAGATGATTTTTCAGGTCTCTTCCAACCCAAGCCATTCTATGACACCATCATGCACTGTGCTTCCGTCTTCCCTTGGAGAAATTCAACAACATATTCCAAAAGATGAAAGGCATAAACAAGTCCAACATTAGGAAGTTTACCCTTCTCTCGATCTTCACTGACCCACCAAGAGGCAGGACAGTTGATATAAAAGGGATTGCCAAGAACATGACACCAAAGAGGAGTTCCAGAGGCACAGGGAAACCCCCTGGCACAGACCAAACAGGGGATATACCCAAGCAAACCTGCAGCTATTGGAAACGTTCAGAAACGAAAACAGGAGATGGATAAAGTGAATTTCCACCAGGTTTTGTCCCAAGCACATGGCTGATCACGGGGGCCCTTTGCCACACAACTCTAAGCTTTATTTCAAATCCCTGAGGAAACAAAGAACTACCAAGGTGACTTTTTGCAAATCAAACAATTTGAAGACTAAATTTCAACACACTCCAAAGACTGGCTAAAAGGTATGGTTCCAAAACCTGGCAGTTTTTTGTCTGACCTACATTAGACTATAGACTATGCCTAAATCCAGATGAAATTCCTATATTTCCAATATCTGTATTAGCAGGATAGCAGGATTAAATTCTGGTTTTGTTTTAATTAACTTTTTCCCGTGTACTTTGGCCTGTGATACTCTTTAAGACACACAAGAAAGATCTGACTCCAAGAGGTGGTTTAATAACATGCAAATTTGTAGCTCCATACAGGAAATGAAATATCCTAAATCTTTACATCACATCAGATTCATATGTGCATTGAAAGCAAATAAATCATTTAAACCATGATACAGAGAACCTTTTTAAATTTGCATTTATCTACAGTAAATACTGCCATGTTCCTTAATAGCTTGCTAGTGCAATCTTAGCAAACTAATGATTTATGGGTTTGACATTTTAAAAATCAGAAATCCGTCATTTTATGACATCCAGTGGAAAGTCTGCTCGAGTTACATTACTCTGAATTTAAACTCAAACACATGAAACATACATAGCAAAGCTCCTTACCAACTGTCCATTTCATTATTCCAGCACTGCCCTCCCTAGCTACATGTCTAAAAGTTATCTAACATTTTTACTTGAAATAAAAATAGATTTTTCTCAGGAACCAGACATGCCTAACTTCATCAAACACACAACTTTTTGTCAATTCTGGAAATGTCACCCATCAGCAAACAAAACCAATCTGCTATACACTGAGAGAAACAGGGTACCTATGCCTCAGTCACCAAGATGCACAAGGCTGCATCATATCCTATCTCAATCCCAAAAGATAACATTTCTAAAACCACATTAATAAAGTCCAGAGGGGGGAACAAATCCTACAGTCAGGATGACTTTACAGGGAATACCGTCCTTGCACACACCTCCATCACTCAGGACATTTACAAATTCACTGCCCGACAGACATTTAGTTTTATTAATTATTCTATTAACTGATTATTAAATTTATGTCAAGTTAACAAGGAAATCACAAGTGTATTAAACCCCATCCAATTACAGAGAAGCATAAACAATTACACAATTATTCCTGTGTATGTCACTTATATTGAACAGGACTACTTCTGAAACTATATATACCCACAACAAATAACTAATGTACAATAGCATACTTGACCTTCTGAAAATTGCAGCTTCCTGAATAAGAAAACTAAAAAAACCCCAAGGAATTCTGAAAAGGTTTCCCAGTGCATCCAAAGTGGGGTACACGCACTCCAGTGGCTGTGCAAGACAATTCTCTGCAAAATATTTTTTGTATCATTACTAAATACAAAGTAAAAAATTAAAAACAATTTTTATTTTACTTTTCATCCTTTTCAAGGGCAGGAAGCCACCAGGCTTTACACAATCTGAAGCTGGCACCCTGCAAATCTTATACAAGCAATTCTTCACAGAACTTTTAAAGTTTTGACTTAAATTGGATACCCATTTTGTGATACTTGCAAAGTACATTATTTAAAACACTGCGTAACAATGGAATTCTAGGAGTAAAAACAAGGTTATGAGTTTATCCTAGAAAACATGTTTGAAGGTATTTTGCCAGCTTGTAGAGACTGGGAAGTAACAGCCACAAGTAAGGCAGAAAGGCAAAATAAACAAAGACAACCACAGACAAGTAACAAAGGAGAACCTGTTCCAAACATGGAATTGTATAAGAATAACAAAGAATAAACTTACATGGGAAATAAATGCCTTCAGATTCCACCCCCTGCTCTCCCCTCAGATTTTTGCCACTCCACTGTTTAGAGCTTAAAAATAAATATTACTGGAAGCCAGTGTATGAAGTGTATTGAAATACTGCTAAACTAATGATTTCTCCTAACTACACCAGATGAAAAAGGTGCCTTTGTGAGAACAGGGACATCAGTAAAGCCTTCACAACTAGACCATTTTTACTTTTATTGCTTTCAACTCCCACGAAGCACTACTGAAGGCATGGACAGAAAACTGACTCTGACACAACATCTGCTACAATTGGCTTACATTTCTCTGTTTACAAAACCATTTTAAAGCTTTCCCTTGTCCCTGATTTATCACAACACTGGTTTTGGGTTTCTTGGGGTTTTTTCCTGCTAGGACAGAAGGTACTACTATTATTCTAAGGCTCTATCCTGCCTCGAATTCTCCCTTGTCCCTTTTCTCAGCATATAGACAAAGTCTGAAAGGAAATTGTCTCCAAGGAACATGTATAACAGTAAAGGAGAGAAAAAACCCTCACCAAATCCCAAAGAAACAGGCAAAACAAAGACTACTAGTGTTGCTTATGCTACCACTACCACCTACAAATACACTGTTTACAATGTCCCCGCTCTTCTCCTAATGAATTCCAGTTGTTCTCTTTATCACCCTGCATGACAACCCTTTTTCCCCCCCTTGGCTTTTTACATTTGCATAGAGAACAACATATTTCTGACTTAGCTATACAATATCTGCCTGTACATTTAGCTAAGCAGCTCTACCCATGCAGTTCACTGCAGTTTCTTTTAATTTCTCTCAAGAGCCACCTCTTGCACAGACCAGCGTAAAAATTACTTTAAACAACATGCCCTATGTACAGAGAGAGACAGTGTGATGACCAAGGTAATTTTACCAGCACTGCAATTATGTAGCCAGACCTAAAAAGGCAAAAGCAGCCTGGATTACCACAAGGGCAAACTACATTCTGCTTGGTTTCTTGAACTTCGCAATCAAATACCACCAACAGCAATTGCCATGTGTTCTTCAGAAAACCTGACAAGACTCTTCCATTCCCTGTGACCAACTGCAGTTTGGACTGGAGGGAAGCAACAATTGTGAGACAAAAGGGGTTTGAAATACACATTGAAGCAAGTATTTAGCCAGCATTTGCTTAGGTTTGATCTCCACTACTTTTAACTTACAAATATTTTTTTTAAAAAAACACCAAATTCAACAGCTATATCAAATATTCCCATAAAAACACAGCATTAATGGCACTCTCACCATTTTTTCATCAACACTGGCACATCATGTATCTGGACTCCTAAGGCAAAAAGGTTTTTTCTGGAATTTAAGTATTTAGAAAGATGCTTACACACTTCATCCAAAGAAAACCTGTGAATTATTATCCATGAGTGATAATGCATATAACCTGAAAAAGGCTGCATCCAAATAATGTATGAGTATGTGACACAGTGTTTCTTAGAGTACTCTTTCTCTGTGAAAAGTGTGATTACTGAGCAATAAATCTTGCTTCAGTGAGACAGTGAAGGAAAGAACATCTGCCACTATGAAAAGCTACTCAACTTGAACATAAAGAAAGTATCATTATCAAAGGAGAGGTTCATGCCATCAAAACAAAGAATAGTATAATCTTTTTAGCACAATCTTCTTTATCATTCATTATCCAAATTATTTTCCCTTTTTTCCTTTAGTTTTAACAGCCACTGTAGTCCTATAGACTTTCCCTCAAACTCTGTTAGCAACCACCCAAAATAATAAAAAAACAAACATCTTCCCAGTTTCTTCAAATCTGCCTCTCTTATATGAATTGTATTTAATAAAACAAATTTCAGAGAAACATGAAGCATCCATCATAGTCATGAATTATGGGACTGAAAGGGTTAACTACAGAATTTACCAATAAAAAACCCCTTGGATATCATACAGGACTTCAATATTTTTCATCTAAACAAATAAACAGAAAAACATCTTCAGCTTATAGGTAAAACATTTTGATTTAAATTCTAAACCTGGAGATTCAGTGATGCTTCTAGCTGAGCTATTTCATTCTCTTTCCTTCTGCTGGCACATTATTTCCAGAAATAAAGTTTTACTGAGCAATTTCAGCACTATGGAGAATCACAGATGTATTCCTCAAGGTTTATCAAATCAAGCTCTTAGTAACAGCATTTCCTGTGGCTTTCCACACACGTAAATATTTACTTATAAGAGATTTCCCAATACAACAACAGGAAAATTAATTGCCACAAAAATCGTGAAACAAGTTTCAAGACAGCAACCTGATAAAGAGTATAAACTGTGTTCTCTTACGTGTGAAGCCAAACATCAGCACAAGTTTCTGATATTAGCAGTGAGATAAGGGGAGCATGTCTTGAAATTAATGGATACACACACCTTTAAGAGGAAGACAGAAAATAAACCCTACACCACCACAGAACATAAGCCTTTAATGTTTCCTTTTCCTTTCAGCCTACACATTGCCTATTGTTCCAGTGTAACTTTGGAGAACCAAGCCCAAAGAGCACTACAGGGTACCCCCTGCCCCAGCACTAACACTGGGCTGTACAGACACTTCTGCAGAGTTCAGTGTACTTTTCTCAGTAGAAAAACAACTTTAAGGTGGTAGCTGCAACTTCACGAAATGAAATTATCATTGAAGTTATACAACTTTATTTATACACTCAGCTCTAGTGTTGGGGGGATTTTTTTAGTAAAGATTAAGTCATATGGCACTGTTCCAAAACAGACTCTTTAGGGTGCATGTTTCTGTGTAAGGCATATCCAAATCCACCAGTCACTCTCACAGCTCACATTCTTCCAACTTATATTTCTCTACTACCCTAAATTCTCTATGAGCTGACTCTCATAGAAGGGAACAAAAAGCTCTTAAAGAAAAAACAAAACAAACCCAAAACAAACAAAAAGAGCTGGCACAAAACCAGCTAAGTATTTGATTACAGTGCTAATCCTGTCAGATTGTCGTCACACATTTTTCCTAAACAGAAACATTTTGTTTTGTCAAGAATTAAATCCATGAGTGGCTTTCTTCATTATAAAATTCTGAAGTAAAACAGTGAAAATCACTCATCAAAGACTGCTGCATACTTTAAGAAGTGGAAAAATCCACAGTCTCATCTCTAGCATTAAAAAAAAGTTCAAAACTCAACTATTTCAAGCATTTATTTTCCTCAAGCTGCTCAATATCCTGTTTTAGGTAGGTAATGCCAAAACCACTTTTCTTATATAAAGTAAGGATGGCTAAAAATGTTTAAAAACAAACCTACAAACTTGAGATATTGTGTACACAAAATAAACTTGAGTATAGCTATCCAGCTCTGCTACCTGTGCCAGTTCTTGCACACAAAGAACCTGGTCAAGCTCCCATTTATGTAGTTAGACTGTAATAACAGCAACTGAGTAAATGAAAGAATAAATCACTTCACACTGTAAAGACTTAAAAAGGGAAATTATCAAAGTCTACATAATGTTCGCCCCTATCCCTTCTAACAATTAAACAATAATAAGAAGCTTCATCATATATACAAATTCCTCTAAAACTTTAAGCAGAAAGTGTATGTGCTATTGTATTCAAGTTTCTATGCCAATATAAAGTGATTTTCATTACATAGACCCTCTTACTGTTTCATGTATCTTACAACTTCCACAATGTCTCAACATAGAATTAGTTTAGTAGCTGCAAATAAGATAAAAAAAAGGAAGTATCAAAGAATTCTTAGTGAAGTGTCACATGTGGTCATATGCAAAAAGAGATTTTGCTTTCTTTTTCTAAAAATACTGATAAAAGAACACTGTACCAGCAGGAAGGAATAGAGACTGCAGGAAATAAGTTCAAAACCGCAGACATAAACCTGATTCATTTACACACTGTTGGAGGTGTAAGGAAAACTACAAGGTCTTTAATCAGATTTTCCGAAAGGAGGCAGTTTAATTTATATAGATGGCGTAATCAGGATGCAGTCCATGAAAACTGATACTACCAGTAAACTATGAAATCCTCAACTTTATATTCACGTTTGTTTCCTCCATTATACTAATTTATTTACACTTTAGTATGAAAACATTTCTACAGTGGACCTTAACCAAAAGAGCATTCACTCCTCCTTCACATATTTCTCAGAAGTCAAGGTCACTCATGAGGCTGCAGCAAGGTGGGGTTTGGGCTCTTCTCCCAAGTCACAAGCAATGGGATGAAATGAAATGGTCTCAAGCTGTGCCAGAGGAGGTTTAGATGGGATGTCAAGAAAAATTTCTTCATGGAAAGGACTGCAAGGCACTGGACCAGGTTGCCCAGGGCCCTGGTTGAGTCATCATCTCTTGTGGTATTTAAAAGACATGTACAAGAGACATTAAGGGACACTGGCAGGGCTGAGTTAATGGTTGGACTTGATGATCGTAAAGGGCCTCTCCCAAACTAAATGGTTCTGTGATCCTGTGCATTCTAAACAGTCAGGAAATTCTGCCATTTAATTTTTTTACATTTTGAACTCGTGAAGCACATTATTTCATTGCTAGTGAAAGATTCAGGCCAGTCACTTTAGAGTGGGGCTCAATGATCCTTGTGGGTCCCTTCCAACTCAGAATATTCTGTGATTCACAATCACTTACTCTACACCTGCTTAACTTGATCCCTCCAAAAACTAAACAGGCTTGAAATGAGACACACAAGTCCAGTGCCTACTCTGCTTCTCTAGACAAGAAGTTATTAATGCTGACAGCTGAGTCAGCCAGAGTGGTTAGAATAGCAGGTCAGATGCCATTTCAAGGAGTAACCATACTGAATTTCAGGATACTGCCCTCAAAAAATCAGTCATTCCACTAAGGTAATATTTCATTTTAATTAGTTGATTAAGAAAATAATAATCATTTGTTGTAGCTGGGATAACATTGCTTCACAAGCAGTGAACAGGATGCAACTGTTTAGTCCAAAACCTACTTTCACCTCAACTACAATGTATGATAAGCATTATTTGTTTCAAATCATAGAACCACAGAAAGAAAAAGCAGTTCTTAGTGTAAAGCAAAACCCACACAAGTGCTTCAGCAATCATTTCACAGTACAGTAGTTACCTTAATGTAAAGTACAAAATAGGTATTTTGTTAGGCTTTATTCTTAACAAATTTAAAACTTCTATCATCAGTTCAGTAAATGGTGATTTATTCAGAAAGTCTGTTTATTGATTACAGACTCACAATTTTACACACAGGAAGCTTTTTGCTTGTTTGTTTCATGTTGTTCTGTCTTTTTTCCCTTTGTATGAAAATCTCCATACAAACAACCCTGCTCAGTGCTGCATTCTAAGCTGTGTGGTATTCTAAGCTGTAAAAGATTCATTTACTCAGAAATACAACTGCTGTCTTTTTGGAATTATTATTACAAGACCTCTGGCTCTCTTTACACTCTCTTGTGAGAATGAAAATACTAATTCCAGGGGACCTGCACTTAAACTTAATTCTCTGAAAATGTACTTTCTTGGAATTGTTCAATATGAGATTTGTACTTTGAAAAATACCAGTATCTGATGAAAGATGAGTTTTTCTGGGCCATGAAATAAAAACACTTTTTGGAATAAAACAATTCTTGTAGACGTCACTTTGAAGAATTGTCAAAATGGTTCAGGTTCAAAATTTTGTGTTCTCATCATATGAATTGTAGGCCCAAATTCTCCTCATTTATACTGGCCCTACTTTCAGCAGAGCTGGTTTTTTTTGACACCAACACAACAATCTCAAGGATTTATTTCATAGTCCATCTTTACTTCTTCCATAATCAGCAACTTCCTTGAAGCACTGCAGCATTATTTCTTGTTAAATGAAACATTCCAAAACAGAGCAGGTAAACCAGCAAAAAAAGTGAAGGAGAAAAAAAACAACAAATGTGAAGGCACAAAGAAAAACAAATTATTTTTAAGGGACAATTAATAGAATGAGAATTACAGACTTTCATCTCAGTGAAACAGTATGTTGAGAAGACTACAACCGAAAGCAAACTCCCATGGTTTCTCAGAGAGAAGGCAAGTTTGCCAGACACAAAGGGTTTCAACAGAGCAAAGTCTGAAAAGGAGAAACAAACACTCATTTTCTACTATATTATCATATAACACAGAAATACGCACAAAAATTGTGTTATGTTTGTACCTCTCCCTAGTTTCCTCTTCTGCACACACCAGTACTTCCTACTCCCAGCTTCATTTACCTTTCCCAAAAATATTCTTAGAGCAGAAATCTCCTTTGCATAGGCTTTCTTGCTCAGAGTTAGAAAACCATTTGTTCTTACCCTGCCTCTTCATTCTTAAATCTTACCTGATCTTCCAATACCACCCATTCACATACATTGTCACAGAATTATAGAATTACCAGAAGCAGCCTGTAGTAAGAAGAGAAGGGAGAAATGCTAAACTCTTATTAAGGCAGAAAGGATCATAGAATGGTTTGGATTAGGAAGCAGATTAAAAATCATCTGGTTCCAACCCCTCTGCCGTGTGCAAGGACATCTTCCACTAGACCAGGTTGCTCAAAGCCCCATCCAACCTGGCTTTGAACTCTTCCAGGCTGGGGCACCCACAGCTTTTCTGGGCAACCTGTTCCAGTGCCTCACCACCCTCACAGGAAAGAATTTCTTCCTAATATCTAATCTAGACCTGCTCTCTTTCCATTTGAAGCCATTACCTGTTGTCCTGTGACTAAACAGCCTTGTAAAAAGTCTCTCTCCAACTCTCTTGTAGTCCATTTAGATACTGAATAAAACACTTGTGTAAGGTCTCCCTGGAGCCTTCTCTTCTCCAGGCTGAACAACCCCAAATCTCTCAGCCTTTCCTCTTAGGAGAGGTGCTCCATCCCTAATCATCCCAGCACAGATGACTCAGCATCAATACACAAATGACAGAGTTACTTCTTTCACCATCAATTTGAAAATTAGCTAAAAATACTTTCAGAATCCTCCTTGCTCCTCTCTCTCAACCTCCAGTAGTTCCTATACAATGCATCACCTTGGATTGTAATTTGGCATCATTCTAAACCATTTGTCCCACTCATTTCAGCACAATTTGAGAATCCTTTCATTCCAGGTGAAGTTCAACATTCCACAATTATAACTTTTAATTCCATTTTCCCAAAGGAAATTCAGAGAGAACTTACTTGGTTTTTAATCTTTTTCACCTAAAAATGGAAGGAACCCTGCTTTTCAATTGGTGCTTGTCTTTACTTTGTGCACAGTGCTGCATCTAGCCTCTGTTTTTTTCTAAAGGTGCTCTTCTCAAGCACTTTTTCGTCTCAGGTTCTATGTTGTCCTAAGAGTGCTTTTAGCAGTCACTGATAGAACAGAACATACAGTCATAATTCAAGTTACTTATTTGATCAAAGCTACAGTAATTTGAAAAACAGAAAAAAAAAAGAAAAAAGCCTATAAAATACACAAAAGAAACATTAAACATAGAACCATTCATAGAATTTGGAAGGGAAAAGAAATTTCCAGAGGAAATAGATTTTTTTTTCTCCTTTTGTTCTGATCTAATTGAAGCAGCCAGTACAAAGATTGCCTTTGTACAAAACAAATCTTTGAATACCTCCTCTAAATCAAGTCATCAAGTTTAAAGCTGTCCTCATTTTGAGAGCCTGTAATCTCTGCTAATAATACTTAGCAGATACTTTCCTTGAGTGTATCTTAGCTTAGTCAATTATAACAGTGGTGCTGGGCGCTCCACTGCACTCTGCATACACCCAACTCTTGTATTGATACCCATCTCTCAAAATTGATAACTCCTTCCTTGGGAGTTTATCTGTGTCTGTTGTGTCCTCTTCCAGATCTCCTTTCAGGTTGTAACTCTCAAAACACCAATAAAACCAGTCTGAAACAGAATGTAAAATGTCACTTGTGGTTCTACTGTGCTGCAGCCCCCTGTAAGTATTCCTGTAGCCTTACTTCAAAAAGTCGACTTTCCCAACCTCTTCCTCTTATTTTGCTATTTCTCCCCATTCTGCATCTGAAATTACATAGTACCCTTTCAGAAAGCAGCGCTGGAGCTTCCAACACTGAGTCCAGCTCAATGAAAGAGCATCCCCTCTGAAGGCAGAAGGGAAAGTCTGGAGAAGAGAAGATTGCATGGAGATGTCACAGCAACCTTCCAATACCTGAAGGGAGCCTACAAAGGAAGAGCCAGAGGGGCACTCTTTGTCATGAACTGTAGTAACAGGACATGGAGCAATGGGTTCAAAGCAAAAGAGGAAAATTTAGGTTAGATATATGGAAGAAATTCTTTACTGTGAGGGTGGTGAGGCACTGGCACAGATCAGCCAGAAAAGTTGTGGATATCCCATCCCTGGCAGTGTTCATGGCCAGGCTGGATGGGGCTTTGAGCAGCCCAGTCTAGTGAAAGGTGTCCCTGTCCATGGCAGGGGGGTTGGAACAAGGTGATCTTTAAAGTCCCTTCCAACCCAAACTATTCCATGCTCCTCCCTGCCTTAGTTAATAGGAGTTTAACATTTCTCCCTTCTCTCCTCATTACAGGCTGCCTGCCCAAGTCAAAGGAAAACACAGACAAATCAAACTAATCAAATGCCCACAAAAAGACAGAACAGAGCACTCTAGTGTGGATTAGTAGCACAATTTTTCCTGAATAAGAAAACTTTCACGGATCTTTAAAACAAAAAAGAGAAGGAAATAAAGCAGCACAAAAAAGATGTCAGTCTAAACACTTTTCTATCCTTTGGCTATTTAGAAACACATTTTTAACATAGAAAAGTGCTAACCTATCATTTGTGTACACTAGCAACAAATCCAAATCTTTCCAAAGATGAGCACAGATATCAAAACCATTTTTACACATTTCAAAACAAAGTAATAATGGATATTTTGTCAATTAATTCAAGGCACTGCCAGTTGATTTTTGTTCTTTTCCTTAGAGAGACAAGAATGCTAACGACTGCATCCTTACTAGAAATTCAGAACAATACGCAGACCTGCTGCTACACAGAAACAAGAGTGATGAGCACCATCTCATGGGCATTTCAGGTAACAGATTTTGAATAGAAAAAGAACTTTGTGAATTCTCTAGTGGATGGATCTACCTTCCAAAATAAAGCCACTGAAATTGAACACCACACGAGCACAATTTCAAAGTTTCAGATGCTTAGATGTGAAAATACAGCACAAATGAAAGACTTTTTGAAAAACTAGACACTGCAAATCAGAGAGGAACACTAACATTCACACAGGAAAAATTCCAGAAGTATTTAGACTCTAAAAAAAGTATTTATAAGCAGTTATGTCCATAAAATTAACCACATCCCCACCCCAAAGAATCCACTTTCTGGTACAGGGACTCTAAAATAAATTCTCAAATGGTAAGATAAGAATAGTACCAACAATACTTTTATTTTCCCTTTTAAAGCCTGGAGACACTCCAAAAAAATAATTTTAAAAGCAGGATTACATATGTATGTTTTCTCTTTAGCTTTACAATAATTAATGAGATTCTAACAAGTTGTCTACATCCATTCCTGCAGATCCTACAACATCTAAAACGTGACTCCTTAAAAACAGTCTTGTGGGCCATGTTACTTTGAGTACCTGACATTCAACAATACAGTTGAAATTTTACCCAGTAATAGCAGCACCTCAGAAAGAACATCCTCTCTCACTGTCTGCTAGTTCAGGTTACAAAGATACTCCTGTTGTAGCACATAACATTTTGATCTTTCTTTGGTTAATTGAAAAGTTTAATACCAAATAAATTTACAGACAACTAACCTTGCTAAGTACATTTCTGATAAATAAAATTTTGTTTATTAGCTTCTGTAAGATTAATTGCTAAAATATCTTGTAATAGTCACAGTCCAACCAGTTTTACTCCTTTGAGTGCTAACTTCCACCAACCCTGCACATCAAATGGAACTTTGTTTACTGTTTTTATTTATTGGATACCAGTTAACAAACAAACCAAAAACAAAACCATAATATTAATCACAGCATTTTAAGCATCACTGCAGAAATTCAAGTGAAAGCAGGTTCTGGTAGTGTATACAAGGCTGCTCCTGGCTAAGTACTCCACTACAAAAACTGGACAATTCTAGAGCAACACAACTTTTTTGAGAGAGATAAAGCACTGTGGTGTCTCTCCCTGCCCTGAACACAACCTGGAAGAGAAAGCCACAGTTCCCTAAGTGGCTGCACCACCTTTGCAATCATTTCACTGCAGCTGAGGGTCAAACCAGATCTAATATTTCAGTTGCAGATCAGAATGACTCTGTGTAATCCTTCCTGCAGTGTTCCCTTGGCTTCCCTCCAAAACCCACTGCAGTGATCTCCATGCACAGCCTTCTCAGCACTGAGGCTCAGCCAGCTCCCACTCACAAGGTCTTACTAAACTTGCCAGTCTAGATCCTTCATATTTGGTAAGGAGGATAACGTTTTAAGTTCTGGCTACAGAATTTGTCTTGTCACCACATGAATCTCCGTGATAAATCAGGATCAAAATAGGTGCTTTCTCCCAAGTTCACTTGTAGCAGGACAAGTGTATAAGCTCTCAATAAGCTGAAATAGTTGTCCTAGTTACCACAATATCCAGGATTCAGGAACTCCCCTGGAGAAACTCACCACAGAGGAAAATATGT
Source organism: Xenops minutus (assembly GCA_035221455.1). Taxonomy (NCBI): domain Eukaryota; kingdom Metazoa; phylum Chordata; class Aves; order Passeriformes; family Furnariidae; genus Xenops; species Xenops minutus. The sequence continues at coordinate 13,007,239 of JAWWEE010000122.1, read as the reverse complement.
TTGGACACCAACTCTGCCAAACAACAAGGGTTACCTGCCTGGTAACAAATATTTCAGCTCCATCCCATGAGTTTTATCTCACATCAAAAAATTAATCCTAGGGCAAGACAAGTTTTGTATGAAGGAGAACATAATTATCACAGCCACTGCAACATCTTTCTGTTTCTGACCCAGGCAGGTCCATACCAGTTCAAATATCACCTTAGCGAGGTTTCCAGATTTCCCTAATAAAGATGAGAGATTTCTGCAAGGCCAAACACACAAAGTTCTACCCAGTGTGAGTCAATTTTAGCATCTTTGGTTGGGCTTTCATGAGAGCACCAAAATTTCTTTCCTTTAGAGTCAGTTTATGCATCACTTCTTGTAGTAATTCACAACAACCAGCTCTTTTTTAGTCTACAAGGCTGATCTGCACTCGGTAAGATTCCATGGAACTAATTTTAGTACAGTGTTTCCAACACCTTCATATCTCAAGCAGAACACCTCATATAACAAACACTTGGATATTGTTAAGTTTTTACACTGTTAAACTCACTGCCACTCAAACCTAAACAATTGTGGGTTTATTGGCAATTGTTCTAAGCTGTCCCCTAATCCACTTTGCCAAGATTTATTATTACACTTAGTCTGCAGACTAGCTGCATAAAATATTAGTTAGCCTTCTGGTTGATGCTATGCAGGAGATCACATTAACACATTGATCACTCAGTCTTATAATCTATACTAGACACTCTTTCAAGGGAAGCTTTTATTGGCAACTGTAAATTTTTAAGTGCTCTTCCAAGATAAGCCTTTCTGTACCCGAATTTTAGGAAGAACACTGCTCATCTCAAACATTTATATCATGTTTTTTTAACACTTACACATTTGATTGTTTCACCTTTACAACACAACAATCCCTCCTACCTTTTTATTTCAACCACCACAATTATGTCACTTCTAACTTGTACAACTCTGCTTCAATGGAATTCTAGTAAATGATTTTGTTGAACAATATTATAGTTGTTTTATACTTCTATATGGGACCACAAATTAAAAAACAAACCAAAAAACATACCCATAGATGCCACATGTGTACAACACTATAGAGAATAAGACTTGTATCAAATGCAGGCAAACAAAAAGCTAAAAAAAAGGTCTGTAAAACATAATGTTTTATCTTAAATTCAAAAAGTTCAAAAATAAATACTTTTCCAGTGTAAATAGCTGTTTTCATGTGCACTAAGTACCTTTATACACTTCACTGCAAACATAACCCAGGTTGGTCTCTAAATGTAAACATCCCCATTGTGTTATCCAGATGGAGTTAATATAAAAACCCAAAGTAAACCTCTCCTGTCCTCCTACTGGCATGACAGGTGAGCACACAATTTGTATTTTCTGAACACTTCACTCTCTGTAGCTGAAAACTGAAGCAAGAAACACTAACACAGGTTTTGGCATAACCACCACATTATTCCAGCTCTATCAATTGCTAAGGCACAAAGAGTAAGGAAGAAAAACTGCCTCTATTTACTAAAACACTTGCAGTAAGTGCAACGAGGTCTTGAAAAGCCAACTAAGCTTACAAACCCTGTTTCCTGTAATACCTTAAGATGTTTGGAAAGTATGATATTTTCCATCCAGCAAAGTCTCAATCTTCCTTCTGAGATTTATGATATAGCTTTTTCCTATTTAGTACTTACTTAAGACTGAATTATGCAGCGTGAGTGAAGCAGATTAACATTTTATCCACATTAATCCCTCTTCAAGGAGAATAAGTTGTGGAAGCACATGGGTGCCCCAAGCATGACTACTCAGCCATAATATTGTAGCACTCTTATTTTATACAATGACATCACTACTTGCATGTATTTATTCTGTGTTATTGTAGCATTACACTTTCAAAATATCAGGTTGGTTTTGTTTTTAATACACGTAAACTGAAATACTGAAAAAAAAGTTTATTACCCACACTGGGAAAAATACAGTGGCAGTAGATGGAAGGTGAAAGAAAAAGAGTATTATTTTCTTCATGAATAACTTCAAAAAAGGATGGGATTGTTCACTTTTATTATTGGACACTTTTAGCAAAGCATTCAGCACAGAATACAATTCTTACTTAAGAAACCATTCTTATTTCAATATGAACACAAAACGTATTTCATCCTTGCTGCTGTTCACCTGTTTTCTTTTATGTGCAATGCTGTCTTTGGCAGAACTTTTACCCAGACACAGCTGGCCAATAACAGATATAAAATACAAAAGGCTGCTGTGTTACAAATACAGGCACCATTATTCGTAAGTTGAAAAGTACTTCAATATAAAAATTTCAACTGTGTCTTTCCTTCCTCTCATGCAAATTTTGAGGCAAAAGACAGGAAAGGGACACATGAAACACATTTACATGCAGCCCAACCAAATCCTAATGAAACATTTAAGAAAATGTTCAGGAGAATAAGTAAAAATTATGGAAAGAAAAAATGCAAGTTACACTGATTTGTAACCTCATTAATATATAAGGCAGTGTCAGTCATACTCTGACAAAACACTGCCAGCTACAGTTTGTAACCTTTGTCCAAAGCCATTTACAGACAAGCCAGAAAGCAGCTTTCAGTGTCCAGATTCAGTCTAACAAATAAGCATTTGACTGCAACATTGACAAAAAGACCATTAATAACTACAAAGGAGTTGGCAGAATCACTAGAATAGCAAAGATCCCCGTTTTCAAAAACAAGGTAAACAAAGCTCTAAGGAAAAGCCAAAACTCCTTTAAATGGAATCCCCAGTGCACTACATTGCCCAATCACAAGCATCCTGCTGAATGTCACCACCCTTCCCCACTCAAAAGGTCATATGGAGCAAGATTCTGTTTTTGATGTATTTCTCATTAAGACAACTAACCAGGGTTCTGAGCATTGTATTCACTGCTGTTTCTTACAGTCCATGGGCTACTTGCCGAAGGCTGGAGCTCGTTTATCTGTTTGACTCTGGAGTCTGATACAACTCCTGGTGCCACCAAAGTAAAAAACAATCATCACAGTGGTCCTCTCGCCTTCTGCATGTGGGCGAAGAGGAGAGGCTGCAGGAAATGGCACCTAAAGCACTAACCCAGTTCTGCACTGAGCAGAAAATACAGATGAAACAGGCAGTAACAGCATTCCCTCCAACAAAACTTACCAGTGGCAACTACTTCGTTGCCACCACAGCTCTGCACTGAGAGAACCAAAGGGGAAAGCAGTGGGTTATGGAAAATAAAGCTACATATAAAAACGTCCTCTCCATGGTAGACTCTTAAATTCCTAAAATATTCCACACTCATTTGCTTAGCAACCATTTTTAATTTAACTGTGTTTATCCTATTACACTACTTTAACTGTGTTACACATGGCACTACAGATGGTGCTAAATGACTCCAGGTAATCAGAAGAATGCTCTTGTGAGATAATAACATTTGGGAAGAGATAAAATTAGATTTCTTTTTCTTGTTATGTTCCAGTCCTAATTCTCTCTGTGTTTAATGCAAAAGTAATTTCAGATTTGTAGAGCATTAACATTTTTGGAACCCAAAAAATATGTGAGTGCAGTCAGTCATGCAAAAAAAAAAAAAAAATACTTTGTAAGAATGTCAAATAAACTGAGAAATGAATCGTTTAAGGAAGAATGTTAAGGTATTTGGTGAGGAGGCAGGAGTAAATTTCTTTGCTTATCCCTCCTATTACTCCAAAAATTAATAATAGTTCTTATTCACACTATATAACAAAGTTACATTTATGAAATAATCCAGTTTACGTATTTCAATATTTTAAATTCATTTAGTCCACAAATCAACCTAGTAGCCTTAATTCTTCCCTTGAAATACACAAGCAGATTCTCATAAATTCAAGATCACTCTTGTGGACAAGGAATCCTAATTTTTTCAACTTACACTAGTCCACTTAGCAGCTTAAAACGCTTTACACATCAGGAGTATATAACATAAAAGCTCTTGTCTGTAGCCTCAAATGGTTATTGGCAGTAACCATGATTATGACCATCTGCAGAGATGGCAGTGACAACAGCTGCACCCACAGCAAAGTGAGCCAGATACTTCAAATTATAACACATCTGTGCTTTCTCAGACATTCTCCTGCACACTTGGCATCTGCTCCACAAAACTAGGCAACTTACAGATTTGTCCACAAGGGATCTATTTCACATAATATATAGGAGCTCCAAAGAGCTTTAGCTGAAAATAATTACACGTCTCTGACTTCAGATTTGAAAAAACTGAGAATTTTCATTTCCATCTTGAGGCCTTCCTCCATTCAAAGCTGCTTCTTCAGTACATACACACCAGAGAATTAATGAGTAAAAAAAAAAACAACCTCCCAGTCATTTTTAAAGCCCTGTAAAAATAACCCTCTTTATTTTCAACATGCTTTCTTTACTAATTATTTTTCAATACTAAAAGCAAGTATTACTCTACTGATACATGTTATTCTTCAATAAAAAAAAAAAGGCAAACACATTTTGTATTCACACTACTATTATAGGGTTTCAAGCAGTTATCATATTGAATTTCTCGCACGAATTGACTTCAGGATGGCCTGCTTCAGAAACTTACCTGCACAACACAGCCTATCTCCTGCCTTTACAGAAACAAGCCTCTCACTACACTGTCAGTCACCAAGAACAGCTCTTGTGTTCACTTCCTCTTCAATAACTGAGCATTAGGTGGTTGGCAATGAGATTCTCAGTACATAAAGATGCCGAAACCTTCTCATTGTTCACTGCAATTAATGAAAGTTAACTTCGGGGTAGAATAAATTGTGTCAACAAAACACAAAAGTCATTTTCCCAACAGATTTTTTAAAAAATTCATTCCAGTTGTGTGGCTGTTTATTGGTATAGTCCCATTCTGAGTTACAGCAAATACACTTAGAGCCACCAAATTCAGAAAGGTACCAGCACATTGGTTTTCTTTCAAGAAAAAGTTATGACTGACGCTACTCTGTTTTCAACTTCTAATTAGGAATAGTAACTACTCATGACTTCTAATTAGGATAGTTTTTATACCACTACCTTTTGGTGTAACACAGGAAGACCAGTGTGTTAGGATAAAAACACTGGAAAAAATAAAAACATTTTTTCTCCAAAATAAAATTAGTCTTTCTAAAAAAAAATACACATATAATTCATAACCTTAACGCTTTCAGCTGTGCCCTGAAAGAACAGGTTGTTTCCAAGAAAGTTCCTTCTCTCAAGCTTCAAGAACTAAAATGGAAGATGAGGTTCACTGTATCTGCTAAACTCTTCAAACTCTGAAGATGCTTCATGTCTTTGCACTCACCATGAGGATGAAGAGTTAATACTTTAAAAGGGCATTCTCCCTGTCTAAACAAAGCTGTCTTTTTCAGTACTGTTTGGAAGGAATACTCTGCTGCAGTAATATGAAACAAAGACAGTAGCAGAAGGCACACAGAGGCTGCTACTGGCTCATGGAGGCACTCACGCTACCAAAATTTTGAAAAATACGACAGGACTTTGGAATGAAACTTAAGTCAGGGTTTAAAGCCTTTAAATGCCACTGGAGTTACAGAGACAAATGCCACAGCAGATAGCAGGTCACAGATAACATCCCAGGTATCACTGGGCTCAGACTACATCATCTCTCTCCTCTCAGGACACAAGGGAAGTGCAGAAGAAATAAAAAGAAACATTAATAGAACTACACACTGTCCCATGGTGACCGCTGAAAGATGCCTGTATTGGATATGTTTTCCTTTGTTCTTTTGAAGGCTTCACATAAAAACAGAGTGCAACAAGCATAATGAGGCAGCTCCAGAGCCAACTCTTAACATTCCTTGATTTCCGAGGAGGAGGTGTAGGAATCTGCTGGGCTAAGCAGTGGGGAGGCCAACATGACTGTTCTTCTTTTCTAGCTTTCAATTTAACTTATCTGGTGCCTGACCCCACCAACAGAAAACATGTATTTGCTGCTCCTCTGAAAGCAAAGAAGTTTGGGTTGGGAGGGACCCTAAATATCACCTAGTTCCAAACTCCCTGCCATGGGCACAGATGCCACTCACTAGATCAGGTTGCTCTAACTTGGCATCAAACAATTCCAGGGATGGTAGTGTCTCTGGGGCACAGTATCATACAGTGGCTGCAAAAAAACTGAGTAGAATTTCAGAGAAAATCCTTGAAGATTGCTTAAAACAGAAGATATCAGGTAATCTTAATGCATGAACCAATGACTCTCAAGAGCAACTTGTCAATCATTTTAACATCTTTTCTAGTTTTCAATTTTAAAATCCTGAAATTCCATCTTGAGGAACCAAATCCATTCTTTCACATTTTCAGAGCTCAATCCTGAAGATTTTAATTTAACCCAAGTTACGCAATCCAGTAGAAGTAAAGATGCCATTGATTTACATCTGGACCAGGTCGGATGAAGAAAATGGGCATCAACTTTCCAAGTGTTTCTGTAAAATGGTTTATTTATAAATTCTTCAAAGCTTTTGAATACCAAGCTTTTTATTGCCAATGTTGAGTCTACATTGTGGACTGTAAGAACAAATTACACAAAAATGCAAAGACAGAACTTCTCATTGACTTACGCTGCCACAAGAACAAAGGCATGACCTGGAAATATCTCTTGATGAAGCTGCACAGGAAGCACAGGCCAGAAGGAAGGAATCTTCCAACTGCATGCAGCTGCCTTGAAGCACTTTAGTCAGCACCACCTACTCAGAATTATCACTAGTTCTGCCAGTTCTCTGCAGTCCTACACATGAATGCTTCCAAAGGCAATAGTTCCTGTACAGTAGTAGTTTTTTCTAGTCCTTTGATACTCTACATAGCCTTAAATCCCTGTAGAAATTCTGGACTTTTATTCCTCTTCCCAAGAAACTTAAATTTAACAAATGTGCAGTATCAGCCATAACCACCTACTTGAAGGAAGTAAGATCTGATTCAGTCTGCTACACTTTGATGCACCTGAGGGATGAGAAGGAAATAGCCTGACTCTTAGAGGCCCTGCTATGTTTACAGAATTAGTGAGTAAAAACATCACTTTATTCTCCTTTATATACCACCCATCTTTGATACGGAAATCATTCAAGCAACAGGCACAAATATATGAGGAAGAGGCATATGCTACTTCACAATACCAAACACAGTGACTGTATAAACACTAACAGGGTCACACCAGAACATGGAAACATGCCAGAGATCACAACTACAGAACCACATATTACAAAACAGCGCCTGAAGATCAAAAACTTATGCTTAGGTAACTAGTGTTTAATTCTTGTAGTGGACATAAATATATGTTTGATTATTCTGTTTTCTTTCTGGTAATGGACAATAGCTCCTCTTCTTAAACAAAGGCATCTTTGCCTTCAAAATTCTGGATTAATATTGAAGTTCATTCACCTTTTAATACAGAAATGTGCACATACAATTACTGCAACTGAGAAATCCTTTACTCCACATTGATCCCATTGTTATAGTGATCAATACCTATTTCAAGAATCCATACGTGCTTTCAAGCATTTTTTCCAATGAAGTATGATTTGCCCTTAGAGAAACCTTGTTAGCTGCCACCAATCACCTCATTTCCTCTGTGCCTTAGGATAGTTTCCAGGAGGGTGTGCTCCATGATCCTGTTGGAAAAGAGGTGAGACTGAACAGCCTGGATTTCCCTGGGTCTTCTTTTTTTACCCCTTTTAAAACTATGAGTTATGTTCTTCATTTACCAGTGACTATTCTCCAGTCTGCCATGGATAGTAACAAAATCATGAGATGTAGACAATCAGGATTTGAATTCAGAAGTTTGAATTTGAAACAAATAGCTTTTAATCAAGTTTTATTGTAGCACAGTTACAGTGATTAAACGGTTCATTTGTGATGTTATTTTAAGACAATTTCTTTGGGCAGACTTAGGTTGCTCCTCTAAAATGTTACCTCTACTTCTCTTCATACAACTAGAACTGAAAGAGATCCCAACAATTCTTTGCACACCTAATTAAAAATCCCTAGAGACAAATCTATCTTTAACATGCTAAGAAGAACAACAAATATACCAAGACTAAGCTGAGTGAAATTTCAATATTTTTCCCCCATTTCCAGTTTTCCAGGCTTCTCAATCTGCACACACAAAACCTAGCTGAGGGAAAGCCTGAACCAACAAGTCTTTTGGTTACAGTCCTCTACATCATCTGACAATGTGAAAATTTATTTTCACCACACTCTTTGGGTGTTTTTGGGGGGTGGATGGGTTGACTATACAACTCTAATATCTAGAAGATTTACATGACATTTTTTTCCATCTCATGCTTTCCCTCAAAACAGGACACAGAAGTAGCCAGCACACTCCTAAAAGTAGATCTAATTGGAAACAGAGGCATCACTTACCTGAAAAATGACAGCTCCATCTAGAAGCAAGAAACTCAAGTTTCTGCCATCTACATTCCATCTTTCTGAAATATGTCTAAACTCTGGTGATCATTCAGTCAACGGAAAAACCCCTTCACCCAGAAATAATTCATTTTCCAGGAAGAAAATCAGGATTCTGTACAACACAAAGAAATCTTTACTAAAGTCCTAACATGTGAGCACAAAATCCACTGTCTTCCAGCTCCAAACCTCTCCTGTCACGTACGAGTGACTAGAGAATCTTATTCAAACACCTTCACTGCAAGGTCTGGGACTTGTTTTTTCCTGCACCTTCTCTCCAAGCTCAGGAGCCTGGCCTTTGGTGTTACAAATATTCCTTTACAAGTCATTGACAACACCATCGTTCTGCACTCCTGACAAATGGCAATTTGAATCTCTTCCTGCCAAGGATAGAAATCAGGGTGACTTTCATTTCCTGCAGAGGTGAGATTTCACTAAACCAACAAAATTCCTGAAGAGCAATGCACATTTCACTTTAAAAGCAGCAGAGAGGAAGAGCACAAGTCTTTAAAGCTGGGTCTGAGATGAGTCATGGAATAAACATCTCCCCAAAGGCAATGCCCCTGCCAATCAGCTGATCCACAGCAACTGCAGCACACAGTGGCATTCACAGCTTCCCAGCCCGATAGAGAGCCCAGTGAATGCTCAGGACTCACTTCTGCAGCCAAGGATGGAGGCAGCAGGTGCCAGGTCACAGAAGAAGTGGTGGGGGAGCACAGAGAGGACAAAGCAGTGTCCTGGTGTGAGGTCAGACAGCAGACAATCTAGCATGGCACAAAACTGGGAAGTTACTTTTGAGGAAGAAATGGGCAAGAAAATCAGGCAATATTTTCCCCATAAGCATTTACTGATTTGCATAAAGATAGGAAACCACTGATAGTTTCTGATCCTGAGAACTCTTCACGGCACTTTACTGTTGAGTTGGAACACCACTGCTACCCTGCTTAAATGAAGGAAATTTCAGGTGTTAAGACCATCACAGCTTCAGAAGGTGACCCTCGTCTGTAGATTACAAACTGGACAGAGAAACTTTTGCAATCCCCATTGAAATATCCATTCCCAGCATCTCAATGTTCTCCCATTCTATAACAGCAGCAATATATTAAACATACACAGCTCCCCATCTCATTGCAAAATGCATTCTAAAAAAACACAGTCACAGTTACTCAGCTTCACACTCTGTATCAGATACCTAAAAGCCAGGCATTAGAGCACCTAAATTATGCTCTGGAACCAAATCCTACAGTGTAACTAAGCTCCCATTAGAGAGGGAGAAAAAAAATAAAGCTTGCAAGTTCTTTTCAGTCAAGTTCACAACTGCAACTACAGACAAATCACATGCTTAGTTTCAATAAAAACACTAGCAGGAGGCAGATGCTGACTGGGCTGATAGTTTCCATTTGTTTATTTAGCAGTCATGCACCATTACCAACATTAGTCACTTGGTTCCTATATTCCCCCTAACTACATTGTTTTAAGGCTTATCAGCAATTCTGTATCATTGATCATTTTTTGTAACTTAAGTCTATGATTCCACATAAAGAACCTCTTGGGTTTTTTTTTGTTTGTTTGGGTTTTTTGGGCTTTTTTTGTTGGTACTTTTTAAGCAACTGCTTGATTCCAGGGTCTACCTGGGTTGTTAACAATCCTGCAAAAAACAATTGCCCCTAGGAATGCTGTTTTAATCCCAAAAAATGCATACAGCACAACTTAGAGACTTCTTTATTAATGGACAACTAAAACCTAAAAGTTGTAGAATCTGCAAAAGCAATTCAGCAATTATACAATAACAGGGTTTGCCTTACTCTCTCCCTACTCCCATATCCTAATCATATTTGGGAAAGCAACCAGCACAATTCCCACCCAAACCTATAGAGTTTGTTAAAGGAATCACTCCATGAGATTTATCAAGCAAACATCCAATATCCTGGGCTCGATAATCATGTATTTCCCAGTTCACTCAAGATGCTGCTGGTTCCATTGCTGGTCTTTTATCACAGAAATGCCCTCCTGCTTCAGTTACCATCTCCCGTGCTGCTTTCTGGTGCCTCTAGGCTTTCAGCACCCTCAGAGAGAGAACAAATAAGCTACAGGTCACCCTATGCATTCTTACAGTTACTGTCTTACAGGGCTAATCCAGTAGAAGTCTCGAAATTTGGACTCTCTAAGTGGGAGAAATAGAATAGACTCTGTTTCATGAATGCATTTCTGTAACTTCTGTTCACACCTCAGAAAACAACTGCTGATGCAAAAGGGGAGACACCAACACAAACACACAGAACACACTTTCACAGAACAGATGAGTCCAACACAGTTCCTCTGGTTTTGATTTCCATCTACAAAGGAAAGAAAACTCAACAGATTTCTTCAGTTGCATCAATAAAACAGAATGGGTTTTTCCCTGAACAGCTCTAACAAAAAATAAGCTCAATTTGCTGTATAGTACATAAGAAATTCTTTTTCCTAGATATATGTAGAATACAAAAACCTACAAAATTACTCATGTGCAAGCTGCAGGGAAGAGACTTGCAGCTCAAACCCTCAGAGCACTCACAGGAGGCAATAGAGCACATCCTATTCCCACTAGCAATTCTCATTTAAATATCTTCTCAAGGCAGCTATTAACAAGAAAATCATGCCCGGGACATAGCAGCTCCCAGCTCCCCAGTTACTACTAGGGGAATCCAGTGCAACAGAAGGCATTAGATTTTTCTCCTCCTCAAATTAGTTTCTATTTAGAAACTACTTATGCCTATTCGTGACGCCCTGGACTCTAAAGCACTGTAGCAATGCAAGCCCTTCACAAATTACTCCAAGCTTGCAGTATCAGCACAAAGACCACAGTGTCTCAGGAAAGGTGCTGCTGCAGCTCGTGCAGTATCATTATTTAGCGAATTTGATTACAGCAGTTGTGCAAGGATGCATCTCGATTGCTATCTGCTCTAAATACAGAGCACTGCATGCTGGACAGTCTCCACTGGCCACACACAGTATTTAAAAAAGCAGGTGGCAATAGTATCCTGTTTTACCCATATTCATTTGAGCCCTCAGGCTTCTGGCAAATGGCCAGAGCATCCAGACAAAGCCTGACGGTTTCCCAGAGTGAAACAAAAATGGCCAAACTAGTTTTCAGGCAGGCAGTAAAAATATGCTATAGCCCGATATCAAGCCTAGCAGAAAAATCCAGAATTAGTTAAAGCAGAAATGTAATCGAAATTAGGACATTAGTAATTAGGTCAAGCTAATACCAAAAACCATCATGCAAAACTTTACGAAGAAGCCAGCAAGGCCTCCAGGGGTTGGGGAAGACATTCGAATGGCAGAAAGTCAGCTAACTGTAATTAGTGATTATGAACAAAAACTTTCTTCCAGATTGACCCATTTAAAATAAATAGAAGTTCTTTAAAAAGCTATGCATAAATTCAACGCATGCAAGACTGAATTTGACAGAATAGATTCTTAAAGGGTTTTATACACAGAAACACCAAAGGTAGCAGGAAGTTATTTCACATCCAGTGACTAAACTGTAGAGCTTATTTCATCTGTGCAGAGGATTAAAGCCTCCTCCTTAAGGCCCATGAAGAACTTCATGGCTGCATGAAGACAGAAGGTATCAATGTTTTAAGCTGGCAACTTATCTAGCCAAGAATAAAAGGTCAGGACACCATCAGGGGAGACACAGTTCAGTTCACTACCCAATAGGTAGTGAAACATACATATATTGAAAGAAACCACAGAAAAAACTCATTTTTATCTTTCAGAGTTCACACCTTAACACACAGCAAAAAAAAAATTTAAAAAATGACACGATTTTTCAAAGACTTCTCTGCAAGCTTCAGCAACAGAGTAGCCCCTGAGTACCAAACACCATATCAAAGCCAACATTACCTAAAACAAAAATTAAGCAAATATTTCATCTTTGATTTTCCTCAATCTCCAGTGTTCATCCAATACAGTAACTTCTAAAAACTTCTCTTCACTCACACTCCTCTTGAAAGAGATCACTGGAGGGGTGAACCAAAGTGCACAGATTCAACATACATGAATAAATATCTATTTTTATCTTGCTCAGCCATGTCCAGCCTTTGCAGCAACCTTGACATGCCATCCACCTGTCTCCCTGATGCTTTTGACTAATTTCACTCTATTCCCTAATCCGCAAATGCTTTTCCTGAGCCAGTCCATATGGCCACTGCATTACTGTGCTGTCTGCACTGCTGGGTCAGGCCCATGGGCCATCCAGCCCAGTATTGTCTGACAGCAGCAAAACAAAACACCACCTAGAAACAGCAAAGCAACCACAAGAGAAACCTGACTCTCTCTCCTTTGTTACCAGACACCAACTAGAAAAATCTGTCATTGAACTGATGTGTTCCCCTCTAAAGGGGAGTTCTAAGCTATGCTGTGGACACATTTTGAACAGGCTGCTAATTAAAAACTGTCTAACGAATTGCATTATTGAGAAATGATATACGTAAATGCCTAGTTCAGCCTTGCTTTTTTAGCTTTACGTTTATATAGAGCCTACTAATGTCAGTACAGGATGGCAACAGTTCTGAAAAACACAGAGCATGCCATTTGCAGGCTTTCACAGACACTTGAAACTGCAGATTGGACACGAAAAGCTCTAAAAATTTGGTGAGTTAGACAAAGAGTAAGAAAAACTGAACATTTTCCCATGTGGTCTTAAGATTTTGTCCTCAATATTTTCTTGCCCTACATAGTGTTTTAAGTTGCAGTCACAGAAGTGAGTTGATACCACAGCCAAAGTACAAATCAGCTCCTCTTCAGAGTCTAGACAATTTTCTGAGCATACCTAATTCAAGACTGCCATTACCATCTCACTTAGTACATTCCACACCCTTCTCACTTGACCACAAGATTTTTCTCAATTCCTACACCTACCATGCAGGGTGATATTTCCAGCAACTACAAGATAATGCCCAAGTTGCATCAACACCTGGGAAAACCCCAATGCACATGACTTTTTTATTAACTGTATCCATAGCTACTCAGAACACATTCTAAAAAGATGGAGGTCTGTAATTCTTATTTTAAGGGAAGGGCTAGTGACTCCCATTAATCAACAATTCAGAACCAGGTAATACCTGGTCAAAGACATTTAGCTAGCTAAACTAGCAAAATCATCTTTTACTGTTACCAGATCCCAAATAAATGTCTTCAAAAGCATGAAGATGGACTGCAACCAAGGAGCCTAAACCAGGCACAAGCATCCCACTGTGAAGGAGCCAGCAAGAAGGAAGTTTGCACCTCATGTGTTTTATAAAAAGGACTTTTGAGACATATTTGGAAGCACTAGAGGTAGTCTGCTGAATTCCACTCACTCAACAAAAGTAAAACCATGCATGACCGCTAAGACAGCTGACTGTTCAATTTACTATGATTCAAAAAAAAAAAAAAAAAAAAACCAACAAAACCCTACAAGCTTGACCCAGCTAAAGCCACAGACTTACCTTATCATCTAGACTGTAAGTGGACAGAAGTGACTGAACTAGGATAACTGTAGCCAGAGGTGCACCTGCTAGGGAAGACTGCATATATTAAGGAATGCACAATATTCAGCAACATCCTAGAAACGATTTGGTTACTCTCACTTGTCATCAGCATTGGGAAGTTTATGCAGAAAATGAAGTCCAGCATTCTCTAAAAACACAGGCAATGTAATGAAAAGAATGCATTATTATGAAGACATTTGTGGTGCTTTTTTACTACTCCAATATATCTAATTCTATCAGCATTAGCTTTGTGGGTTTTATACAAGATGCTATATGCAAAATCAGTGTGTGACCAGAGATGAAAAAAGGGGAATTCATACTTCATAAAAACCATTATGAGTTATAGCGTTGTAGTTGCACTGCTGTTCAGAAGCATTCATACCAAACTAGAAACCTATTGTATCAGCAGGAAGAACTATAAGAATTTTTTTAAGTTACGTTAATTTTTGCTTGTGGTTTTAGTAAAGTCTGGCAGAAGTGAAAGAGCTCACATCTGAAATTTAACATAGTAATTTTAGTCTCTGCTTCTCAGATCTTATCATTTTTCTTCCAAAGATAATGAAAATTAACATTTCTCTCATTTGCACTAGGGAACTCTTGGGGAGGACTGCATCATCCATGAACAAAATCAGAAGAAAGAGCACATTCCCCTCTCCAGAGAAGGAACATTTAAAAAGCAAGTCTTTTCAACATAGACTGAGGGGGAAAAAATTTGAACCAAATCAAACAGCAATCTATTTTATATTCAAGAACACAATTAGAAGCACTAAAGCTTTTTAAAACAAAATTGGCTTAGAGCAAGGCATAGCATTTCTTTAGAGAAGAGCAGAAAGACTATTTTTTCCTCTATACACTAGTCAACTTGAGACCCAAGTAAAGTCTGCCATGAAGTCCCCAAACTGAATGATACCAACACAGGACAACAGCTGCACCATCATCTGCTTGAAGAAAAGCAGAATTTTGCCAAAATATCCACTTCCCTCTGCAAGCCCAATAATGGAGCACAGTTAACTCTGGACATACAGCACTCATAATGAACAAAACAGCTGTCAGTGAGAGCCCTTTACCTACTGAAAAACAAGGACATCCAGTGGTCTAGGTTTATTTATATACAAACAGGAAACTTGCAAAAACTTGGACGAGACGACACTGACATATGACATAACAAAAACCCTTTTAGAACAGCATAGACCAGAAGCTCCCCCCAGAACTTTAACCTAGAAAAGACTTTGAAGGATCACTTGTATTTCCAATGCAGGTTACGGAGCCTTCAGAACAGATTTCATACTCTGCACCTGAGAACTTCAGATTCTACAAATCTAAGTTTTGCTAATTGCTGAATTATTTCTACTGCTCCATCTAAAAGTTTCTTCTGTCATGGGGAGTCATTTTGTCTTTCTGTTTTACTATGAAAAACACGTAGCTATTTTCAGTTAGTAGCAGATCCCACTGTAAGTAATTTATTTTTTCATTCTATCATCTCCTACCAGGAGGTTTATTTTATTTTAATAAACTAAGGGGGGCACGGGGGCAAATATGATGTAATGCACAGGAATTCACCTGATCTCTATACAAAGGAATTTCAGGGAGTTATTGCTGGCCAAAATCAATTAAAAATAAAATTCATAATGCATGAGGAATATATATCCGTAACATAGCTTATTCTTTAAAAAAAGTCACAAAACAGATTAATACTGGGGAAAAAAAAAAGTGCTTTCAAAGTTTTTCACAGAATAATCAGCTTCTTTAAAGTCCCTATTTCCCTCTTCAATTTTAAGAGGTGCTGAAATACACAAAGCCATATCTAACATTGTCTGGAAAACTACATACACCAAAAATACTGCCCAAAACAAAGCAGATCAATTCAAATATTTCTAAGAATACAATTCCCAAAGACAATGAGACCACTAGGTTTTTGATGCATGCTAGAAGTGGGCTCTTTGAGCACTCTGTCACACTGCTGGACAGAGAAAATGTTATAGGTGGTTCTCAGCTGCAAGATCCAACACTGCTGAACTGCACAAGTTATTTGCTTGAGCAATTAAGACTCCAGGAGTTTAAATTTCTTCAATAAGCAGCAGGTCAATTACTGTGCTCTTCAGATTTTTGACCTTCTGAGTCTTTACCACAGAGCATGACCATCTCTTAAATACTTAAAGAAGAGACACATCTAGACAGCATTTTGGGCTTCTCTTGACTCTCCATCACAAAGAAAGAAATTCCCCTTAATCTCCATATGCTACAGCGAGCTTCGAGGGCATAACTAAGAGCAACATGCTTTCTCAAGAAAATTAGGTCAGCTAACAGCCCTTTTTAAAATGTAAACTCTTCACACTTGAGGGTAGTTACACTATAAAGAATAAGTATGTAAAACCACCTTTCAACACAGGTTTGTCTGGCCCTGTTTGCCCTTTGACCTAAAAACACCTCGCTTGTCACTTTAGTGATCAAAAAAATCCCCCAAATACTGTATGTCTCCTCTTTTCAAAGCACTAGAAGCAGGGTAGCTGATTTCTGCTCACATCCCTGAGGTAGTGCAGTTATGAGTCACCAAACAGAGTGAAACCCAAGAGAAGGGGATACGTTGGGCTTAACCCCATTAGTAAGAACACATCACAGCGTGATTTTCATACTCCCAGCTGAACCTTCACACACATGAGTGAACTCGCTCTGCAAGCTATTGGGAAACAAACTACCAGAAAAGCCATGGCTAAGAATCACTGTTTCATATGAAAGTTACATATTTTCTGCACACATGCATAGAAGAGTAAGCACACCACTGCTACCCAATACTTCACATGCTTTAAAATTCTGATCAGTGTGATTTCAGAGGTATTAGCTGATGAAGTGAAGTGGTCGCAGCTAACAACTGAACAGAGGCAGAACTCAGTGACAGATGAATGAGTGTTCCTTTGCAGGGACACCTCACACCCCAAAAAACTACACTAAGAAATCAGCTTAACAGTCTTTACCAAAAAAGCCCTACCAAATTCTTGGTTGTTTCATGCCTATCAACTCATAAAATAATATGGGGCAGGAGCATGACCTTTAGCCTCCCTCATTGCAGGCAGGTGTGCTGAAACGGTTGAGGAATCTTCTCAGAGAGGTCAGGGATGTTGTTTCACTCCCAGAAAAAGTGAGAACACAGTTTCAAAAGTTTCCAGGGCCAGAAACTCTCCCTTATCTACTTGGGAAATGAAAATCCAGGAATGTGCAGTCCACAGGTCAACTTCTCCAGACCTCTTAAAATCTAAATCAAGGATTCTCTGAATTAAGCTTCAAGGATTCTCTGAATTTTTTGCTCCTCTCTTCTCTGAAATGGAGCCAAACAGGAATCCCAGGAACTAAGGAGTTTTTACACCTTTAATTATTCTGCTGAAAATCCTTCCTCTTTTGCCATAAAACACACCTCCAGTACACCATGCAAAAATCACATGCTGGAAGCAATGTAAAATTTAACATGCTCATGAACAATTTTCTCTCACACAAGTGTCCTAAATAGTAAGCTAGTCACCAGAATTTCCTTTTGAACATCATATTCATATATCTGAGCACTGGGTTTTGTCCAGGACAGTTGCCAAGTGGACTCTAAATAACTTAAATCACTTCCTCATACTTGAAGCATCCGTGAAAACTCTGATATGCACTTTATTTTTGTCACTACTTCAGTTCCTCTGTATTGAAACTTTCATCCAAGCAATTCAGAGCACCACATGGCTAATACAAAAACATTCGAAAAATAAACATTCACCATAACCCAAGCAGATAACACTGAAAAACATGAAACAGACACAGCACACAAATACTTAGTGGCCATTAAAACTTGCACGTAGCAAAGAATGCTACTAACAAAATAACTGAAATGCAAACAGCATTTAAAAACCTGTATGACTTTTACCTCAACTTTCCTTGTTACCAAGCTTTATACTATTACATGCTCTCACTTCCTGGTTTGTCAGAAACCACATTGTTTTAAAGTCAAAGCTGCTCACTTAAAAGAAGGAGGAGCGACAAGAAGTATTTTTAGAGATCTTTAAGACCTCTGGTAATCACAGAGTATCTTTGTAACTTAAAGACAGTTTTTCTTCCAATATGTGGTCTCCTCAAAGAAACATTATTACCTAGCCTAATTGCTTTACGTTGCAGTTTCAAGCAATTAGCCCAAGAAGTTCAGTGGTATATATTATCTTTGTAGCTTCAGCAGGAAAAGTTGTATCCTCAATTTTTGGGAATACCTGCTATGAAGCATTAAATACATCTATGTGGTATTCAAAAAATACGGCAGACTCCCTGATTCATTAATAAAAAACGGGCACTGAAACCACATTCTACTCTTCCAGACAAGCAGACCTTGAATGAACTGCTCCCTGAAACCCTCACCCCCCGTACATGGAAGTTGTGCCTGCTTCCAAAGCAAATGGGAAGCAAAGAGGGGTGTAAACATCTTCGCTGGAAAAATTGTTTAGACTTAAAACAAAAATGTGTTTTGATGACAGTTGGAGTTACTAAATTAACATTTAACTTTCTTGTTGAGCATGCCTGTTAAATGTTTAAACACAACAATATGCTTCCCAGCTCCAAACAAAACAACAATTTCTCTGAAACAAACTAAGGAGGATGCTGTTTAGAGTTGTTTCAAGCTTAAGTATGCATATGTAGAGGCTCACATGGTTTTTCAGCTTTTGTGATAAGTAAAAACAACCCCGTTGAAATCCAGTACAGTGAAACTCCAAGCACGTAAAAAAATTACTAACAGAAAGATAACATCCAAAAACTGTGGGATTCTTTTGCACACCCGTGCTTGCCCTTTTCCCTCATTCAGGCAGCCCACTTACCAGATTAAACACAGTGTCCACTATGTCTCTGTTGGACACTTCGCCGACTTCCACCAGCCCCGTCAGCACCGCAAACTTCATCTTGATGCCTCGGATGGGGACGGCCGGGTTCAGAGGCTGCAGCACACTTCCCCCTTCGCCAGCATTTCCTCCTCCTCCTCCTCCGGCATGCCCACCTGTTGGCTGCACAGCCTGCCTGCCTCCGCTCGCCATGCCCAGCTCCCCGCGGGATCACGGCTCCCGGCCCGGCGGGGGGCAGCGGCGGACCAGCTCCTTTCCTTCCTCCCTCCCTTCCTTCCTCGCTCCCGGTGCCGCGGCTCCCGGCGGGGGCGGGCAGGGTGTGCCCTCGCAGGCGTCAGCGCCGGGCAGGTGCTCGCAGCCCTAAGGACAGACACGCACAGTTCCACACCGCGGTGCCCCGACCCCCCGATCCCCCTGACCCGCTACCATTCTCGACCCTGCCCCTCTCACATCTCGCCCCTCTCCCACTGCCCTTCTCCCCATTGCCCCGTTCCCCCTCTCCCCTCTGCCCCTCTCTCCTTTCCCCTCTCCCCACTGCCCCGCTCTCCTCTACCCTCTCCCCATTGCCCCTCGCCCCTCTCCCCTCACTCCGCTCCCCTTGTCCCTCTCCCCCCTGTCCCGCTCCCCCGTCCCCCCCGCCCCTCTCCCCATTGCCCCGCTCTCCTCTACCCTCTCCCCTCGCCCCGCTCCCCATTGCCCCTTGCCCCTCTCCCCCTTGCCTCTGTCCCCCCTGCCCCTCTCCCCTTACTCCGCTCGCCTCGTCCCTCTCCCCCTGTCCCCCTGCCCCTCGGCTTTAATCCCCTCTCTCACCCCCACTATCACCCTAACCATTCCCCAAAGGACACCCACCCACCCCACCCCCCCCCCCCCCCCGG